>CM032487.1:12084811-12504810 GCA_019059595.1 Marasmia exigua
CCGTGCCCCAGCAGTGGGGACTTGAATGGGATGATGATGACGGTGACGATGACGATTACGACGTAACGAAACCGAATAATTTTTGAAGAAGCTGATAACTGGTGATGAAAAGTGGATCACGTAGGACAAGAACGAGCGAAAATGGTCGTGGTCAAAGGCCGGTCAGGCTTCATAGACTGTGGCGAAACCCGGGTTAACTCGCAATAAGGTGATGTTGTGTGTGTCGTGGGATTGGAAGGGCATTATTCATTATGAGCTGTTACCACCAGGCAGAACTATCGATTCTGAACTCTACTGCGAACAGCTTATGAGATTAAAATAAGAAGTTGAGAGAAAACGGCCGGAATTTATCAACAGCAAGGGTGTGGTGTTTCATCATGATATTAACCTAGACCTCTACCCTAATCTAACCGAGACCTAGACCTTCGCGAAGCAAAAAGCACTTGAAAAATTCGTCGACATACCGAGGTATCTGGCAGCTTAGTCGGTAAAGCAGTTGCCCGGTTAGCAAAAGATCGTGGGTTCAAGTCCTACCCGAAGACTGTCGAAAAAATTTAAGTGCATTATTTATTTAAGAATAAATAGCATAAGATTGTTAAACCTAACCAAAAAATTCAGATCCTTTTCGTAAATCAATCAATCAATCAATTTATTCAGATAATAATTTTACACAAATAATACATATGTAAACCTATTACAATAAGGTCAGAAATAAATACAAATGCCTGAACTAGGCGAACCTGTTTCTCAGGCTAATATATAATTTTTATTTGTCTAAATGGCCGTGTGGTCCCCGGCAGAGTAGAATAGGCCACCCTCACTCTTACCGAGGTGTCGTAAAAGGCGACTAAGGTAAAGCTGCTGGCATGATCATCAGCACCCAGAGAAGGAAAACTGCATTTATATCTAAACCCTCGCCAACCCGTCTGCCAAGCGTGGTGAGTATGATAATTACCCCTCATGTGATTGAGGGAGGCCCGTGCCCCAGCAGTGGGGACTTGAATGGGATGATGATGTTGATGATAATTTGTCTAAATGTCTGAATCTGATAGTGATTTTGAAGATTAATTAAACTCCAGCGAATATCTTAGAAAAAGATTAGTTCCTCAAAATCCAAGAAAAATATAAATGGTACGGGTTATTCAAGTGTGTATAGCATAAAACTTGTCAAAAATGTTTCCCTATGAATTCTTACTTTGAAGATTATTAACATGAGTGTAAATAGGTGATTCTCCGAAATTTGGCCTTTCGGTTTTTTGCGTCTAATTTCCATGGGCTCAAAAATATTATTCAAATTAGAATTTTAAATTGAAATAAGAACACGTAAAGACACCTACCCTTCTTTCAATATAAACCTCTAATTGGACAATATTTATGAGCCCATGGAAATAAGACGCGAAGAAACCGGAAGACCGTGATCTCGGGGTCATGGGTTCGATTCCCGGGTCGAGCAAAACTTTTGTAATTAATTATTAAAACCAGAACACTAAAATTGGCCGTGTGGTCCCCGGCAGAGTAGAATAGGCCACCCTCACTCTTACCGAGGTGTCGTAAAAGGCGACTAAGGTAAAGCTGCTGGCATAATCATCAGCACCCAGAGAAGGAAAACTCTGCATTTATATCTAAACCCTCGCCAACCCGTCTGCCAAGCGTGGTGAGTATGGCAATTACCCCTCATGTGATTGAGTGAGGCCCGTGCCCCAGCAGTGGGGACTTAAATGGGCTGATGATGATGATGATGATGAACACTAAAATTAAGATAAAAGATAGAAAATTCTTTATTAAATTTAGGTCCATACAGAACACTTATGAATGTCAAAATAGGTACAGTCAGCGTCAGATCAAGTAACCCCCCAGCAGTGGAAAAATAGCACTTGTGCCCCAGACATAAGGACGGTCCAAAGGTCAACAAGGGTCGAGTCTTGCTCGGCGAGTGAGCCCGACTCGCACTTGGCTGCCTTTTTTATTTGTGTATGATTGTCGATTTATAAACGCCACGAATAAAATATAATTTTATTCTTATTGTATTTATTCCTCAGTGCCGGGGTCCCCGGTGCCAGAAGAACAGGCGAGGGGATGTGACACGAATAGGCCAAAGCACCCCCTTCCTCAAGTTCGATCTGTTTGCTATTTATGAATAAACGTATATGGAAACCGAGACTATTATTAAGAACTTTTGACCGTGGCAGAGCCACGCTTCGGCACGAATGGGCCGACTCGACCGGAGTGACACCACGGCCTCACAGAAACCGGCGTGAAGCAGCTCTGTGCTGTGTTTCGCTGCGTGAGTGAGGGTTCCGGACGCCCAATTCGGGGGAAAAAGGTTTTTAAAGGTTGGCAGCGCACTTGTGACTCCACTGGTTTCGCGGGTGTCTATGGGCGGCGGCAATCACTTACTATCAGGCGATTCGTCAGCTCGTATCACAAAAAAAAGAACTAGTGACCTCCTCCGGTTTCCTACGGGTACGATATTATGGATATTGTAAACCTTGTTTTTGAATATTGCCTACTGTATCAGGACTAACCGCACTAAAATCCGCTCCATAGTTTTAATGACTTTGTTTTATATTACGAGTATGTATTGTACCAACCCGTCTGGCAAGCGTGGTGAGTATGGCAATTACCCCTCATGTGATTGAGGGAGGCCCGTGCCCCAGCAGTGGGGACTTAAATGGGCTGATGATGATGATGATGATGATGATGATGATGATGTATTGTAGTGATTCTGTCACTGTTATACTCCTTTCGCTTTATCATGATATCGGTGACAGCAGGACAGAGCTATACGTGACTCTAATTAGTGTCTAATAATTTTTAGTGTACAAATTTATTTTGTGTTTATAGATAAATAGATACTCTTTATTGCACAACATACAAAACTTAAAAGCTAGGTATACAGAGATACAATGTACAATTTAGGCGGTCTTATCGCTGGGAGCGATCTCTACCAGACAACCTTCAGGTAAAGGACATTAGATAGAAGAGGGGAGGGTGGTGCAATCCTTTTGATTTTGAGTATTGATTAAGTAAATATATAAATACATAAATCTAGATAATAAATAAATAAACACGTTATGATACACTAATATATACGAATGTTAACTTACTATAATACAATATAACCTACACAAATTATATAAAATATACTACTAAATGGTTATAATAGAGAAGATATATTTTATACCTACAATATATGGATGGATCTGGGAGAGGACTAACGACCACGAGCGTCAATGACAGGAAAGGAAGACAGATGAAGTTAATAAAAAAGGATCAGTTGGGGAGAGGGTTTCAGTTTTCAAGGAAGTGTGCTTTGACCCGAGCCTTAAAGATGGGAAGTTTATTTGTGCAGTCATCGTCATCGTCGGCCCATTTAAGTCCCCACTGCTGGGGCACGGGCTTCCCTCAATCACATGAGGGGTAATTGCCATACTCACCACGATTGGCAGACGGGTTGCGGAGGGTTTTGATATAAATGCAGAGTTCTTTCTGATGCAGAGGAAGGACGCAGTGGAAAAAAGCCGGAATAATAGCCGCTAGAGTATACAAGTAATTAGTTGTATTTAATAGGTATAGAAAGTATACACGGTATCTTGGTTACATGGAGACAGTCAAACATGATAATACTGTTATAAACAAAGTACATACATGAAATTCAAAACAGTGTCAAAATATTGCCAGTGTCTGATTACACAAAAAGCAGGTTTTACCTACACCTCCCCATAATCAGAACACTTTATGTACATCCTGTATATAACACAATGTATGTACAAAAACGTAATATCAAAAGTACCTTAACACTAACTCCTTATCAACTACTTAACCTAACTGTACAGACAACACAAAAACAAATGACACTACAAACAAAACACTAGTATAATCCTAAATTAGTTAGGCACTTGTAGTGTCTCAGCTTAGGCAGCGGTTTTGTGAGAATGTCTGCAGTTTGGTGAGCCGATGGAATGAAAACTACATTGACTTGATTGGTGAATATGGATTCACGGACGAAATGATGTCGGATGTCAATGTGTTTCGTGCGGGCGTGATAAGTGTTATTCTTAGTGAGTTTTATGGCACTTTGATTATCGCACTGAATGGTGATGGGTGACGCAAGTGAAAAGATGTCGCTGATAAGTGACCGAATGTAAATGGCTTCCTTACAGGCTTCACTGAGGGCCATGTACTCAGCCTCCGTCGTGGATGTGGCCACGGTCCGCTGTTTACGGGACTCCCATGACACAGCTGAGCCACTCATTTGGAAAACGTATCCTGTATAGGATCGTCTGTCCACCAGATTACTACCGTAATCGGCATCAGCAAATCCGACTATGTCACCGCTACTGTTGTAGGTCAACTTTTTTATTTTTGGTGGCCTTTAGGTACCGAAGAACGCGTTTTGCAGCTCTCCAATGTACAGTCAAACATGATAATATTGTTATAAACAAAGTACATACATGAAATTCAAAACAGTGTCAAAATATTGCCAGTGTCTGATTACACAAAAAGCAGGTTTTACCTACAGTTCTCCATCTCTGGGTGCTGATGATCATGCCAGCAGCTTTACCTTAGTCGCCTTTTACGACACCTCGGTAAGAGTGGGGGTGGCCTATTCTACTCTGCCGGGATCACACGGCTAATTTGTGTAGTGAAGTGCTGCAAAGTGATCCTAATAATAAGAATCGTTGGATTGTATCTTTTTTAACACTGCTATCGTGTGTGTCGAGTGCGTTGTCTCGTAACAACTTGCTTGGACCTAATAGCTGCGATTGCTTTTAGAGTGATATCCGCTGAATCCGTAGGTAGATAAAACGTAAAACACCGGCGTTTTATCGAGCGACTGTGATTTTGACTGACTTCGTCTGTTGACTACCTACTTGTTCTCAATAAGTTACTTGACATTGACAATTTATCTTCGGGTAGAGCACAAATTAAAAAAATATAGGATATTACTAATTATATAAATATAAATATCAATAACTTATTTAGAATAAGTAGGCAGTCAACAGTCGAAGTCAGTCAAAGTCAGTCACTCAATAAAACGCCGGTGTTTTACGTTTTATCGACCTACGGGTTCTGCCGATACCACTTGAATACAATCGCGGGTTTTAAGACTCTATTAGGTTCAAGCAAGTTGTCCGTGACAACTCGCTCGACTCACAATAGCAGTGTTAAAACGATACAATTCAACTATTCTTATTATCAGAATCACTTTGCGGCACTTCACTGCACAAATAAACACAAATTTGTCCAATAAAAACCAGTAGATACTAATTTAAAACCTTTGAATTGCATCAGCCCATGCGGAGTGTTTGACTCCTCCCGCCGACCTCCTCTGTCAGTGTAGTTCGCATAATTAAAAATCTGAATTATGCTGCCATGCTTTTTTTCTTTTTATTTATTTTTTTAGGCTACACAATAGTCAATACTCAAAGACCGATTATAAACAAATGAGAAACTATAGTTTAGGTCCAGATTAATGTCAACAATCAACAAATGTTGGCCGTGTGGTCCCCGGCAGAGTAGAATAGGCCACCTTCTTTCTTACCGAGGTGTCGTAAAAGGCGACTAAGGTAAAGCTGCTGGCATGATCATCAGCACCCGAGAAGGAAAACTCTGCATTTATATCAAAACCCTCGCCAACCCGTCTGCCGAGCGTGGTGAGTATGGCAATTACCCCTCATGTGATTGAGGGAGGCCCGTGCCCCAGCTGTGGGGACTTAAATGGGCTGACGATGACGATGAATGTCAACAAAATGTGAGCACAATAGAGGTTTAAGGTGACGGGTAGGGCTTCCTGGGTAGGGGTAGGGAATCCTGTTAGATGTCAAAATGTACATAACTACCAGCGTACATAAAAACGATTATTTATATAGAAGCACTGGGTAGAGTTCCAATCATCCAGGGTTTAGTAGATAGAAACTTTTCATCCGGTTATTTTGACTTGTTGCCACTTGACTTACTCGACCGAAGTGATACCACGGCCTCAAAGAAAACCGGCGTGGAGCAGCGTCTGTCTTTGTTTTGCCGAGTAAGTGAGGGCACCAGAGGCTCTCCAACCTTGTGACTCCCTTTGTGTTGCTCAGGTGATCCATCTGCTCGTCTGCCACCTAAGACATAAAATTACGAAAAATAATCGCGTTTAAAAACCACGAACTAAAAAGTGTAAAATAATATTTTTAACGCTCATACACTTGTTATATTATAATGTCTCTTGTTTGATATTTTCCAAGAAACATGTTTGGGCGTCATTAGCCCGGACCTCGAGCGGCATTACCCGATGTTAGGGACAATGCCGCTCAAACATGATTTTTTTAAATGTTTTTTTACTATTCATGGGTCTAAGATATAAGCTTCTGTAGTGAAATTGTTGACTAATAGATAATTAAAGAATTTATTACGTTTCATAATTTATACATATATAATAAAAGTACGCTCGAGAGAAGGCCGACCTGTTCATAAAATGTTATTTAAAGTGCATAAAGCGTTGAAAATATTATTTTACACTTTTAGTTCGTGGTTTTTGAAAGCAGCTTCTTTTTCGAAAAAAAAATTTTTTTATGCTTTTTAGTGACTCATTATTTTACAACAAAAAGAATCATCTAAATCGGTTAAAAATATAATACAACCTGTGCGGATAAAGAATGGGATCAGAAATGGCGGCGCATCTATTCGCTTCTCGCTCGCACACTATTTGCGTCTATACTCGCACTCATGGGTGTGCGAGCGAGAAGTGAAAAAATGCGCCGCCATTTCTGATCCCATTCTTTATCCGGAGTATATACATATACGAGTCGAATTGAGAACCTCCTCCTTTTTTTTGAATTCGGTTAAAAAGTATCATAAAACAGCTTCAATTTACCAAAACGGAAAATAAATCAAGTAACCTACGCACTGAACTCATAACTTATTTATCTTGAAAGAGCAATATTAAGTTAAAAACTACTTAATAATGTTGCTTGGACGTAAATTGTCTACCCAAGAAGTTTGAGCAAGGGTAGGTATCCCTAGAGAGATGTTTCTGAGAAAAGGGGTCTTAAGCGTATGCTTTGAAGTAGACCCATTAGTCTGAGCGGATGAGGGTTATGGAAAGTACTTTTTTAGCTGGCTTTAAAAAATGTTTTTTTTTTTACCAATAATTTTATTTTAAACTTTTTAGTGCAGTTTCGTTGCAAGCGATCGGTTACCTTATAGAGCTGGCATAAACGTATCTTTCAAAAGATTGGAACATTTACATCTGGATCAGTGCAAAGATGCGAAACAGTGAAACACTTCATTTGAATCATTTGAAACATCAACTCTCAGATAGATCCGTGATTAATTGATTTTGTTACCCCTATCTCTTTTCCCCGCCTAATACATGGAAAGATGGTTACCTATTCACCCGGGGCAGTCCACAGCTTTCATTCGCTCTAAATTTGGATCGTTCCGCTAATTAGGATCATTCGCCTTACTCGGATCATTCCGCTCATCGAATTATACGGTTCATTCAGATCATTCAGCTCATTCAGCTAACTCGGACTCGCGTATCATTTGGCTCAGTCGCATCACTGAGTCGTTTCAGTAGAGTTCGTTATCGTCAGCCCATTTAAGTCCCCACTGCTGGGGCACGGGCCTCTCTCAATCACATGAGGGGTAATTGTCATACTCACCACGCTTGGCAGACGGGTTGGCGAGTGTTTTGATATAAATGCAGAGTTTTCCTTCTCTGGGTGCTGATGATCATGCCAGCAGCTTAAACTTAATCGCCTTTTACGACACCTCGGTAAGAGTGAGGGTGGCCTTTTTTACTCTGCCGGGGACCACACGGCTCAAAAAAATAGAGTAGGTAGGAATATATAAAAATAGTAGGCGAGTTGGCGGACATGTACTCCCGTGCCGAGTAGAGAGTTTTCCTTCTCTGGATGCTGATGATCATGAGTACTACTGTCAGTAGAGTTACACACGTCTATTACCTTAAAGCACCAAAGAACTCATCAAGACGAATCTAAAGAGTCAAAACTCAGTTGGGTTGTGTGGGTTAGTTCCTATGGTTAGCTCCGTCATCAGATCAGCTCTATCAGTCATGATAATTTTTAGGGTGCCGTACCTCAAAAGGAAAAAACGGAACCCTTATAGGATCACTTTGTTGTCCGTCTGTCCGTCCGTCTGTCAAGACCCTTTTTCTCAGGAACGCGTGGAGGTATGAAGCTGAAATTTATATCAATTACTCAGGTTTACTGTCCCTTGAAGCTGTGAAAAAACCAAACTTCTAAGCCAACGCAATCAAAAGATACAGCCGTTTATGCCGCAAATTTTCGACACTTGCAAGGGAATCAAAACCTACAGGGTGCTTCCCGTGAACTCAGAATCTTGAAATTTGGTACGAAGCAACGTCTTATAGCATAGATAAAGGAAAAATTACGAAAACCATAAATTTTTAGTTACATCACATAATATATATTTTTTTAATAATTTTAAACTTACTACCCATTTCCTCATAAACGCGTAGAGGTATTATATTGAAATTCATACCAAATACTCAAGTCTATAATACATTTAAGCTGTAACAAAATCAAACTTCTATGTCAACGCAATCAAAAGAAACAGCAATTTAAGCTGCATATTTTGAAACTCGCAAGTACTCGCAAGGGAATCAAAACCTAAAGGGTACTTCCAGTCGACCTAGAATCTTGAAATTTGGCATGAAGCAACGCTTTATAGCACACATAAAGGAAAAATTCTGAAAACCTTAAATTTTTAGTAACATTACATAATATATATTTTTTAATAAATATAAACTTATTACTTTTTTCCTCATGAACGCGTAGAGCTATCAAGTTGAAATCCATATCAAATACTTAGATCTAATTGCCTTTAACCCGTGAAAAAAAAATTCTAAGTCAACGCAAATACGCAAAACGCAAAAGTACAACCATTGATACCGCATATTTTGAAACTCGCAAGTACTCGCAAGGGAATCAAAACCTAAAGGGTACTTCCAGTCGACCTAGAATCTTGAAATTTGGCATGAAGCAACGTTTTATAGCACACATAAAGGAAAAATTCTGAAAACCTTTAATTTTTAGTAACATTACATAATATATATTTTTAATAAATATAAACTTATTACTTTTTTCCTCATGAACGCGTAGAGCTATCAAGTTGAAATCCATATCAAATACTTAGATCTAATTGCCTTTAACCCGTGAAAAAAAAATTCTAAGTCAACGCAAATACGCAAAACGCAAAAGTACAACCATTGATACCGCATATTTTGAAACTCGCAACTACACGCAAGGGAATTAAAACCTAAAGACCACTTCCCGTTGACATAGAATCTCGAAATTGGGTAAGAAGCAATAGCTTACAGCACAGGTAACAGAAAAATTCCGAAAAGCTTAAAATTTTAAGTAGTTATACCACCAAAAAAATTGAGTTTGTAAACATAATTGTAGTTACAGCAATGACCGCGAGTTATTATACTATGTATGGGGAGGGCAACATTTAAAGAAGACGAAATAGCCTTCTTCTTTATATTTCGACGTTCTTTTATCGAAATGATACGTGTTAATATAAAATAAAGGATTACTTAAACGATAAAGAGATCTTTGTCTTAAATTTATGCTCCTCCATCTTTCCCCATTGTAATGTTATGAATTTCATTTTGCAATAAAAATACCATAGTTATGACTCGATTGTCGTAATGAACGAACTTTGTAAACCTTGCAGGTTTGTACGGAACCCTCGGTGCGCGAGTCCGACTCGCACTTGGCCGGTTTTTTCTGTACAAACTGTCACTTCGTTTAGACCGACCCTAATTTCAGACCGACCAAGATCAGAAGGCGCTTCAGTGACATTGACATGGGGGCGCTGTAAAATATTTTTTTTATGGGTAAATGACAAAACACTGACACGTCTTGTAAAGGAATCAGCGTTAGTTTCGAGTTATGCCATGTACCAAATGGGATCGGACTGTAGGTTGGTAAGAAACAGTTCGTAAAAGTACCAAGAGAGGTCACTGTGCAAAGGTACATCGCACCAGCAAAGCGATTTTCCGATACTACTTATGTTGACGGGTACGCCGGTTGAAAATAACCCGGATATCTTTTTAGCAATTATGAAGCTGCAGCCCAAAGAGTAAAGTATTTTAACTGGAAACTCCAGCCTCTCGGAAAACATCTAAACTATTTTTTTTATAGAAAGGCAAGTCAGGATGACATCACTCCGCCTGATGGCAAGCGGCCGTGAAATCCAAATATGAGGTTGACAATATAATACTACTCTTTGGGTTGACAGGCACAAAAGAACTAACAAAGTACCCATTGAGTCTGCCATCCTCACCCTGATGGCCTGCTGAGATGCCACTTCACGCCCCGCCTAAAAGACCCCGGATTGTATGAAGGAGGAAACACATTTAATACTTATACTTTTGGGTCTGCTTTTGTACTCAAACTTTGAATTACCGCCAAAAACGGCCACTTATGGCGTTAATCCAAATTTCGAGTGCAAAATCAGATCCATAAAGTAGTGCACAATTATTAAATAAATAGTAAAAATGTTTGATTAGAATTTCCCGCTCCGAAATTCTTTAAAATAGATCCGGTTTGAATTGGTGTCGCTAGTAAGGGCTACCCGTTGCCTTAAATTAAATAGTGATGTATCTACTGTTAACTGTTAATTAATGGCTATTCGGACTATTCAGATAACAATAAACAGTTGTTTACAAAGTTGACTTTTATTTGTAGCAAAGCGACCTAGCAATTCTCATCTTCTAAGCAGCTCGCGAGCTGCGCGTTCATCAGATTTCATGATTTTTTCTAAAGTTTTCTTGTTTCGAACATAAATTATAATACTGTTCCGGCTTTAGACAATTTAACACAAATTGTCTAAGGTTCTGGCTATTAACAAAGGTTTATTTCGGAAATTCAGTTGAAACTTTCCTTCTTGGAATTGGCAAGACTTATTAAATCTGTGGGTAGGAATGAATGAATGAATGAATATACTTTTATTGCACTCAAAATAAAGTATGAAAACTTAAAACTAGATATTACAGGATATGTACAACGAAGGAAAGAAGGGAATGTTGTATCTGAAAATTCGTGGAAATTGCCCCTCCGGCCATATTGGAAACAAGATTCACAACCAGTTACCGAAGAAGAACAACTAACATTCTTGCAACTTCAACACCTTGCAATACGTGTCATATTGCTGATGACGTTAGGGACTACTTCGATATACAAGCGGTATCGATTCCGCCATTACGGCTATTGTGTGCCGGGGTTCATCCGTGTAGTGCGAAGTGAACTGTAAACTTGAGACAATAGGGTTGTTTATATGTTAATAGAATGATGTGATAAGGCTATGTACACTGCATTTTTCAAAACTGCGTTTTTATCGCGTGCTTAACAGGCTACGCACACGTACAGTGATCTCGGCATGGTTCGGCGTGAGACTGAGACAGACTATACGGAACGTGTGCGGGAAAGACACGATACGATAAACTATCTAGTGCATAGGGCAATAAACTTTTTAATATCAATGTCAGCTACAGCCGACCTACTGTCTTTTTCTTTTATGTGATAGGTGGCAGACGAGCAGACGGATCAACTGATGGTAAGCGATTACCGCCGCCCATGGACACCTGCACGTCACAAGTGCGCTGCTTACCTTTTAACCCCCCTTCCCCTGGATTGGGCCTCCGGTACCCTCACTCACGCAGCGAAACACAGCGCATGCACTGCTTCACGCCGGTATCCTCTTTTCAGGAATAAAATCAAAGGCAATAAAATTATTTCAATGGCAGTTAGGTAGGTATTCAATATTCAGTTGGGTAAGCAATTGCCACTGCCCATGGACATCCGCGACACCAGTGGAGTCACAAGTGCGCTGCCAACCTTTATGTCTATTTATTTTGTGCCGAGGCCTCAGTTAAGTATCCAAATCTGCCAATTTCAATTGACTTTCACCCTAATGTCAACCATGAGGTTGACTACCTCATGCATGAACGGTTCAATATCAGTTGAGCAAAGGCAGATGTACAGTGGCGGACAGGTCAAGCTATACAAAACTGTCAAATATCCTCAATCGATTTCGAACTCAATGTGTAAAAGTATAAGGTTTATAATCGAATGAAGAAATTTGACAGTTTTGTATAGCTTGATGTGTCCGCCACTGTACGTGTGGTTGGTTGTAAATGACCACCATCTAGCAGTTTTCAGGCTGATATTGAAAAACAAAATTGTGCAGTTAAAAGATACCATTTTTTTAAAGCTAGACTCGACAAACGGGCAAACGAGTCACCTGATGAAAAGTAATCAACGCCGCCCATGAACATGCACGAAATCAGAGAGATCGCTAATGTGTTGCCGGCCTTTTTAAAAAGGAGTACGCTCTTCTCTTGAAGGTCCCTAAGTCGTAGCCGTCGGGAAATACTCCCGCAAACCGTTCCACAGTACTGAGGTACGTGGTAGAAAGTTCCCTAATTTTAACTTTACAACCTGACTGCGTTTAGAGACGGGCCGATGTTACCTCAAAACTTTTAAAACATTTAATGAAGCTGACACACTGGACTCACATAGCCTCCTTTTTATTCATACACCGTATTTTTTTTTCGTTAAAATCTTGAAAACCTCATTGTAGATATCGTGAATGAATTGCATTTAGCATGTTAGATCAACAAAGTGAAAAAGCACACAATTTAACACTTTGGGAGCGTCTCTTGGGCAAAGTATTGTGTTTAGAAAAAAATGATGTTAAAAACTCAACATCATTTTTAAAGACCTATGCATAAATACCCTACACGTAAAGGTTTGACGAAAAAAAACAATTTTGAGTTTTAATTTCAAGTATGGGGACCCCCAATTTTATTATTTTTTCCAATTTTTGTGTAAAAATCGTAACGCGGTTAACAAAATACATCTATTTACCAAGTTTCAATTCTTATAGTTTCGGAGAAAAGTGGCTGTGACATACGGACGGACAGACAGACGGACAGACAGACGGACAGACATGACGAATCTATAAGGGTTTCGTTTTTTGCCATTTGTATAAGTAGATTATAAGTATCATTTTGTTCTAATGATTTTGCAATAAAGTTTCATTTATTTATTCATTTATATTTGGCTACGGAACCCGAAAAGTTCCACATATTGTATCCTTCAACGTTCTTTTCAAATATGATAAAATCGATGGTTCTTAGTAAAATCACGTATGCTTATTTCCCACTGGCGAAATATAGGAATGGAAATAAAACGCAAAATGCAACACCATCATCACTTCTTTATCCTCCCTCATCATCATAACGCTAATATTCATAACGAGCTGGCGTAGGGTAATGCTGCTCATCGTACTGGGGGTAGTGTTGGCTCCACGTCCCGCCGGCCAGATTCCACTGGCCATTCTGAGTGTAGTGGCAGGAGAAGCCTCGGCACTGGAAGTATGAAAACAACACAACATACATTTTTGACTGACCGGATAGCGCAATGGACAACATTTCAAAATTGCTAAGCTCTGAAACAAAAAATACCATTTCTTTATTTACTTTTCCGCTGCGCGAATATATATTTATTAATTTTTTATATTGCTTATTTACTGAGAAAAAAATTAAAAACTAAAAAACGTAAGATGACGTCATCGGACGGCAGAATGTAAAATATTTCTTTGCTTAGCACATTATAGTTTTAAATTTACGAAATGCCAAACTCATGACATGCAACTGTCAAAAAAAAGACAACTTGTCAACGTTGAATGAATGAATGACGTTGACAATGTTGACACTAGTATTATTTACCTTTGACAGTAGTACCTTTTTTTTTATTAAAACAATGATAAGCAAAGAAATATCGCTGTATTCAGCCGTCCGATGACGTCATTTGGCGCTTACGTCTATTTAGAATATAAAGAATTTTAATAATTATTATATGCATGAAAATGGACAAATTTTGAAAAAAGAAAAAATATGGGTCCGTTCATTTTATGTCTATTTTCATATAAAAAAACAATATCGACATGTTAAAAATATGAAATGTTGTCCATTGGTAATGACCCTGCCTCTTACGCCAAAGGTCGTGGGTTCGATCCCCACCTTGGACAAACATTCGTGCGATGAACGCTTGTGTTTCTTCAGTGTCTGGGTGTAATATATGTATTTAAATATATATTTGTGTTCCTCTGTTGTCTAATATCTGTAACACAAGTGCTTAAGCTACTTAGTACGGAATCAGGTCAACCTATGAGATGCTGTGAGAATTATTATTATTATTTAAGTCTTCATTTTCAAAGGCTCGATGCTTTGATAAAAAAATCGGTGGTAATGATTATTATTATGTTCTTTATACGCTGAGTATCACAGCTATTTGCTGGCTTTTCAGAAATGTACGGGCCTAGGCCAAGTACAGTTCCTACACTACGGATCTGATTGTGATGTGTTGGGGGTAATGTGTCTTGATGATGATGCTGCTCATTATTATTATTATTGCTGACCCGTTTGGAATACTAGTAGTGAACGCTGCCTTTGGCCCAAGAGTTGCGGGTTCGATCCCCACACATAACAAACATTTGTGTGCATGAACATGTCTGTTTGTATTGGTCTGGGTGTGTTCGTTCTATGTTTGTAAGTATGTATTTACAAAATAATATTATAACTTGTATATTTTTTTATAGTGGCACAGTAAATTGGCTCTCCTCAGCCTGATGGTAAGCAAGAGAAGAGCCCAAGTTGCAATTACAACGGAAGCGATGTTAAGGAATCACCTCCGTTGGCACCGCCATACTGGCTTCTTCACGCTTCAATACTCAATACTCAAATCTTTATTGCTTCCATAGTACATTACAGATGGTGAAGTAGGTATAACAAAGCGACCACTATAGACCCATTTCGGGCACTGCAACTTCGTTTGAAGGACAATATGGATAATTGTATTTATGTATTTGTATATATTTGTAATCCCACTGTTGACTCTGATATCCGTAACAGAGGTGCTTGAACTACCTATCTCGGAGTCAGATCAATGTATGTGATGTTGTGAAATATTTATTATTATTTACTGTTAAAGTAGAGTAAAGTATCAGCCTATAAACTGTCCCATAGGGAAAAGACAGACCGGAGACTCGACCGGAGTGAAACCACGGCCTCACAAAAAACCGGCGTGAAACAGCACTGTGATGTGTTTCGCTGCGTGAGTGAGGGTACAAGCCCAACCCGGGGGAAAGGAGGGTTTAAGGATTGCCAGTCCACTTGTGACTCCCCTGGTGTCGCGGTGTCTATGGGCGGCGGCAATCGCTTACCATTAGGCGATCCGACTGCTCTTCTGCCACCTCTTACATAAAAAAAAACGATTGTATTAGCGTATCAATAGTATTGATCTAATTTTACTATCGATACTGTCGATAGTATCGATACGACGACAACCAGCAATACTATCATCATCATCATCATCATTTCAGCCAATAGACGTCCACTGCTGGACATAGGCCTCCCCCAATGTTCTCCACACAGATCGGTCCTGTGCCTCCCGCATCCAATGGGTTCCCGCGATCTTCACCAGATCGTCGGTCCACCTTGTAGGAGGCCTGCCACGGCTGCGACTTCCTGTACGTGGCCTCCACTCGAGGACCTTTCCGCCCCAACGGCCCAACGATAGACTATCGATAGTGGTATATCGATAAGCAACACTACTGCTAGGCTCGCGATGTAGGGATTGGTAAAAAGCTGTAAGTTACCTTTGGTTGGCATCCTTTTCCGTAGCACTGAAAATAAAAATATTGTCACAGGTAACTTTTACACAGGGAATTGGAAAACGTGCGCTTTAAACGGAATGGAACGGACGCCATTTAAGGTGAAGGGTATTATACCCCACTAGACTAGCGACGCCAATTTATTTTTATTGCTAGCTACTAAACCAGGTCTGAGCCTGGGCTGCTTATTCAAAGCTCGAATTTGTCTTCAAGTTGAACCTGAAGACCGAACAAAAGGCACGCATATTTGACCAATGTATCCTGCCAGTTCTCACATATGGCGCTGACACCTGGGTGTTTGCTAAGGATATCCTTAATACCCATTTGACGCCTTGCAGAGACGAGCTGTCCGGATTGTCGAGGATCCCGATCTCACGGACAAATTGGAGTCGTTGGAGTCGCGAAGAGATTTTGGCTCTCTTTGCCTCTTCTATAGGCTCTTCCATGGAGAGTGCTCTTTGGAGCTGTTTAATATCATACCAGGGTCACCATTCTACAATCGCACGACTAGACGCCGCGGCAAACTTCACCAATACTACCTGGAACCAATCCCTTCCAGAACTCTTCGTTTCCAGCGCTCCTTTTTTCCGCGCTCGTGCAAACTCTGGAATGACCTTCCAGCCGCGGTGTTCCCTGATCGCTATGACATGTCCTTTTTTAAACGAGGTTTGAAAAGAGTTCTTCTCTCACGGTAGGCAGCGGCATGACTGTGCTCCGGCATTGTTGATGTCTATGAGCGGCGGTTACCGTTTACCATCAGATGGGCCGCAAGCTCGTTTGCCTACTATAAGCAATAAAAAACAAAAAAAATAAAAAAGTAAACTGTGCACAACTCAGAGACTGGAGAGAAATCGTGTTGGGATCACGTTGAGGGACCGAAAAACGGAGTAGTTTAGACAACAGAGCAAGGTCACAAACGTCGTGAAGCACGTGGTCAAACTGAAGTGGAAATGGGCTGGTCATATAGCACGCAAGAGCGACTCATGGAGCAAGCGGCTGCTGCAATGGCGACCATGGGATCAGAAACGACCAAATGGGAAACCCCAAATGCGTTGGGAGAACGATATAAAAAGAACTGCAGGGAAAAAGTGGATCTGAAATGCACAAGACCGCCGCAAGTGGCGTGAATTGAAGGAGGCCTACACCCGGAGGGTCGAGAAAGGCTGAAGAGAGAGAGAGAGAGAGAGTTCTCTCTCTCTCTCTCTCTCTCTCTCTGTGTTCAGCCTTAACTAGATCTATTTTAAACAAATTCGGGGCTCCAGTCTCTCGGCAAACACCTATACTATTTATTTGATACTTATAGTTACTATTTGGCTGCTTTTGCACTAAAAGGCGGCCACTTTTGGCGTGAATCAATTTTCCAAGTACGAAAATAGATCCAACCCAAACATTGATATTAAATAAATAGTGTAAGTATTTTCCGAGAGACTGGAGTCTCGAAATTGTTTAAACTTATTTAGCACAAAATTAAAATCAATTGTCGTTGCTAGTGTGCCCTACCCGTCACCTTAAGGCTCAGGCTAGTTACGGTGGTGGTTTTACACACACACACACACACACACACACACACACACACACACACACACAAACACACATAGGTTTTTTGATCCCAAAAATGTTCTTTTATAGTATAAAATATCAGCCCTTTAGATAGATTTCCTTCTTGTACCCTTTTATGTTATAAATTGCTCCTTTTATTTTGTAATAAATTTAAATTCATCTTAAATATTGAGTGCTGTGCGTTCGTACAATAATTAGGTTTAGGGAATGCTTACTGGCCGCTGCAAGACAAGCCATTTGCTTAGTGCAATGACCGCCTGATAAAATATTGTACAATGTATTTGTTTTTGGTAAATAAAGATTTTTATTTTATTTATTTACCCTTTTGACAGCCTTTTAGCTGCAACAAGTTTATCTCTCACTCCAAGTGAATAATTTTGTTTTTTCTTTAATCAGGATATGTTTTCTAACATTATCTATATCTATATCCTGCCTGCTCCCTACGTTTTAAGGTGACGGGTAGGGCACACTAGTGACGCCAATTGGTTTAAATGTTAGCATCTAAATCGGATATCTTTTTAACAATTTCGAAGCTGCAGCCTCTCGGAAAACAATTATACTATTTATTTAATTTTGGGTCAGCTTTTGAACTTTAAATTTGAATTATCGCCAAAAACGGCCATTTATGGCATTAATCCATATTTCGAGTGCTAAAACAGATCAAACAGTAGTGGACAATTGTTACATAAATAGTATAAATGTTTAGTTAAAATAGATCCGGTTTATTAGCTAACAATTTAAATCGATTTGTGTCGCTAGTTAGGACTACCCGTCGCCTTAATACAGTAAGGTGGCAGATGTAGTCGAAAGGGCGGCGCAACCGCAACTCAAGTGGCAATCGGCGGGACATATAGCCCGAAAGACAGACTCGTGGTGTAGGGAAATGCTGCAGTGGAAGCCATGGGATCAGAAAACACCTATCGGAGGGCAATGAGATAGAGATACGACATAGCAAAGATTGGCGGACACAACTGGACTTCAACTGCCGAAAATAAAATAGAATGAAAAAGATTGAAGGAGGCCTACACCAAATTGGTTGTTTAAGATGATAATGAGTTCATCGTCGTCAGCCCATTAAGTCCCCACTGCTGGGGCAAAGGCCTCCGTCAATCACATGAGGGGTATTTGCCATTCTCACCACGCTTGGCAGACGGGTTGGCGAGGGTTTTGATATAAATGCAGTGTTTTCCTTCTCTAGGTGCTGATCATGCCAGCAGCTTTACCTTAGTCGCCTTTTACGACACCTCGGTAAGAGTGAGGGTGGCCTTTTCTACTCTGCCGGGGACCACACCGCTCTTTACCTACCTATAAAATGTGTGCTTAAAACGAAACATGATGCTTATATTTGTAATATGTAGAGCGCCCCAATACGCGAAAATATTTTAACAAAAATGTTCATACGTAGGACAGTCAACAGCATTTTCAATTTATTTTTGGAATTTTTAAATTTTTGTCAGCGGTATTTAATTTTAAATTTATTTTCTTTGATATATTCTAAGTTTTAAAACCTCTCAACACTTTTGACGTAGATACCCCTAAAAACGGACAGACAAAATTCCGAAACTTACCCTGGCATCGCAGGAGAGCCCGTCGCACTGTGAAATTGCATTCGTGTTCAGAAGTGCACAAAACCGACTCGTGAACAACTCGGCACTATGTTGAGCGAAATTATTTCGCTTGTTACTCGTACTTCCAAGTTTGTAGAAGGTGTGATGTAGAATGTCCGTTTCGTTCCTTGCACTAAAAAAGTATCACCTATATACATCCCACTGTAGGGCAAAGGCCTCCATCATAGAAATCAAATCATCGATACCACACTAGATATATACGCTAAGCAGTATAAATGTCACCGGAAAATAACAAGATCCGTAAGTTTATCAATTTACTAGGAAGTTTATAAACTTTCGTAGGATTCTAAACAGGAGATAAATTGTGTTATTTTACGTCTACATTTTCGTACATTGATAAACTTACTGAACTCACTCGTAAAATAATAAGTAAGCAATACCCAAACGCTACGCGTGATCTGATTGGCATTGCCACTATGAACATTGACCAATCAGAGAGCAGTGTGTTTTTTAACGTATTTCAAAGATTCGTATATTTATAAGAGTTTGTGTGATTGGTCGAACCATATAAAATTTTACGAATAGATATTCGTTAGTTTATAAATTTACCGTGTGACGTCGGAAATTGATAAATTAAGGAAAGTGTAGACGTAAAATAATAGAAATTATCTCCCGTTTAGAATCCTACGCAAGTTTATAAACTTCCTTGTAAATTGATAAACTTACGGATCTTGTTGTTTTCCGGTGACATAAACACTACGAACAAAGCTCAAAATACGCACGCACACAGACGCACGTTTTACACGGCTTCTATGGTCCCATTGGAAGTTCATTCGCAGTAACTAAATTCAAATGCCGTACTTCAGTAGTAAACATGCCTCACGCCCATGAATTATCGTATTCTTTTCGAAAAAATATGCAACACAAATTTCATACTTTCTTGACAGGTACCGCCCACAGGCCCATGAAGTGCCTTACAGAACAAACAACGACAGACTATGAAATAAGATTCGAATCAATATAATCGATTCTAATGAAAAAGATCTATAATATGATAAAATTTCGTATCGATTTTGTAAATTTTATCAACAAAAACAATATTATAAATTAATATTTCACAACATCACATACATGGATCTGACTCCGAGATAAGTAGCTCAAGCACCTGTGTTACGGATATCAGAATCAACAGTGGGATTACAAATATATACATATACTACTTTTCTTTTGTAAATACATACTTAATACATAGGAAACACCCAGACCAATACAAACAAACATGTTCATGCACACAAATGTTTGTACTGTGCGGGGATCGAACCCGCAACCCTAGGACCAAAGGCAGCGTTCATTACCACTGTTCCAAACGGATCGTCATATTAATGCGTCAAAATCATCGTGAAGACGGTTTTCTCGGGAACCAAAACTAAAAATCATATTCACTGAATCGTGCCCACCCTCTGACTTACCTAAATAATTTTGGTATAATATATTTCGTGTTAAAGTGTTTTTTTAGTTTAATCTGGCATAAATTCCAATTTTTTATAAATCAATCGATTGAACTTTCTATGAAAATAAAATCGATAATATCGACCAGCTTCGTCATCGATTTACATTACCCTCATCCCTCCCATATACGTCATCTAGCAAATTTTTACACGGGATAGCCGCCATTTTATCACTGCAATCTTATTAAAAATAAATAAATGATAAAGTTATATAAGGTTGAAGACCGCCCCAGCCGCGCCATGTCGGGAGGCCTCCCATCCAGGAGGAACGAGCACCATGCCGAGACAGGCATGAGATGATTATGATTTAAATTTTAAGGATATTAAAAATAGTGACAACCCCAATGCCCTAATCAAAAGCAGCTATCTAAAAATGGTCTGACTTAAGCTGAGGCTAAGATAAAGCGTTAAACAAAAGTATATAATTCAATTTTACGAAAATTAAAGGGACAACCCTGGACTCAAAGGCAAAATGGCGGAGTGTAGATAGCTTATATATCTACTGTGTCGCTACTATAACGAACCTTTAGAATCAGTGGTAGTGAACGCTGTCTCTGGTACAAGGGTTGCGGGTTCAATTCCCGCACAGTACAACAAATATTTGTGTGCATGAACATGTCTGTTTGTATTGATTTGTTTTCTATGTATTATAAGTATGTATTTAAAAAATAAAGTATTAAATGTATATAATTTGTAATTCCGCTGTTGGTTCTGATATCCGTAACACAGGTGCTTAACTCGAGCTGACGCCGTCTGTACTTAGGACTTTGGAACTTTGGTGATAAACAATATTTTTATATAAATGGTCGACTTACTCTAGCAGTACATTCTTCACCTATACACTGAAAAAATAAATAAATATTGTAAAAATATTTCGATTGAAAAGTTTAGCGTGCAGTGCAAAAGACCTCATGGGGTGTACAGTGGCGGAACGGTCAAGCTATACAAAACTGTCAAATTTCCTCAATCGATTTCGAATTCAATGTTTAACAATATAAGCTTTATAATGGAATGAAGAAATTTTACACTTTTGTATAGCTTGATGTGTCCGCCACTGTACGTGCCGCATATAAGGAGATAGTCCAGCCCTTATACACAACTACCCCTCACTGGCGTAGCTTAGGGATTTTTCATATGGGAGGCCATGGGGACACTACTGGGGACCCCCTGTTGCAAAAGATACCCTTATCTTTTGCAACAGGGGGTCCCCAGTAGTGACTCAAAATTTGCCACAAAAATCTCCCCGTCAGCTCATCATTTACTATTTGAGGTTCTACCAGCGATTCGCTTTTTCATTTGCATCTCATGACACCCTTTAAACACTTATTCTACCAAAAAATATGAATACTGTTCCATGACTTTTGGAAATTCGTCAATATATTTAGACTCCCCATACAAAGTGGACAAATAACTTAAGAAAAAATAGATGATTTGAAATGAAATAAATTTACCATCGCATAGCAGTTCTCCCCTTTGCACTGTAAAACATATTATTCGTTTACCAATGTCATAAAAGAAAATGAACATCAAGCAACTTACAACATTAAACAAAGCGATTATTTTTAGAGTGATTTTGTGGAAGACTCATCATCAGCAACCCACACTCGTCCACTGTTTGACATAGGTCTCCCCTAATGCACGCCACTGCTCCCGATTTTCGGCCACTCTCATCCAGCCCACACCAGCCAGCCTTCGAATGTCATCCCATCTTGTCGCAGGGGGTCTTGTGGAAGACTTGCCGACTGTATTTACGTAAATATATCACAACTGATTACTTTTCTGATTTAAGAACTTTATTATCTCATAAAGAATAATACCAATCACTTATTGTGAAAAACTTAAGGCGACGGGTTTTTTTTCCCAGGGGAAACCATCATGGCCGTCACCTTGCTACATGTAGGGAACAAGGTGGTGCGTGGGACTCAAACGCTAACTAAAACCCCTGGGGTGTCCATCTCCGCGCAATCGCGGTCGGAATCCCCACAGCCGGGACTAGACCGTACCGCTAATCGCGCTCGCCGCTTCACCCTTATCTGGCGCAATACAGCGCTTTGACGCTGTACGACCTACCAGGACGCGACGGGTAGCTCAACTAGCGATTTAAATTGTTACCTACTGAACCGGATCTATGCATATACGCATATATTTAGACTATTTATTTAATGATTGTGCACTACTTTTTATCTGTTTTTGCCCTCGAAAATTTGGATTCACGCCGTTTTTAGCGGTAATTCAAATTATCGAGTATAAAAACAGACCCAAAAGTTAAGTATAAGTATTCAATAAATATTATAAGTGTTTTTCGAAACTGTTAAAAAGGTATCCGGTTAAGGCTAACAATTTAAATCAATTGGCGTTGCTTGTGTGCCCTACCCGTCACCTTAAACGAAAATGTATATATTATTGCATGCAAGACAGTAAGCGAATCTAAGTTTAACTAAAAATATAAAATATGTCGGGTAGGATTCACCAAAAATCTGTGTTGTTTGCTGAGCACAAAGTGCACAAAACGTACTAGCATTCTGGACTTTAAAGAATTAAATATCAAAGTATTACTTACATAAGCTACACACGAGTTCGAAATGCACTAAAATCAAAGTAGTTACATTAAAAATATAAAATAATGGTTGTGGAATACCAGGAATACCGAAGTATGAACTGTTAGACGAATAAAAATCGGATGTCTAGGACACCACTAGTCGATACCCCATCCCTAGTGGCGTGATGGCGTCTGTCACTCGAGCTGTCAGATTCATTGCAGATTTTCGCGCGTACTGATATTTGTTATTTTGTTTGTTTTAGGTGACGTTTAATAGTAACCCAAACTCAATTATCTGAAGAGAACCAGCTCATTTCTCAACAAATTTTCTAAGGAACGTGTCTCTTTAATCACTTAACATTGGCAGAGTTGTCTCGTAAGAGCAACAGCAAGCCATAAAATCATCATCATCATCAGCCTATCGCAGTCCACTGCTGGACGTAGGCCTCTCCAATTGTTCGCCACTGTGATCTATCCATGGCTTCTCGCATCCAGCTCTTGCCAGCCATCCTGCGCAGATCGTCCTCCCACCTAGCCGGAGGGCGCCCTACATTACGTTTGCCAAGACGCGGTCTCCACTCCAGAACTCGTTTACCCCATCGGTTGTCGGTTCTGCGGCTAATATGGCCAGCCCACTGCCACTTAAGCTTGCTAATCCGGTGAGCAATGTCGATAACTTTGGTTCTCTGCCGGATCACCTCATTTCGGATTCGATCTCGGAGAGAGACGCCGAGCATTGCTCGTTCCATAGCCCGCTGAGCGACCTTTAACTTGTGCCATAAAATAATAATTGTTAATTAATTTATCGCTGTTCATCATCATCATCAGCCCATTTAAGTCCTTACTGCTAAGGCACGGGCCTCCCTCAATCACATGAGGGGTAATTGCCATACTCACCACGCTTGGGTTGGCGAGGGACGCCCTGTGGTCCCCGGCAGAGTAAAATAGGCCACCCTCACTCTTACCGAGGTGTCGTAAAAGGCGACTAAGGTGAAGCTGCTGGCATGATCATCAGCACCCAGAGAAGGAAAACTCTGCATTTATCGCTATTATATAACTTTAATCCTACTCGGAATGCGTTTCATTCTTTAATCGTACCTAAGGTTCTAAGAAAAATCATATTTTCACAGTCATTAAACTGGATTTAACGAGATTGAAACAAACAGACTGACATGTCACGGGGTCGGGCTTAAATTTTTAGTTATCTATCTGTGTTTTTCTGTTAAGAAAATTTCAGTGTCAGCCGAAGTCTGGAAGTTGGCGGTCTTGTATCCCCGTGCCTCGGCAAGCACATTAAGCCGAGAGTCCTTTGCCTGATCGCCCTTCGATCATGTCTCACTGGTGTCCCATCAATATGAGAGTAAGGAAATGGAGAGCGCGCTTATGTCTGCGCAAAATGTCTTGCATCGATGGCTGATAGCTCAGATTGGCCGTCATAACCAAGATCGGTTTGGAGGAAATTATTAAGTACTTGTCATGGCGCGTGACTTAATTATACCTGAGATGAAAATTGTACAACGGAAACAAAACTGTCTCGGACTCATCATTTCAGCCAATAGACGTCCACTGCTGGACATAGGCCTCCCCCAATGTTCTCCACACAGATCGGTCCTGTGCCGCCCGCATCCAATGGATTCCCGCGATCTTCACCAGATCGTCGGTCCACCTTGTGGGGTGCCTGCCACGGCTGCGACTTCCTGTACGTGGCCTCCACTCGAGGACCTTTTCCGCCCCAACGGCCGTCTGTTCTCCTCGCTATGTGCCCTGCCCATTGCCACTTGAGGCATGCAATCCTTTGGGCTATGTCTGTAACCTTAGTTCTCCTGCGGATCTCATCATTTCTGACACGATCACGCAGGGAGACTCCAAGCATAGCTCTCTCCATTGCTCTCTGAGTGACTTTGAGCCTCCTTAATCGGCACATTGTAAGCGGCCCCGTTTCGCAATCTAATCTAATCTAATCTAGGAATACTCTCTTCACAATATAATTTCAAAAGGAAATTCAAAATTCAATTAATTAACGAAAGTTCGAGAACTAAACTGAAACTCACTCCTGACGCGCAATTTTCACCTGAACACTGAAAGACGGAATTAATTATTAATAGATAAGCTCCTCATTCCATCCAAGAGGATGGGAGCTCTGTGCATATGGGGGGTCCGGGTTCGAATCCGAAGCATGTACTAGGTTTTTAAAATCTTTGTGCTTAGACGAAACCTGCACGTGTCGGATAGTTTCTAACCATGATTCAGTTGATCTGGTGCCAGACTCATGGTCCAGTCAATCAATCAAGAATCATGGTCTAAGCGTACCTCGGGCTTCAGAGCGATAGCAATGGACGCAACTGGGAATTACCACTTTCACAGGCACTTGCCCAGAATCTCACCTGATGGAAAGTGACGATGAGGTCTAGGATGTAACGCGTTGACCTAGAAGATGCCTGTTCACTCTTGCCTTAAAGATGTCCAGATTGTAGTGGTCCGTAAAAACAGACCTTAGCAAGGAGTTCCATTCCTTAGCTTTTTACGAGCCGACGGATCACCTGATGGTAAGCGATTACCGCCGCCCATGGACGCCTGCAACACCAGTGGTGTCACAAGTGCGCTGCTTACTTTTTAACCCCCCTTCCCCTGGATTGGGCCTCCGGTACCCTCACTCACGCAGCAAAACACAGCGCATGCACTGCTTCACGCCGGTATTCTGTGAGGACGTGGTATTACTCCGGTCGAGCCGGCCCATTCATGCCGAAGCGTGGCTCTCCCACTGTTAAAAGCTGTCCATATTATCAATAAATTTGTTATTAAAGAATCCTAATTTTTTTTAAGTCATAGGTAGCAGACGCGCAGACAGATCCCTTGATGGTAAGCTATTGCCGTCGCCCATATACACCCTCTCCCCTGGATTGGGCCGGTACCCTCACTCACGCAGCGACAACACAACACAGTGCTGTTTAATGCCGGTTTTCAGTAACGCAGTGGTATCAATCCGGTTGATCAGGCCCATTCATGCAGAAGCGTGGCTCTCCCACGGTTTTACGACTGATAATGTTGAGCCCACTGCCACTTCAATAAAACTCATTTTAACCCTACGTAATACTTTTAAAATAATTATTTATACCACCTCCTATCACGCACAGATGTATATCTTTGCTGCCGGTATACGGTTCTGTAATGACGACCTTTCTGTTGTCCTTATCTGATATACCGGCCTAATTCCCGGCTATTAAATAACTATGCCACAGTAAAGAATATGTTGAAACCATGAGGTGAAAATCACTTCGTCTACACTCTAAAGAAATGTTATGACATTATTGCAAAAAATTGGTAATTTAACCAAAAAAAGTTCCCCGCGTTTTATTTGGCTATTGTCTATAACATCTCTCTTCTTTTTTAACCCCCGACGCAAAAACGACGGGGTGTTATAAGTTTGACATGTGATGACTCCAAAACAAATGAACCGATTTTAATTTTGTATTTTTTTTGTTTGAAAGATGAATAAGCGGGGAGTGGTTTTAGCTATGTTGGATAAAAATCAATCCAAGATGGCCGCCGTCCGAAAGATATGGATTGTATGTTTTAACACAACACCCACAGTATGGGTATGCTATAAAAGGGCTTGAGTAGGAGAATATATTTATTGTGACAAATTTCAAATCCAACATGGCCGCCGTCGGGGTTTTTTTAAATTTTCAATTTAATTTTTAACATTCTTTCCTGAATGTTGGTATTGGTTATATGCAGTAGGTTGGTTAAAATGTGTGCACCAATAATATAACAGAACAGGGAGTTTTATGGAAGCGCCGACTCTTACAACCAGTGATTGGATTTATGTGTGGTATTTTAGACGAAATCTTATCATGGACACGCCGCTAACAAATGGATGAAAATTTCGATAAGAGTTGCTAATACTAAATGTAACGTTTCACTTAGGCTATAAATACTTTTTTTATTTTCAATTTCTGGTAAGAGGAATTGGGTTTTATACGTAGAACATATCTGAAATCTCGCGATTCCGCGGGCGTATCTATACTAATGTAATGTTTGAGGTCGTTGACCCTAAATTGCACTACCTATTTATATGTCGCAGAGCAAGTTTAGTCTGCTATGAAGATACGTAGCGAAGACACAGCTCGCATCCACAGCAAGCATTCACTCACTCTAGACCTGGCAAAAACGTTCTTTTAAAACATTGGAACATTTGCATCTGGATAGTGAAACGGAACAGTGAAACGTTTCATTTGGAACATCGACTTTCGGATAGATACGGATCTAACTGAGAGTCATTTCGCTCATTCGGATTATTCGGCTCATTCAGCTCATTAGGATCATTCGGCTCATCTGATCAAACGGATCATTCGACTCACTCGGATCATTCAGCTCATTCGGATCATTCGGCTCATCGGATCATTCAGCTCATTCGAATCATTCGGCTCATTGGATCATTTAGCTCATTCGGATCATTCGGTTTACTCAAACTCGAGATCCATTTGAGTCGAATGATACATTCAGAGCGAAGGTTAGAGATTCGGAACAATGTATCATTTGGCTGAGTCGGATCACTGAGTCGTTTCAGTAAAGAGTCACTTATTCCATGAAGATATCCAGATTATAGTGGTCAGGAAAACAGACCTCGGCAGGGAATTCCATCTTTAGCTCTCAGCGTTATAAATGTGGTAGCATTGCCATAGCACATGTTAAAGGGATACTGGTTATGAACATAACAGCAAATATAACTTGGTAATCTCATATATTTCTGTGGGATTACCAATTTATTGATGCAGTTGGTGTATCTAGAAAATCTTTAGTTGCAGTGGCCGCCCAAACTAATAGGTATCCTTTGAGATTGAGTTGGAAGTAAGTATAAATAGTAGCTGATAATATTAAGGTTTTTTTTATTTATTTATTTATTTATCAAGCAACGCAAACGCAGCAAATGTATATTTACAAAAATGTGTTTCTGCCAAACTGTGCAGCAGTTTGTCGGCAGAGCTCTCGTGGACATAGCATTACTTTATATACCTAACTATCTTAATTAAAAGTTATGCTTTAACTTAGTTCACTAAAAACAACTTAAAGTTTATTAATGTTCATACGGCCACACACTAGGCCGCCACATCATCATCATCATCATCATCAGCCCATTTAAGTCCCCACTGCTGGGGCATGGGCCTCCCTCAATCACATGAGGGGTAATTGCCATACTCACCACGCTTGGCAGACGGGTTGGCGAGGGTTTTGATATAAATGCAGAGTTTTCCTTCTCTGGGTGCTGATGATCATGCCAGCAGCTCTACCTTAGTCGCCTTTTACGACACCTCGGTAAGAGTGAGGGTGGCCTATTCTACTCTGCCGGGGACCACGCGGCCGCCACAGTGCGCCGAAATTCCCCAATCGATACTGATTCAATAGTGTTTGACATTAAGGTGCGAATCGAATGAGGAAATCCGACAGCTCCGCATGCCCCGACGTGTGGTCGTGCGGCCAGTAGGTATTATAATATTATGGAGGCATTATCAATGCTAACATCACTTACTGGAAAGACAAGCACATTGTGAAGTCAACCCGCAAACATATAGATATTTTTTTATGATGTAGCCCGCAACATTAGGGCGTTTAATTTTTATTAACAAACCTAAAGAAGAAGAGCAAAATATTATTATAATCTATATATATAATATATATATTGGAGTGCAATTGTATAACAAAATACCCTCAGAAATAAAAAATGTAAACTCAGTGCATTCAAAATACAACTCGCAAAACACATTTTGGAATGTACATAGTAATATTAATGTTTTTAAGAAGGCACTAGGTGAGTATTAACCAAACGGTAAAGCGTTTGAACGATTTATTTGCTTTTAACTATTTACTGATATTTGTCATTATGTTCTCATGTAAGTGACTATAACTTGTCTTTTATGAGAATGACTGACCGGATGGCGCAAATGGTAGTAACCCTACCCTTACGCCAAAGGCCGTGGGTTCGATCCCCACCCTGGACAAACATTCGTGCGATGAACACTTGTGTTTGTTCGGTGTCTGGGTGTAATAATATGTATTTAAGTATATATTTGTGTACCTCTGTTGTCTGATATCTGTAACACAAGTGCTTAAGCTACTTAGTACCGAATCAGGTCATCGTTTGAGATGTTGTGAGAATTATTATTCCTTACTAATATTATAAAGGCGAAAGTTTGTTTGGATGGATGTATGGATGGACGTTTGTTCCTCTTTCACGCAAAAACTACTAAACGGATTTTATTGAAACTTTACAGTAATGTAGCTTATAGATCAGAATAACACATAGGCTATAATTTATAAAGATATCTATAAGACCTTGCTTTTATTCGAATTACACGCAGACGAAGTCGCGGGCAAAAGCTAGTATAGAATAAATTTCTTTAACCAAAAAAAGAACATAGGTTAACCGTGGTTCACTGTTATTTATCGAACTTTCTCAGTACCAAACACAGCCTAGTAATAAAACCCCAATAAAACGTTCATACGCAACCTGATTATGAAAGTGGCACCCTAGCTTTGTTCAGGAACTAAATAATGATTTCTCCCTATCTTGTTTTAAAATAGTTTTTAGTTCTCAGATAAGTATAATACAATAATATTTCACAACATCACATACATTGATCTGACTCCGAGATAGGTAACTCAAGCACCTGTGTTACGGATATCAGTGGGATTACAAATATATACATATAATACTTTTTTTGTAAATACATATGTACTTATAATACATAGATAACTCCCAGACCAATACAAACAGACATGTTCATCCACACAAATCTTTGTACCGTGCGGGGATCGAACCCGCAACCCTTGCACCAGCGGCAGCGTTCACTACCACTGTTCCAAACGGGTCGTCAGAAACTATAAAGAACTTTTTTTTTAATACAGGGGGGAAAATATTTTTCACCAATTTAAAACTCCTGCGCAGCGCTTGGCGCCGCCCATAGACACCAATGGAGTTACAATAACGTTGGCGTCAATCTTATAAGGTACTGTTACAAATGCTTATTTTCATGCTTAAAGCATGCTACTTTTGAGCAAGTGCTACTTAGTAGCATGTGTAGGACGGACGTGCTACAAATAAGCATGCAATTTTTGAGCATGCTTATTTAACAGTGGGAGAGCCACGCCTCAGCATGAATGGGCCGGCTCTACCGGAGTAATACCACGTCCTCACAGAAAACCGGCGTGAAGCAGTGCATGCGCTGTTTCGCTGCGTGAGTGAGGTGTGAGAACCCACTTTTCTTCTCTTCTCTCCTTGTGAAACATAGTTTGTCGGTGAAAGAACCTTTTTTATTTCACCGCAAACCCAAAACGTTTCAGTACCAGAGGCCCAATCCAGGGGAGGGGGGGTTGAAAGGTATGCAGCGCACTTGTGACTATGCTGGTGTTGCAGGTGTCCATGGGCGGCGGTAATTGCCTACCATTAGGTTATCCGTCAGCTCGTCTGCCACTTATACCATTAAAAAAATGCTCGACAATCGCACGCCGGTGATTCTTAAGCATGCTACCGTAGTGAAGGCGGAAGGGGGAGTGTGGTGGAGAGCTTTAGCACGCGTAAACAAGTTTGATTATTTTAAGCATGTTTAGCATGCTTAAAAATAATATGGGTAATAGCATACTTATTGATAGCAAATGTGGACAGTTCCTCAAGCATGCTCATATTTAGCATGCTTAAAAAACATGCTACAATATGAGCATGTGTAACAGTAGCTTTAAATCCCTCTGGGCCCCGATTGGGCCTTCGCTTCTTACTAGCCTTACCTACCAAATCGGCGCAGGCGCTTCGTTCGTATATTTCACGGAAAAAATAATAACAAACGCACCTGTGTTTGACACCCCAAAGTTCTACACTGAAATCAGGATAAAATATTTTAGTACGTCAACTGACATAAAACTCAACGTTTTATACAGCTTTACTTAAGGTGACGGGTAGGGCACACTAGCGACGTCAATCGATTTTAATTTTTAGCTACTAAACCGGATCTATTTTAAACAATTTCGGTGTTACAACCTCTAGCAAACACTTATACTATTTATTAAATAACCATGCACAAATGTTGGGTCAAACGCGTCCGCGGAAAATTGATTACCGCCGAAAGCGGCCACGTTTAGCGTCAATCAATTTTTCGCGTACTAAAACGGACCCAAAATTTATAGTGGTTATTTAATAAATAGTATAAGTATTTGCCCAAAGGTTGTGACCCCGAATTTTTTTAAAATATTTCCGGTAGGTGCCCTACCCGTCACCTTAACTAAATGCATAAACATTCATAATTTACTGATTGTTATCTGTTTTGTTTTCCGAATAATAAATAAATAAATAAATAGACCGTAATACCGTAAATAAATAGGCCGTATGGTCCCCGGCAGAGTAGAATAGGCCACCCTCACTCTTACCGAGGTGTCGTAAAAGGCGACTAAGGTAAAGCTGCTGGCATGATCATCAGCACCCAGAGAAGGAAAACTCTGCATTTATATCAAAACCCTCGCCAACCCGTCTGCCAAGCGTGGTGAGTATGGCAAATACCCCTCATGTGATTGAGGGAGGCCCGTGCCCCAGCCGTGGGGACTTAAATGGGCTGATGATGATGATGATGATGATGAAATAAATAGACAAGCAGATGGATCACCTGATGGTAAGCGATTGCCGCCACTCATATATATCTGTAACATCAGTTGCAGTGGAATCGCACCTACCGAAATATTACTGATAATACTGACTTACTTACATACTGTTCTGTTCTCCGCCACCTGTCGCTAATCCGGCCTTTGTGGGTGACTGAGATCTTTCTTGACCTGGTCTATCCAGCGATATCTAGAAGACCCTACTGGGCCCTTCCCTACCTACCTATCCTTTTTTTGTCGCTGGGGAAAACCGCCGGTCCCGAGTGCAATAAGCCGCCGTCGCCGCCTTTCGGCGGCTCCTTATGCATACCCTCCTGCTAACATGACAGTTATACCGGGCTCTCGTCTGGCGAGAGTTTCTCCTAACGAGAAGCCGGCCAGAGGCATACCGACAAAACCCCAGCGGTTTGCCCTGATCGCCTTTAAGTGGGGAGGAGTCATGGGTTCGAAATGGCGAACCGTGGCAGCATGACCTTACTGATAAAACTTCCTTTCTAAAGTGTCACAAATTCTTCACTTACTCTCGACTGACAAGTACTTCCGACGCACTGTAAACATAGACATATATATTTATGTAGTCAATATATGTGCTTATTAGATCACCGTATCACTCCTTTTGTAACTACCCGCGTGAGCGACAAGGGAGTACACTACGAGATTTTTGTATGTGATTGGTGGCACCTCACCTGATGGTATGCGATTGCCACCGCCTAAGGGGTGTCCATAGGCAGCACCAGTGCCCCCCCAATTGGGCCTCCGGTGCCCTTACTCCTTCGATGAAGCAAAGGGTTGTCGCTACTTCAAGCCGGTTTTCTGTGATGACATGGTGTTTGCGGGCGGAGTCGGGGGTGATGAGAAAAATACCTATTGAACTTATGACAGAATTATTTATTTGTTTCGTCTCGCTCGAGTCGTAGCAAAAAGGTGATTGTGCAAAAAAGAATATGGCGGCACGCAGGCCGTCTGTGCTGTTTCTATTTATGCGACATCTAGCGGCGGTGCGAGGAGCTGGCTACTGAGTTGTTATCGACATAATCTGGTAGCACTACTAGCCAGTTCCACGCAACGGCATATTCATGCCGAAGCGTGGCTTTCTTTTAGGGATAAAAGTTATTCTAAATTTATGGGTTGGCACACACTGCCAAACTGTGTCGCTCCATACGTTTGACCCCTAGTATAATATAATCGGTTTTGTTTTTAATTCTGATATTAATTACGTCGGAATATAGGTAATGATTTGAAGACTGCCAGGGTTAGTGACATCTATCGGATATCGCGGGTAAACCGTTACAGTGACGCCATATTTATGACCGTAGGCCCACCCTCCTCATCTTAGCGTGTAATTTCCGGCTTTTTTTATGTCATAGGTGGCAGACGAGCAGGCGGATCACCTGATGATGGTAAGCGATTGCCGCCACCCATTGACACCCGTGACACCAATGGAGTCACAAATGCGCTGCCAACCTTTTAAGCCCCCTTTCCCCCGGATTGGGCCTACAGTACCCTCACTCGCACAGCGGTTGCGTACTAAGCTGTCGTTCTGAAGCCTGGGATATGCTTATACCATATTTCAGGATTTGGGCAGTCTGGTACTTGGGAGTAGAATGAAGCGACTACCGTCTGACCTTCGCAACGATATAAGGTGACGGGTAGGGCACACTAGCGACGCCAATAGATTTTAATTTTTAGCTACTAAACCGGATCTATTTTAAACAATTTCGGGGTTACAACCTCTCGGCAAACGCTTATACTATTTATTATTAACCATGCACAAATGTTGGGTCCGTTTTTGTACGCGAAAAATTGATTCACGCTAAAAAAAGGCCGCTTTTGGCGGTAATCAATTCTTCGCGTACGCGTTGGACCCAACATTTGTGCATGGTTATTTAAGGTTGTAACCCCGAAATTGTTTAAAATAGATCCGGTTTATTAGCTTAAAATTAAAATCGATTGGCATCGCTAGTGTGCCCTACCCGTCACCTTAATAGAGGAACCAGACCAACGGAAACATGGTTACACGTTCCAAAAAACTATTACGAAACGTGGAGGATTCCTCACTATGTTTTCCCTCACTGCTGAGCTAATGATAGAGTGAGCCGACCCTTTGAATTTCTAACTTACCCGGTCATCATGCCTCTGCCCAGCTCCCAAACCAGTTTCAACCGCAAGCCAGTCCCTCTCATCAATTTTCTCCATGTCCACACACTCCGTGAGGGTGCGGTAGATGGACATCTCTTGCCCAGGCAAGCGTCGTGACTTGGTTGTCGGTTTGGCAGTCTGAAAAACACAACGGCTGAAACTTTCGCGCCGAAAATCAATAAAGAAAAAAGAGTAAGATATTCTGGAGTCTCATCATCATCAGCTAACTAGCGACGCCGCGAAGGATATCTTTTTAACAATTTCGAAGTTCGAGCCTTTCGGAAAGAATATATAGTAAAGTATCAGCCTATAAACTGTCCCACTGCAGGGCAAAGGCCTCCATCATAGAAATCAAGTCATCGCTACTATGATGGGATTAGGCTTAATCACCACGCTTGCCAAATGCGGATTGGTGATCACAAACCCGAGCTATGTTCGAAAAATTCGAAACATACTTTTCGCTCGACCCGGGAATCAAACCCGGGACCCCGAGATCACGGCCCGGTACTTAAACCACTAGACCAACAGGGCGTCGAAATAATATATACACAAAAGAATATATACTATTTATTTAATTCTTATAATTAACTTTTTGATCTGTTTTTGCACTCGGAATTTGGATTAATGCCATAAGTGGCCGTTTTTAGCAGTAATTCATATTTGAGTAGGAAGCAGATCAAAAAGTTAGTTATAAGTATTAAATAAATAGAATAAGTTCTTTTCGAGATGCTCGAGCTTGAAAATCGTTTAAAAATATATCGGGTTTTGATGCTAACAATTTAAGTCAAATGGTGTCGCTAGTGTGCCCGTCGTTTTAAGCAATTGGCGGCGCGGATGAGGTTGTTAGGCCTATGCCTATGATATTGTTATCGAAGAGTTTATTGACTTCATAATCATCATCATGTCAGGCAATAGACGTCCAATGCTGGACATAGGCAATGTTCTCCACACAGATCAGTCCTGTTCCGCCCGCATCCAATGGATTCCCGCGACCTTCACCAGATCATCGGTCCACCTAGTGGGGGGCCTGCTACGGCTGCGACTTCCTGTACGTGGCCTCCACTCGAGGACCTTACCGCCCCTACAGCCGGAATCTAGAAGCAGGCAATTATGGTATCCCCGTGCCTGGCAGTTGCACTGCGCAGAATTTTTACTTTGATAGGTGGCAGACGAGCGGACGTACCACCTAATGCTAAGCGATTGCTTCCCAGCTCCATTGGAGTCACAGTGCGCTGTCAACCTTTAAATTCATTTCTTCGGATTCGGCTTTATATAAAAACGGCTTCGTTTGTTTAAATAACATAAAAAATATAAAATATAATTATAGGCCTCCGTAACTCCCACTCACACGGCGAAACTCTGCACATGCGCTGTTTCACCCCGGATTTATGTGAGGCCGTGGTATCACTCCAGTCGTGCTGGCCCATTCATGCCAAAGCGAGGTTCTCCTACGGAATCACGCACTCTATTGTATCGTGCGCGTGTTACTGATTTATGAGATTGGCTATTATTATTATTATTTGATAGAAATGGGGTGAGCCCTGCGTCTCATAGCCACTGCGACCAGTAGATGATCTATTGTGGCAGCCCCGTAACCTATTACAGCACCTCATGTAGCTCCAGTTCCAGGATAAACCCGAGAATGGAGCTGATGGGGGAGCTCTTGATCTCGTCAGCTGAGATCATGTGTGCTCCCAGGTGCCGGCTTCTGCAGCGGTGCAGCGCTATGCACTTGCCGAGGACGTGGATAATCGTTTCCTCGTCCTCGCGACAGAACCTGCAGATTTTGGTATCCGTAAGGCCCATGTTGTGCAGGTGCTTATTTAATTTGCAGTGCCCTGTGAGGGTCCGAGTGAGTGCCCTAACATGTCCTCTACTCAGTTTTGTTATTTCTACAGCTCGTTTCTGATCGAACGCCTGTATCAACGCCTTAGACTGTTCTAGTCGAGGTAGTCTTTTCCAGAATTCAGTGCTTTGTTTTTTCTCCCACTCTTTTAACTCGAACCTGACCATGCATGCTGGAACGCCACTTATTGGTTCCGGTCCGAGTAGTGGGCTCTCTGCCCCGGCCTTTGCTAGCACGTCAGCGACTTCGTTGCCTCTGATATTGCAGTGTCCCGGTACCCAAATCAGATTGGCTAAAGAATTTATTTATTCAGAAAATACAATTACTTTACATCTAAGATTAAACTTTATATTTATTTTATTAATGGAACAAAAACACAAGAAATTAAGACAATAACTAAGAAATAAAATTAAACTAAAAGTAAATAAAAATGAAAGTTAAAACAAAGTAGGTCCCCGCGGCAGTGTCCCCAAAATGCTGGCAGCAATACCCCGCTGATCGCGATGGAAATTCGCTGGGCGAGGTAGCTGCCAGCTTTTGGCTCTCCCGTGACTTCGACTAGACGCTTAGCCAAGTCACGGAAGAAAGAGAGAGCGTCCTAAAGGATTTACTATAGTAAAATTAAACTAGCGATACTGTGCAATCGATAACTAACAAGACCCATAAGATTTTGCCTAGTTTTGGTAATGGCATAGTAAAAACCACGATCGCACGCGAAATCATGATTACAAGCATTCATATTAGCATGAAAATCAAATTAGCATAGCAATAGCACGTCACACGCTAGTCTATGAAAAATAGCATGTTTTTTTATGTCATAGGTGGCAGACGAGCAGACGGATCACCTCATGGTAAGTGGTTGCCGCCGCCCATGGACACTCGTGACACCAATGGAGTCACAAGTGCGATACCAACCTTTATATATTGAAATAATTGAAAAATAGCAATAATATCCAACATTAAAAGTGAAGTGGACGCCGTGTGGTCCCGGCAGAGTAGAATAGGCCACCCTCACTCTTACCGTGGTGTCGTAAAGGGCGACTAAGGTAAAGCTGCTGGCATGATCATCAGCACCCAGAGAAGGAAAACTCTGCATTTACATCAAAACCCTCGCCAACCCGTCTGCCAAGCGTGGTGAGTATGGCAATTACCCCTCATGTGATAGAGGGAGGCCCGTGCCCCAGCAGTGGGGACTTAAATGGGCTGATGATGATTGAAAGTGGTACCTATTAATGTTGGATATTATTGCTTATTGAGTACAGTCAACAGCAAATACCAAAATCTGCAGGTTCTGTCGCGAGAATGAGGAAACGCCCTCGGCGAGTGCATAGCGCTGCACCACTGCTGAAGCCGGCACCTGGGAGCACACATGATCTCGGCAGACGAGATCAAAAGCTCCCCCATCAGCTCCATTCTCGAGTTTATCCTGGAGCTGGAGCTACATGAGGTGCTGTAATAAGTTCTGGGGCTGCCACAATAGATCTTCTACTGGTCGCAGTGGCTATGAGACGCAATGCTCACCCATTTCTTTTAAATAATAATAATAACAGTCAACAGCAGAAGTAGGTGCACATATTTCGCAGTTTGTAGTTCTTATTCCGAAGAGCATAAGAGTCAATAGCTGCGAAAAGTGTGCATCAACTTTTTCTGTTGACTGTACAAACTTACCGTTAAACCCAAACGTTCGATATTCATGTCCACTATTGGGACATAAATGGTACCCTAAAAATAAATAAAATGTATAGTTAGTTAAAGTTACATTATGTTGCACATGAAAACAGTGCATAAACTGAAAAAAATTATGTTGAGAAACACCGCCTTAAAGTTCCGTTTAATAAGGTTTAAAATCTCATAACCAATGATCGGCGTAGGTAGAGCTATTTTTGGTACTTGCGATTTTTTACAATAATAGGACATGCTTGGAATCCCGGGATTAAAGACATCATCATCATCATCGTCAGCCCATTTAAGTCCCCACTGCTGGGGCACGGGCCTCCCTCAATCACATGAGAGGTAATTGCCATACTCACCACGCTTGGCAGACGGGTTGGCGAGGGTTTTGATATAAATCCAGAGTTTTCCTTCTCTGGGTGCTGATGATCATGCCAGCAGCTTTACCTTAGTCGCCTTTTACGACACCTCGGTAAGAGTGAGGGTGGCCTATTCTACTCTGCCGGGGACCACACGGGATTAAAGACATACTTTATACTATTAACAGTAATTTTCGTTTAAACATAAGAGCATTGAACATCAGCCTTACGAACTTATTCATAATCGCATTCTGATAACATGTTAATTAAAAAAGATATATTTGTTCTTTTGAAATTCAAGATACGTACGTTAGATGGAAAGGAACAAACTGTAAGTAAATATGGTAGTATCGAACGTTTATGGATAAGCCCTTTCATGATTAAAATGCGTTAAATATTTAACTCTAAAATAATAATTTATGTATTTTAATCCCGGGGTCATAGTCAGAATCCCGGCGCATGTCCATATTAACGTCTATGTTTGCGTTCAACGAACCCAAATAGCTCTACCTGGTCCGATCATTGCTCATAACACTGCGGATTTTAATGTGCGTGTGTAAAAATACGTAGATATATTTTTTATGTGATAAGCGGCAGACGAGCAGACGAATCGCCTGATGATAAGCGATTACCGCCGCCCATAAACACCCGCGACACCAGTGGAGTCACAAGTACGCTGCCAACCTTTAAGCCCCCTTGCTCCCGGCTTGGGTATCCGGTACCCTCACTCACGTAGCGACACACAGCAGAGTCTTCAGATCGGTTTTCTGTGGTAAATTATTGAATTGAATGAATTATTTTAGTGTTTCTACGATAAGATGTTTTTTTTTTTATTTCCGTTCTCCTATATTTTAGTCCTTTAATATAAATAAGGTTTTAATTTTCTTGCAAAGAAGTGATTGTGTGTTTGTTTTGGTAAGCGCCGGAAACAAAAAAGCAAACATTTTATTTGCATAAATAAATAAATATTTCACAACATCACATACATTGATTTAACTCCGAGATAGGTAGCTCAAGCACCTGTGTTACGGATATCAGAAACAACAGTGGGATTACAAATATATACATATAATACTTTTCTTTTGTAAATACATACTTATAATACATAGGAAACACCCAGACCAATACAAACAAACATGTTCATGCAAACAAATGTGTGTATTGTTCGGGGATCGAACCCGCAATCCTTGGACCAAAGGCAGCGTTCAATACCACTGTTCCAAACGGGTCGTCAAGTAATAATATGTACATTTGATACATAAATGTCTTCATCGTCAGTCTATTTAAATCCCCACTGCTGGGGCACGGGCCTCCCTCAATCACATGAGGGGTAATTGACATACTCACCACGCTTGGCAGACGGGTTGGCGAGGGTTTTGGTATAAATGCAGAATTTTCCTTCTCTGGGTGCTGATGATCATGCCAGCAGCTTTACCTTAGTCGCCTTTTACGACACCTCGGTAAGAGTGAGGGTGGCCTATTCTACTCTGCCGGGGACCACACGGCGTAAATGACTTAAATTAAGGGTATTCCAACGAATCAATAGTAAACTAATTAATTATATAACCGAAAAAGGTTGGTAAGTCATAACTTATTTTGTAGTAATAGCTGTAACACCATTGTTAGCGACGCGCTTTAAGTTTTTTTATTTTTATTTAAATCGCGTTGGTTTGGCCAAACTAATGTATGTAACGTCAAAATTGTATTATGAAATATGTAGGTAGAAGTGAGTGACGTCGCACTCGTTTTTTAAAAATTAATTGTCAAATTAGTCTGCTACCATCCGAGCGCGACACCATCACCCACGTTTCCCGTTATTTTAAAGCTGTGGGCCGAATTTTTGTGTCGCAATAAACAATTTTCTTCCTAAATCGCGTTGTGTACTTCAATCAACCCGGGGCGGCCGTTCTCAACCATCTTTGTACACTTAGTTTGCAAATAAATACTTGAATACAGTACAAACAAGAATAGCGTAACGATATTCGAATATAAAACTCACCTCTATAATTGCATGCTTATTTTTTGCCGTAAACCGGTCCTAAAAATATAAAAAAAAAATTACAGCCAGACGAGTAACAAAGTGATAATAAAATAATAAATAAATAAAATAAAAATACTTTTATTTCTCGAAAATTACAATTACATGTTATGAGATTCCCCAGTAAGTAATAATACTTGTGTTGGGGCTATCCCGCTCTCACCACATTTTGTCTAACATGAGATATAAAAGTTATTACAATTTGGTACAATGTTTCTAGATCTTTAATAGTGCTTTGATGTGTCTGTGTGTGTATGTGTGTGTCTGTGTGTGTGTCTGTGTGTGTCTGTGTGTGTGTGTATGTGTGCGCGCGCGCGCGTGCGTGTGTGTGTGCGTGCGTGTGTGTGTGTGTGTGTGTGTGTGTGTGTGTGTGTGTTTGTGTGTGTGTGTGTGTGTGGATGTGTGTCAGTGTGTGTATGTGGGTTTGTCTTTGTGTGCGTGTTATAATATAAGATAAACATTTTCTTCATAATAGCCCTACTGAGCAGTTATTTACAACCTAACTGAATAACTTTGTAAAAAAAATATATGGGAAAATGTCAAAAACTCATCCATATGATACAGTATATTGTTTTAAACTTTCAAGGTCACTAACATTAGAATAGTTATTTACGAGATTTCTACCATGTACCTTATTTTTAAGTTTCCGATATTTCGGCACTGTTGCCAGCGCCATGGTCACGGAGTAACTGAAGTTTTTGCGGGTAAGATGTTACTGGCAGACAAAACGGTCTACCTTCCTTTGCAGTCTTTTACTACGCGCACCTGCGGCACCACTGTTCACTAACTCACTATTTTCTCGCACCTGTTCTCGACACACAACACTCACAGTATCTGGCCGCGAAATGACACTTTGTTTAGTTTTACGGTTATTACATTTCCATGGCGCTTGCAACAGTGTCGAAAAATCGGAAACGCAAAAATAAGGTACATGGTAGAAATCTCATAAATAACTATTCTAACATAACGCACATCCTCTGAAAAACTGTCATAAGACAAGAACACCTTCACATTTCGTAAACGCCTTTTTTCTTAATTCTAAACCTTTTAACATTCTAGAAAAGACTTTATTAAACTCGACAACAGTTAAAATATTTTGTAACCAAAAACACAGCATTGATAATTCAGCAATAACATTAATGAAGTAACCAATATTGAAAACGCGTTTTTTACAAAAGTAGTTTTTTGTGTTATGACAGTTTTTCAGAGGATGTGCGAAATATGATACGGATCACATGTCATATGTATGATCCATATGGCAAGGAAACATCGTCCTACCTTATTATACAACGCGGTCTTAAGTAATTAGCGTACTAATGCTCATGCTATCCCGCTCCAACACGCAATGTCAAAAGGAGCTAGAAAGTTTTGTACCGGAACTATTCTTAGATTGCGTTTTATACCTCAAATTAAAAAAAAATTACGGCGTGGATTGGCACATTGTCCTATGATGAAATTGAAGCTTTCTTGAGAGCTTTTAGGTGACTGTTGAGTGAACACTGTTTCTGACCCCAAGATCTCTATCGTAGGGCTCAACAGGACCCACATTATAGATAGATACTCTCTATTGGACAGTTTTACAGAACTTAATGTTATAGTCACTAATAGATAGCGGAATAGAATCTCGGCGGTCTTACAATGCTGCTATTATTACTTTACTATATGTGTATGTATATAAGCATACTTATAACATACAATTTAATTACTGAAATGCCCAAACACACAAGACAGGCGCACACACATACATTCAGAGACCGAAACACTAACACACACGTACACACACATACTCCCATGAACAAACCCTCTCAAAGGTTCATCTCAAGGTCCTTTCCTATGTAATAGATATTATTATGCATTTGTTATATGCGTAGCACGTTAAAATTAGAATCACAGTTAAATACTATTTCAAAATAAATACTATTTGGCATTCGTCTGTAGTTGACATAAGTCGCATAACGTAAAGTGGTAACCGGTGTTAAATGATTATCTACGTGACAGGCCTACAAGAGGCCTAGGTAGAAATTATGGCAACCAGTGCATATGACGCGCTTTTCGCCACAACTTTACCTATTAAGTTAAGAACCAAAATATATTGTAACCCATTCTGTCATATGTTAAAGTTGTTCGATAAACTATTTTTTTTTATATTAAGACTTTAACGTGCTAAGTAATCGTAGAGCGACAATACATGCGCCATTCAGCTGTCAGAGTTTTTGACATTTTCCCATAAAAGATGTTGTACAACACCCCTCTGTTAACGTCAGTAGAGTGTCTCCTGATTATAGTCTCACTTTATGAAGTTTTTATAATTACTTATTATGTTTCTCAACTCAACGCAAGCGATTGTCATTCCATCCCATCATCTCCATGGGTGGCGGTCTGAGACTGCGCCTTCTACCACGTACCTCAGTTCTGTGGAACGGTTTGGCTGCGAGAGTATTTCCCGACGGCTACGACTTAGAGACCTCCAAGAGAAGAGCGTACTATTTTTAAAAGGGTCGGCAACACATTAGCGATCTCTCTGATTTCGCGGATGTTCATAGGCGGCGTTGATTACTTTCCGTCAGGTGACTCGCTTGCTCGTTTGTCGCCTCTAGCGTAAACAAAAACATCAAAGATATTTCCTGTGAAAATCATCCACGCGAGGTTGTGTGATTTGCCAATTATAAGTAGACCGCTTTTAAACTTTACGCACTTCAAATAAGCTTCGGTTATAGAACCGCTATAAAAGTTCATTTCGGTTACTTTTACCCGCATATACAGGTAATCGAAAGTTTATTTAGCTGGAAAGGTAAAATGCGCGAGCGTGGAAGTTATAAGCTAGTTCGGCGTATGATTTTTAACCAATAACCCTCTAATTTTATGATATAGGTGGCAGACGAGACGGTGGCAGACGAGACGAGAACCCATGAGAGACCAGATGGTCTCTCATGGGATGGTCCTCAACTAACTGGCTTCCACAGAATACCAGCGGTGTGATCGGGGCTACCGCTCCCGGCCGTGCCATATGCTGAGTGGGCGCCATTTTGGTCCAATTACTTTCGTTTTTAAATTCAGTGTATTCGTTTTTAAATTCAGTGTATTTATATGTAATGCCGGACCGAATAAAGATTTTTCATTTCATTTCATTGCATTTCATTTCATTTCATTTCATGGTAAGCGATTACCGCCGCCCATGGACACCTGCACTAGTGGTGTCCACAAGTGCGCTGCTTACCTTTTAACCCCCCTTCCCCTGGATTGGGCCTCCGGTACACCCTCACTCACGCAGCGAAACACAGCGCATGCACTGCTTCACGCCGGTATCCTCTTTTCAAGAATAAAATCAAAGGCAATAAAATTATTTCAATGGCAGTTAGGTTGGTATTCAATATTTTAATGACTGCCTCGTAGGCGCAGTGGGTAGTGCTTCGCACTTTAAAGCGACGGTTGCGCGGGTTCGATCTTCGGGTCGTGCCTAAATTTGTACTACATGTGCGGATAAAGAATGGGATCAAAAATGGCGGCGCATCTTTCACTTCTCGCTCGCACACTATTTGCGTCTATACTCGCACCCCACGAGTGCCATTTCTGATCCCATTCTTTATCCGCACAGGTTGTAGCTGAGTTTTTCTGTTAAGGTGACAGGTAGGGTACACTAGCGACACCAATCGATTTAAATTTTTAGCTACTAAACCGGATCTATTTTAAACAATTTCGGGGTTACAACCTCTCGGTAAACTTTTCTACTATTTATTAAATAGCCATGCACAAATTTTGGGTCCGTTTTTGTACGCGAAAAATTGATTTTCGCTAAAAGTGGCCGCTTTTGGCGGTAATTAATTTTTCGCGTATGCGTTGGACCCAACATTTGTGCATCGTTATTTAATAAATAGTTTAAGTGTTTGCCGAGAGGTTGTAACCCCGAAATTGTTCAAAATAGATCCGGTTTAGTAGCTAAAAATTAAAATCGATTGGCGTCGCTAGCGTGCCCTACCCGTCACCTTAAGAAATTCTTAGTGTCAGCCCGGAGTTTGGAAGTGTTGGCGGTCTTGTACCCCCGTGCCTCGGAAAGCACGTTAAGCCTTGGATGCTGCTCCATATCCCCCTCTCCGGTGTGTCACACTGGGCAGGGGAATAGAGAGTGCACTTGTGTTTGCGCACATAGGTACTTGAGCATTCTAATATATCCTGCGTAAGTTAGGATTCGTTGGCATTGGCCGCCTAAGCCAAAATCAGTTGGAGGATTATATGAATGACAAATCATGACGGTTTGTAAGTGCTCTGTAGATTTTTTTTTATAAACATTTCGTTTTAAACTGACTTTATAAGAAAATAAAAAAAAACTTTATTCAAGTTAGGTCCATACAGAACATTTGAGAACACTTATTAATGGCAAAATAGGTACTCAAAAATAATCTACCGCTGGTTCGGAATGTTGATTTCCACTGAAGAGGGAATCATGTTTTCTTTTTATGAGTAAGAGAGGCAAACGAGCAAGCGAGTCACCTGATGGTGAGTGATCACCGCCGCCCATGGACATCAGCCACACCAGAAAGAGATGGTGACGGAACACCTAACCCTTTATTACAAAACGCGCTCTAAAGTAATCACCGTACTAAAGCTCATGCCATCTTGTTCCAACGCAATGTTAAAAGGGCTGAAACGAGTTTAGTTCCGGAACTTTGAAATGGAAGGAATAGAATAGAAAATAATTTATTTCCTGACAAAAACATTGAAATATTTATACAAAGAAATAGGTATACATACCTAGTGTTAAAGTGAAAAGGGGCCGTTGAAGTATTATGTAAGCACTATGGGGGGGGGGTCTTTGCTTTTGCTTATCTTGGATGACATGGGGGGTAGGGGAGTCTAGATGATGATTACGTCATCGATAATTATTTTCTTTTTAACACAAATGGTAACCCTCACATTGTGTTTGCTTGAAAACGAAACGTATTTTCGGGGAATTACCTACAAATAAATGCATACAATTAGTAGGGTTGCCGAGCTGTGACAAAAAAATCGAAAAAAAATTACGCAAGCATGGGGGGGTAACTGTAATAAATCTGCTTACGTAATACTTAAACGTCCCGAAAAGGGGTTCTTTTCTCAGATCGACTTTTGAAATAAGAGGGTTAGTGTCTAGTTCAAGTTTTTTTTTTATTTTATCTATTTTTATATCTTACCGTCACTTTAGCGAGTCCATCTACAGTCGCCCTCTACAAAATTAAAAAAGTTTACCTTTGAGAGTACATAATATCAATATTTGTTAATGTGATATGTGCCAGAGGAGCAGACGGATAACCTGGAGCCCAATTCTCGTGCTATTTTGAAAACATGATAACCATACAAAAACTATGTTTTAGTGATATATGTCGTATGATAATAAATGTCACGAGCACGAGAATTATATTCTCGTGCTAATGACATTTATTTTCATACGACATAATATATCACTGAAACAAAGTTTTTTTGTATTGTTTTAAGGTGATATCCGCCATGGTTTCTAAATATCATGAACCCGAGAGTTGGGCTTCTGATGTCTATACACCGTATGTATGTATGGTTATGCATCTGTATGTATGTATGGTTATGCATTTATTGACCTGTATGTATGTATGGTTATGCATCTGTTCCCTCATAACTTCTAAACTTGTTATCATATTTGAACAAATTATGTGTCGTTAGAAGCGTCTTGATTGTCTTCTGGTTATTTGCGGCATAACGTCACTTTAAATTGACTACAGCGCCTTCTAGGGGACTTAGAGTAGGGAATAAAAAAAAAATTGCTTGACGGTACCGTGTGGGGTATCAAATGAAAGAGCTTTTTTAGCACATTTCAAATATGTTATTTTATTTACATAACTAAAAATATGTTAAATAAAAATAAAGTTTAAAAACTAAAACCCGACTACCAAAAAAACACGCTCTAAAAAGTAGGAAACAAGAAAATTGTCTCTGCTGAAATTATTATGCTGTATTGCCGTGGTCGTATGCCACCTACTTTGGCAAAACAGATTCATTATAATAATAAAATAAAATCAATGTGGCATACGACCACGGCAATACGGCATAATAATTTCAGCAGGGTTCGATCCCGGGTCAAGCGAAAAGTACCTACAAACCTGTGCGCCCCACGAGTGCGAGTATAGACGCTAATAGTGTGCGAGCGAGAAGTGAATAGATGCGCCGCCATTTCTGATCCCATTCTTTATCCGCACAGGTTGTTTGTTACGATTTTTTCGAACAAAGCTCGGGTTTGTGATCCGTATAAGGCAAGCGTGGTGATTAAGCCTAATCCCATCATAGTAGCGATAACTTGATTTCTATGATGGAGGCCTTTGCCCTGCAGTGGGACAGTTTTTAGGTTGAACTTTAAGACTTTTTTTTATTAAATACCTACACAAACTAAAACTTTTCGCACGCTATCCGAGATAAACCTGTATTATTTATTATTAATTCAGAGCCAATATACGAATATCTTATTACCCTGTCTCATTATCCCACCCTTCAGCATCTTATGCTCACATAGACATAAGATTAAATTTCAAATTCCAGGCCCTGGATTAAATTCTCCGCCTTTGATTCGCGGGATCGTCGCATATTGATCAGTGATTTGCGTAAGCATTCGGTGAAGAGGTATTTGAGGAATGCTGAACATTATTTTAATCTAGTTAATATGGCTGGGATTAAGCGCGACAGGGATTGTACAGACAGACACATATCAGATTACGAGATGTCATATTTCTTCAATCCATTCTCACCTTGTTAAGATAAAGATAAAGATAAAAAAATCTTTATTCAATTTAGGTCCACACAGAACACTAATGAATGTCTAAATAGGTACATAATATCTACCGCTGGTTCGGAATGTCGATTTCTACTGAGAAGACACCAGCAAGAAACTCAGTTGTTACTCTTTTCAACTATTGATGATGTTACAGAGTTTCAAATGAGAAGAGAAAAAAAATACAATTATGTAAGTTAATAGACTACTATGAATAACAACTCAAAAGATTAATCAATTAATATGAACAAGAATCCTTATCATTTAAATAGTCTTGTACACTATAGTAACCTTTCTTCATTAGGGAGGTTTTAATATAAGACTAAACGTTATTATTTATTTACAAACTTAACTTCAAATTATACTTGCAGCTCGCAAATTGTTTGCACTGCCTTACTTCATTCGCATTACTCTCTCATGTTTCTCTCCTCTACCCAAAAGATATCTGGTAGATATCGCTAAGCGATAAGTCTTTATTGTTGCAATTTGTATATCCTTATTGTGCAGTAAATAGGTTTTTAGATTTTTGCGTTGCGTTGCAACTATAATTAATTAAGGTGACGGGTAGGGCATGGGTTGTGCGCGGAATCAACGAGAGATTGTAACCCCGAAATTATTTAAAATAGATCCGGTTTAGTAGCTAAAAATTAAAATCGATTGTCGTCGCTAGTGTGCCCTACCCGTCACCTTAAGAATATATTATATTTGTACATGAACTCCGCCCACTATTCGTTTGGCTAATAGTTACAAAACGTAACAAAAGGTGACGTTGGGTGTCGATTACCTCGCGCAAACGTTTTGTCCAAACGGTATGATCGATGACCGCCTCGATGGCGCAGTGGGTAGTGCGTCGCACTTTAAAGCGACGGCTGCGCTTGGGGTCCCGGGTTCGATCCGCGGGTCGGGCCAAAATTTGTAGGTACATAATTCACGCCAAAACTGGCCACTTTCACAAGCGGACGTCGAGCAATATATGTGAGATGGAGCCCAATTCTCAGGACGTGATATTTTGTCATAATACGATATATATCACCAAAACATATTTTATTTTGTATGGCTTTCAGGTGATATCGGCCATGTTTTTTCACATCGAAATCCCCAGAATTGGGGTCTAGGTACATAAGTTGTATCACATAATACATTTTGTGTAATAAAGCATATAGTATCTTGATGTCAAACACATTTGATTCAATAACAAGTTGACAGATATAGTAGGTAATATGATGAGTGGCTGTCTATACATAAAAATTTCACAGCTGTCATAATTAGTGTTGCTTTAATAAGTGTGGGAGAGCCACGCTTCGGCATGAATGGGCCGGCTCGACCGCAGTGATACCACGGCCTCACAGAAAACCGGCGTGAAGCAGCACTGTGCTGTGTTTCGTGAGTAAGAGTTCGAGAGTTCCGGCGGCCCAATCCCGGGGAAGGGGGTTTAAAAGGTTGCCAGCGAACTTGTGAGTCTACTGTTGTCGCGAGTGTCATTGGGTGGCGGCAATCGCTTAACAGCAGGTGATCCATTAAGAAACTTACCGAATTAAACTTAACCCAACGAATGGGACTGCCAAAATCATCCTGTCAAAAGAAATATAAGAATAATTTATTAGAAGGTAAATTGTAACTTCAAAGTCAAAGAGCTAAAGTTCAAAATTGCTCAAAGAGCTATGGAAAGGGCTATGCTCGGAGTATCTCTGAAGGACCGCATCAGAAATGATGTAATCCGACAGAGAACCAGAGTCACCGACATAGTCCACCGAATTAGCAAACTGAGGTGGCAGTGGGCTGGTCATATTAGCCGCAGAACTGACAGCCGTTGGAGCTGTAAAGTCCTTGAGCGGAGACCGCGACTCGGTAAGCGTAGTGTAGGACGCCCTACGACAAGATGGGATGATGACATTCGAAGGCTGGCTGGTGTGTGCTGGATGAGAGTGGCCGAAAATCGGGAGCAGTGGTGTGCATTACGGGAGACCTATGTCCAGCAGTGGACGAGTGTGGGTTGCTGATGATGAATTTGTAACTTTTTTTATACAGGCACAGTATATATAGGCTCTCCTCATCCTGATGGTAAGCAAGAGAAGAGCCCAAGTTGCAATTACAACGGAAGCGATGTCAGGCATCACCTCCTTTGTCACCACCATACTGGCCCGCGAGATTCTTCTTCACGCTTCGTTTGAATATTATGGCACTGTATGCTTAATTTTAAGCTAAAAAACCGGATTCATTTAAAACAATTTCGGGGTTTCAATCTCCCGGCAAACACCTATACTATTTATTGTCTTCTATGTCTGCTAGAAGTGCCTTGAACTAATGATGATCGGTGAGTTAGTGAGTCAGTCAGTCAGTGAGTGACAAAATTCAGAAACTTTAATAAACTACTGGTTCAAATTAACTGAAATTTCAAATATACCGTGTTTATACAATGCCTGATTAGTTACTGAATTCAGGTTTCTTCTTTATCCACAACGAAATTATAGGGGGGTCGAAAATAGCCTGAATTGCTTCCTGAAAAGGATGGTACGGCCGTACCCATGACTTCACCACCTTAAGCCCATGACTGCCCCACCCTGTGCCCATGACTGCCCCACCCTGTGTCCATGACTACCCCACCCTATGTCCATGACTGCCCAACCCTGTGTCCATGACTGCCCCACCCTGAGCCAATGATTGCCCCACCCTGTCCCATGACTGCCCCACCCTGTTTCCATGACTGCCCCACCCTGAGCCAATGATTGCCCCACCCTGTGTCCATGACTGCCTCACCCTGAGCCAATGATTGCCCCACCCTGTGTCCATGACTACCCCACCCTGAGCCAATGATTGCCCCACCCTGTGTCCATGGCTGCCCCACCCTGAGCCAATGATTGCTCCACCCTGTGTCCATGACTGTCCCACCCTGTGCCCATAGCTGCCCCCCTGTGCCCATAGCTGCCCCACCCTGTGCCCATGACTGCCCCACCCAGTGCCCATAGCTGCCCCATCCTGTGTCCATGACTGCCCCACCCTGAGCCAATGATTGCCCAACCAAGGCTGGCTACGCCCATGCTTGTGACTCCGTTGATGTTACGTGCATCAACGCGCTGCCGCAATCGGCCTACCATCAGGTGATCCGATTGCTCGTCTACGCTGACTGAATGAATGAATGAATGAATGAATGAATGAATATACTTTTATTGCACTCAAAATAAAGTATGAAAACTTAAAACTAGATATTACAGGATGTGTACAACGAAGGCGGCCTTATCACTATGAGCGATCTCTTCCAGGCAACCTTTGGATAAAGGACACTTGATGAAGGTGTAGGGCGGTGCAATCTCAAATATTTATATACTTACACAGAAAGTTTATATATTGACTGAATGGTATGGTAAGTAGAAACACTGCGACTACTTGACCGAGGACCAGGGGGAAAGATGATAAACTCACCATTGTTGGTAATTCTTTTAGAATATCATCTTTAGATTTAGTTTTTGTAGGTGCTTGTGTGGTTGTTGTAACGGTTCGCGACACGTTCATGAATGATGGCAGCTGAAAAAAAAAAACATCAGCATGAAATGCAATGTATGTGCACCGGCGACAGCGAGATTCGGTTAGGGCTGCCAACCGTCCGGGTTTCCCCGGACTTGTCCTAGTTGGAAGGGGAGGGAGGGGTTCAAAAGTATCCAGTTGTAACTCGATCACTTTTGTTGTAAAGGAAAATCCATTTTTTATATAAACCTGCGGCCCAGCGGTATAGGTGTGCGGGCGGAACAGCACGGATCTGTGTGGAGAACATTGGCGGAGGCTTATGTCCAGCAGTGGACGTCTTTTGGCTTAAATGTTGATGATGATGATGACGGGCCCAGTGTTAAAACAGCGAAAGCTACAACGTGGAATATACGGGTAGAGTATGATCGAGGAATCTAGCGCTTGACCACCTGAAGGGCAAAAATAGATTGCAGCTTGCATAGTCTTTTGTTTTAAATGACACCATTTTTGTGTCGTGAGTGCAAGCGATTTTCGTTTGAAAGTGGTTTAACGCCAGTTTCCCCTACAATACCTGCTCTTTTAATATTATTTTTATCTCTCCCGCGGGAAATCACGGCACAAGCCTGGTCCTTTTGTAAGGCGTACGGGGATACAGATCCAACACGAAGAGACCCCTTTGAGACACAGTAATGAAAGTGGGGATGTGTACACCTAGCCGATACTGCTTTTGTCTGCACTATTGAAGAGGTTCAGCCAGCCTTTATATTTATTTTACTAAGGGAATTCATAGACCAGTATATATAGATAATATATTTCGTAAATAAGTAGTTAACGTATAATTACCTTCAGAGGCCTTATAGGTTTACTAGCCCATGAATTAACAACGGGGTTTGCTAGCTAAAGAAAAGAAGACAATTACTTATATGAATTCGTATGAATAGTATCTAGGCTAGTGAGTTACTTATATTTAATAAGTCTAAATGTGTTAGTATAAGCTGTTTGTTTCCTAAATAAAGAAAATTAAAAAAACAAACTTATCTAACATCACAAACCCGAGCTATGTCCGAAAAATTCAAAACATACTTTTCGCTCGACCCGGGAATCGAACCCAGGTCCCTGAGATCACGGCCCGGTACTTAAACCACTAGACCAACAGAGCGTTTACAGTACCTTCATGATAAAAAAATAACAGGTATACCTACAAACTGCAGTGTAGGGCAAAAGCCTTCATCATAGAAATCAAGTCATCGCCTAAATACCTGATAATTTTTATAAATATTTTGGAGATAATACACATATCATTATTATAATTACAACATGTGCGGATAAAGAATGGGATCAGAAATGGCGGCGCATCTATTCACTTCTCGCTCGCACACCCACGAGTGCGAGTATAGACGCAAATAGTGTGCGAGCGAGAAGTGATCCCATTCTTTATCCGCACAGGTTGTACTTAGCTTTATTCTTACTTGCTGATCTTGATTTTTTGGAGGCCCATCCTGAAATAAATATTCAGTTCAATTCAATCATTTATTGCACATGTGGGTAATATATTTCTTAAAAATATCAGAGTTCCGTAACATGACCTAGGTAGGGCGTTGCAAAAGCTTGCATTTTAAGATGATACTTATAAATGATAAATCAGTAAAAAGCTATCATAAAAGTTCAATGTCGATTGATATAGACAGTGAGTTATATACGTAGTAATCGTTACTTAAGGTGACGGGTAGGGCGGGGACTCAGGTGTATCTACCTCCTAGAGTGGCCCCGCTGGTAATCAGTTCTGTCCTGATTCCAGCTTCGGTTGGTATTAGGCAGAAACGGTTACCGTGGGGCACGGTTTTCCCCGGGCAACGGCGGGTAGTAATTCATTCGTGGATTGCTACCCGACGGCCAAAGGATGCACAGAATTTCCGGCGGACCAGCCCCGACGCAGTGGATCGCGCGCAGCGCACACCACTCGGGGGCTTTCATTGTCCGCTGAGGGCTTAGAGGACCGGCCTCTCTTTACGGACCTGAACACAATAGGGCCGGGCACGGAGGCTGCCTTCTTTATCCAGCCCCCCCTTCTGCCGTAGGTTGGCGTTGGGGTGTGGTGGCACCCACTGTCGGTTTGGCGTGCGGTGGGCCGGTGTTCCTGGTGTGATGGTGCCGTATGGGGGCCATTTTGTTCTCGGGCCTTGAACTGGTTCGAATGTTGGAGAGTTCCACGGTGGTGGAATTCCTCCCAAACGGTCTGTTGCACCCCGATTCTCGGGAGCGCTCTCCCCGCCTTTATGGTGGGGGCTTTGTTTGTGGGTCTGTGTTGAGTCCCGCAGCCAGTGGGATGCAGCTACGACTCGCCACCCCCGCTTTTCCCGCCCCGTCGATTGTCTCCGCAACCCAGCGGGGATGCTCGAACGAGAGGGTTTTCGGGTATAGCTTAAAGTCTGTGGGTGCTCTCTCCTCTCTCTGCCCTGCAGCCAGCAGGGTATGGGTTGGGGGAGGGGTCTGCAGTCGTCCCTTCCGGAGCGTCTGCGTTGCAACCCAGCAACGTGGACGATTCTGGAGAGGGTGGAATGGTGGGCCATGGGAGTTTTTCGGCGAGGCCCGTTTTTGAAGAGGCCGTGCCGGCGGGGCTCGTCCTCCAATGGTGGGCCGCGGACTTGGTTTCGTACCCGTTACCGTAGCCCACCCCACACGGACGTAGCAGGAAATGCCACGGTGGTTTTTAGTGGGTAGGCCCCTGGGAGCACCCCAAGGGAGAGCCCCACACTACACGGCCGTCTCCCAGCGGTCGGGTGTGCTTAAGGCGGCATTTTCCACCGGGACAACAAAAACAAAAAAAAAAAGGTGACGGGTAGGGCACACCAGCGACGCCAATCGATATTAATTTTTAGCTACTTAACCGGATCTATCTTAAACAGTTTTGGGGTTACAACCTCGCGGCTAACACTTATACTATTTATTAAATAACTATGCACAAATGTTGGGTCCGTTTTTGTACGCAAAAAATTGATTCACGCCAAAAGTGGCTGCTTTTGGCGGCAATCAATCATAGTTACACGTTTGAGAAACTATTCGAAACGTGCGGGTCTCACGATGTTTTCTCTCACCGCCGAGCTAATAGTAGAAATACGCACATAGATTTTAAAAATCCAGAGGTCCGAGAATACTCGGATTCGAATCACGACCCTCCGTATGGAAGACGCGTTCTTATTCACTGAGCTACCATCGCTCTCACGGTATATTTCAATGAGTGACTGTCTCGGTAGCGCAGAGGTTAGTGAGTCGCACTTTTTTTTATTTGATAGAAATGGGTTGAGCCCTGCGTCTCATAGCCACTGCGACCAGTAGATGATCTATTGTGGCAGCCCCATAACCTATTACAGCACCTCATGTAGCTCCAGTTCCAGGATAAACCTGAGATTGGAGCTGATGGGAGAGCTCTTGATCTCGTCTGCTGAGATCATGTGTGCTCCCAGGTGCCGGCTTCTGCAGTGGTGCAGCGCTATGCACTGGAGGCCGAGGACGTGGATAATCGTTTCCTCGTCCTCGCGACAGAACCTGCAGATTTTGGTATCTGAAAGGCCCATGTTGTGCAGGTGCTTGTTTAATTTGCAGTGCCCCGTGAGGGTCCGAGTGAGTGCCCTAACATGTCCTCTACTCAGTTTTATTATCGCAGTCGCACTTTGAGGCGACGGCTGCGCAAGAGGTCCCGGGTGCGATCCTCGGGTCGGACCAAAAATTTGTACCTAACTTTTCGGTGAGAAATTCTTAGTAGCAGCCCGGAGTCTGGAAGTTGGCGGTCTTGTGGGTACAAGACCGCCAACTTCGTGCCTCGGAAAGTACGTTAAGCTGTTGGTCCTGCGCCCGATCCCTCTCCGGTCGTAACACAGTAGTGACCCATCGGAATACGAGGTAAGGGAATAGAGAGTGGACTTGTGTTTGCGCACACACTTGAGTGTTGTGTGGCTGCTCGTTGAGATTGGCCGCCGTAGCCGTAATCGGTTGGAGGATATAATATTTCAATATTTTGGTCTCAAATTAAACATAAATATAAATTATTTTACTTACATTTTGATTTTCTTCAGGTTTTGGCGCCTCCGTCTGAAAATTCGACAAATTCTACGCGACACAGTCATTCAAGCAACATAAAAATGTGACACAAGGACCTACAACGAAACGGAATTAACGACCAAATCTTACCCTCGTCCTTTTTACACGCGCTATGCGTCTCTTTTATTTGGACGCGAAATGTATTATTCTCATTTGTTATGGGATGGTGTCATTATAGACCCTCTAACGACTTTCTTACCCCCATAATAAGGCCCCGTGATAAAGCTGTCTTACTTCCTTTAGTACTCAAATGCTTAACTTTAAGTGCCGCTCAGACATTTTAATTCAAATTTTTTTACGTGATAGGTGGTAAACGAGCAGACGGATTACCTGATGGTAAGCGATTCCTGCCGCCCATGGACACTCGCGATACCAGTGGAGTTACAAGAGCGCTGCCAACCTTTAAGCCCACCATTCCCCCGGAATCCCTCACTTACGCAGCGAAACAGCATAGTGCTACTTCACGCCGGTTTTCGTGAGGTGGTATCTCTCCAGTAAGCCGGCCCATTCATGCCGAAGCGTGGCTCTCCCACGGCTTCTTTCTCTTCTATGCCAATTGAAATAAAGGTCAAGTGACAGCTGTCATTCTGATCAAGCTATACTTTTACGGAGTATATGTAGTCACAGTAGATAAATCTATATACTGTATATACTGTGGTATAGTGAAAGTACTGGAGGCCCAATCCGGGGGGAAGGAGAGTTAAGAAGGTTGACAGCGTAATTGGGACTCCAATTTAGTTGCAAGTGTCCATGGTAGACTACAATGAGAGTTTTCGCGTGTGTAACATCCGCTAGATGGAGTACTATAGGAGTGAGTCCATATATAATGTGATTGGTTATTTTTAAACGTGATCTGTCAAAATGTCAACTTGACAACTAAACAACCAATGCGGTTGATGTTAGACGTCAGTCCAACAGTACGCCATCTACCGGATTTTTACACGCAAAAACCCTCATTGATTTCCATCAGTTGATTCGTCTGCCACCTGTCACGCACACAGGACTTAGTGAAGTTTTAACATTTAGAACAAGTGGTTTTAGGTGGTGTACCAATAATACTCAATTAATTAAAGATAACCAGTTCATTAATCGACCAATTTTCTAAGGAACGTGTCTCCTTAATCACTTGACATTGGCAAAGTTGTCTCATAAGAGCAATAACAGCCAGACATAATAAAAAAAAGTGTTTCTTTGATTCTGGCGTTAGGAGACAAATACTCCGCAATGATGCAATTCAAAGGTTTTAAATTAGTATCTACCTAGTGGTTTTTAGCTAACAAATTTAGTGTTTATTTCTGCAGTGAAGTGCCGCGAAGTGATTCTGATATTAAGAATCGTTGAATTGTATCCTTTTTAAGTAACACTGCTATTGTGTGTCGAGTGAGTTGTCACGAAGAACTTGCTTTGACCTAATAGGTCTTAAAACCCGCGATTGTGTTTAGAGTTGTATCGGCAGAATCCGTAAGTCAATAAAACGTAAAACACCGGCATTTTATTGAGTGATTGTGACTTTGAGTATTGACTACCCACTTATTCCAAATATATACCAAAAGATCATTTTTCAGCAACACCAATGGTTGTCATTACAATTAAGCTACATTTCACAGACTGTAACTACTAGTAAAACAATATTTTTTCACTACATAATAATTTTATTTATCACAAGTAATCATTTGCCAGGTCTGTCCACGCTGCCCCACCTTGAGCGTATGGCATCTAGTGAAATCAGAGAATAAAATCATTTAAGGTGACGGCACTATCTATGTCGGTATAAATGTAGTAGCCAACAATGCCGTGTAGCTTGTAAATCCACACATTTACTTTTTTTTTTACATTATGGTAGACATACGAGCAGACGGCTCACCTGATGGTAAGTGAATTACCGCCGCCCATGGACATTGCGACACACGGGGCATTACAGATGCGTTGCCAGCTCTTAAACGAGTCGTACATATTTTGTTCATTAAAAAACATATTTTGTTCGCTGTTACATAACTACGTTAATTTTAGTTTGAATTTACTAAGTTAAAAGTTTGACTGACCGATGGCGCAATTGGTAGTGACCCTGCCTCTTACGCCAAAGGACGTGGGTTCGATCCCCACCCTGGACAAACATTCGTGCGATGAACACTTGTGTTTGTTCGGTGTCTGGGTGTAATATATGTATTTAAGTATATATTTGTGTTCCTCTGTTGTCTGATATCTGTAACACAAGTGCTTAAGCTACTTAGTACGGAATCAGGTCAACGTATGAGATGTTGTGAGAAAAAGAAACATTAATGTATTTACCCTTCCAAGCATTTTTTCGAGGTTGCTTTGAACGTGATGTGTTTCCTCCAATGGTGATGTGAAATATGCATCCTGAAACTAAATAATAAAATAAATTGAGACCAGTGGTCTCAATTTATTTTATTCAGACCACATCAAGGTTTTCCTTCTGTACTATAGAAACCACAAACACCTAGATCCGACGCAAATTGGAATCTCGCACGTTTGTGTTGAAGCGGGAATCGAAATTATTATCTTAACACAAAACGCTTGCGCGATGTGATCGACACCTAGCGCCATCTATTGGTATAACGTGGAACTAATGTCCCGAAAAGAAGTGAGGGCGGGCACTAGTAATAATGGTAAAGACTTACCGATTGTGCAATTGCATCTTTGTGACTGTCATAGTCTGATTTTACCGGAGGCGCAGCAGATGCAAAGTTATAAAAGTTATTCGATTCCGTCGCCTGCAATAAATAAATATGAAGAAAATGTTCATGCTTATTTTCAATGCCCTCACTGATTGGGATTGGTGGTCATTTTGTTGAGTTACCATTTTTCCCACTGTGGCTTGGAAGACTTCACACACGGCTTAGAATTTTATCTTCAATAAATGCTGGTTTCCCTTAGGGTGTAGGTACATCATCATCAGCCCATTTAAGTCCCCACTGCTGGGGTACGGGCCTCCCTCAATCACATGAGGGGTAATTGCCATACTCACCACGCTTGGCAGACGGGTTGGCGAGGGTTTTGATATAAATGCAGAGTTTTCCTTCTCTGGGTGCTGATGATCATGCCAGCAGCTTTACCTTAGTCGCCTTTTACGACACCTCGGTAAGAGCGAGGGTGGCCTATTCTACTCTGCCGGGGACCACACGGCTCCAGGTGTAGGTACATACACAGGGGCGTCTTTACCTATAGTATAGGAGCGCCCGGCGCGCACCCGGGCGCCAGAAGTTAGAGGGCGCCGAGAGCAACACGTAGCGCCTCCACTGTAACGCTTAGCAAGGAGCGGGCGCGAGTACTGATCGCTCTCCTCATCTTAGCGTGTGATTCCCAGTTGCGTCCAATGCTGTCGCTTTGACCCGGGGTACGCTTGGATCATGATACACGATTCGGGATGTCTGATAATTACAATGAAGCGACTGCCCATAGGAAGTCGAACATGTACAGTAGAACAGGCATCTGATAGACGAACGCGGTAAGGTGTAGGCACACTAGCGACGCCGACCGATTTTAATTTTTAGCTTCTAAAGAGGTTGTTATGCCGAAATTGTTTAAAATAGATCTGCTATTTTAAACAATTTCGGGATAACAAACTCTCGGCAAACAATTAAACTATTTATTAAATAACCATGCATTAATGTTGGGTCCAACGCGTACGCGAAAAATTGATTCACGCCAAAAGCGGACACTTTTAGTGTGAATCAATTTTTCGCGTACAAAAACGGACCCAACATTTGTGCATGGTTATTTAATAAATAGTAGTGTTTGCCGAGAGGTTGTTACCCCGATTTTTTTTTAAATAGATCCGGTTTAGTAGCTAAAAATTAAAATCGATTGGGGTCACTAGTGTGCCCTACCCGTCACCTGAAATCCTAGATCTCATCACTTTACATCAAGGGAAATTGTGGTTAAGCTTTGGCCTATAGTTCGTAAAAAAAATTTGTAAGTATTCCACTTTATTCTTCTTGAACTAGAGCCGCCCCTGTATATACATAAAGGTATAGAACACGTGTGTCAGGTCAGTCTCGATCTAATGTTTTTTTTTATGTGAAGGAGGAGTGAGGAAAAAGAAAGTTACCTGGGGTTGTGGCAATGGAACTTTTCCTCCCCCTTCTTCGACGTAAGGTATTTTACCCTGTGTGTTTGTTAGTGCCTGAAAACAGAAAAGGTAATAGTTAATTTAGTTATATGCTAACGCTTGACCCAACGGATGTTTTTTACGTTCACTAGCTTGAAATCAATCGCACCTGATAGAAAGCAATGATGTGGCCTGTGATAGAAGATGCCTATTCACTCTTGACTAAAAGATATCAAGATTATCATAACTAAGAAATGTTGTTCTCTTTGCGGTCCGCATTAAAAACGAGGAAACGAATCGCTTCGTGCGGATAAGAGGATATCAACAACGCAAGGACAGAAGACCTCAGCCATAGAGTAACTTATATACTGAGATAGAGGCATCAGTCGACTAGCCAGTGCTAGCGCCATCTAGAGGAAAACGACCAATACTCAACGGCTACGTAGAACGGCCACCTTCGATCTTTTGAAAGATACGTATTTGCCAAGTTTACTCAGTGTTCGATGCCATTCACGCCGCTGAAGACAGGTCAAGCTGGCGAATGAAAATCCTGGAAGAAATTTTACGTCATGGGTGACCTCGAGGGTCGTGGGACCCTCAGCATTGAGGTCTTCGACACAAGGAGGAGGTTTCAGTTTCCTAGATTCGTTTCTACTGTACACTTCGTAACAACAAAAGGCGCTTGCTGCCCTTGAACATTTCTGATAGATAGTATCCTAAATCTAATATTTAGATTAATTTGCGCTCCAAAAGGCTACCAACCCTCAGGGAAATTCTTCGTCTAGTTATTAATTAAGCTTGTAGAATAACCCGCGTTACGTTAAAATTATGAGATAATACCGACTAACTTTATCATTTAGGTCTAGATTTTGGTAACTAGGTTGAGTTTGCCAGAATTTAGTGCCTTTTTTCCTTAGGGAATATTTATGTATACAACTGAAATATTATGTTTCCTAAACTAAATTCAGATTTAGCCCATTTTTTATGCTAGAGGCGGACAACGACCAAACGAGTCACCTGATTGAAAGGAATCAACGCCGCCCGTGAACAACCGCGAAATCACAGAGATCGCTATGTATTGCCAGCCTTTTTAAAAAGAGTACGCTCTTCTCTTCTTTATCCCTAAGTCACAGCCGTCGGAAAATACACCCGCAGCCAATCCGTTCCACAGAACTGAGGTACGTGGTAGAAAGTTCCGCGAGAAACGCACAGTATTATATCGCCATGGAATGACAATCGTTTGCGTGTAGTTCGATGTAAGAATTCAGCTGCAGGGAGTAGATCAAACAGTTCCTCAGAGCACTCCCCATGATAGATGCGGTATAGAATGCTCTGTCTGTGGCATTGAAGCATTCCTGATGCGCCGTCAACTCCGCTGGTGTGGTCACGTTTATCGGATGTCTGACGGTAGAATCGCGAGACGCATCTTATACTGTGAGCTTCAAGAGGGCAAACGTAAGCAAGGTGGACAGCTCCTGCGGTATAAGGATGTGCAAAAGGGCCACATGAAGAGCTACGGCATTGATCCCAATACATGGGAATCTCAAGCAGTAAATAGACCTGAGTGGAGACTTTTCCTAATGCGGACCATCGACGCTTTTGAAGACAAGCGCAAGGAGGATCTTGACACCAAATGGGATGAGCTTAAAGCTAGACCACCTGCGGCTATCCCATATAATTACCGTGATGGTGTCCTCTCCTGCCCGACGTGCAACCGCAAATTTAGCGCCAAGATAGGCTATGCCGGCCACTGGCGCGCGCACGAGAGGACAGTCCAACAGGCATTTGACTCGTAATGGGAGTCCGTAAGCGGTCGCTGTAGCCGAAATCGGCTAGGACTAATAATAATAATAGAATGCTAAGGGAAGCTATATCCCGCCGCAGTGCTATATCCTATAGTAGAGGATCAAGCAGACTAAGCAATTAACAAATACTCAAAATAAATTGTACAGGGATAACTTTATAATACAATTTTGACTTCGCAATTTTATTAGATGTAGTTGCGAGGTGAAAATTAGGATCCATCTTATCCCATAGCGCATAGATATCATCCTAAAGGTAGGTACTATGAAAATTTAAAAAAACCCCGACAGCCGATATCTTGGATTTGAAATTTGTCACAATAAATGTATTCTGCTACTCAAGCCCTTTTATATGATACCCATATTGTGGGAGTTGTGTTATAAGATACAATCCATATCATTGTGACGGCGGCCATCATGGATCGATTTTATCCATAGCATAGCTAAGAACCCTTATTCATCTTTCAAACATAAAAAACAAAATCAAAATCGGTTCATTTGTTCGGGAGCTACGATGCCATAGACAGGCACACAGACACACACACACACACACACACATAATACCCCCTCGTTTTTGCGTCGGGGGCTAAAAATATCAGAAACCCTTACTTTGACGTTCTCAATTGCTCGAGCTAGCAACTCCTTCCCCGACATCTAAAATGTCAAAAATATTAATTTAAAATAAATTTAGAAAATGTGCTCTGGCTTAACTTTCGGTCACAGCTCGAGATTGGCCTCGAGGATTTAGCCAGGTCACATATACTATACCCGAAACTGGAATTCAAGACCAAAAAAACTACGACAGATACGTCACTGTCAAATCTTTCAATGTCACTTATGTCATTGTCAAATCAAGTTTTCAGGTTTTGCTAACCTTTTTGTTATATACCTACTTCTTTTCTTAGTATAAGTTGGCACAATTCATGATTAGGTTTCCACCACTTCAGTAATTAATTCGTCCAGTTTTGCACATGTTTTAGATATTAGGTGTTAATAAGTGAAATAACTAGTAAGGAAAATGGTCGAAGTCAGTCAAAGTCTCAGTCACTCAATAAAACGGGGGTGTTTGGCGTTTTATCGATCTATGGATTCTGCCGAGACTACGCTTAACAAAATCGCAGGTTTTAAGACTCACAGGTCCTAGCAAGTTATTCACGTGTCAACTCACACAATAGCAGTGTTAAAAAAGATTCTTATATTAATATCACCTCACTGCACGAAACAACAACATGTAACTTCAAATGTTGTACCAAATGTTATTAACACCTGAAATGAGACAAGCTCAATACCAGCCTTTCTACCAAACATTACGGATGATTAAGTTTTTATTAAAGCGTCTTGTATTTATGTAAAAATAAGTATATGAAATTACTTCTTTAAATTATAGAATTAAAATTACCAATAAATAAATTACGTCAGCGTATGTTTTAGAAAATAAGTATATACTATTGTACGATCATTTTATTGCAGTGGCAACAATGTAGTAGATTTTTTGGATTCCAGTTTTGGGTATAGGTCCACATATCGGTAAACACCATAATTTCTACCAACTATTATGAACATTTTTGAAACCAAAAACGTAAATACTAAATCATAGGGTAAGACTATTTTCTTTAAGTGATAGGTGGCAGACGAGCGGATGACCTGATGGTAAGCGATTGCCGCCGCCCATTTACACCCGCGACACCAGTGGAGTCAAACGCGCTGCCAACCTTTAAACCCTACTTTCCCCCGCATTTGGCCTCCGGTAACCTCACTCACGCAGCGAAACAGCACGGTGCAGTTCAAAAAAAAAATGTCTTTATTTGTTTTAATATTGCATAGTTTACAGCTGATTCGAAATGTTATTTGAAATCTATTGATATAGAAGTCCCTGTTTCTTGAACAGGATCATAGGTATATGCACATCATTTTCAAGTACTTCAGTTGGAACTTGCCAATATGAGTGCATTGAAGCAAAATCTTAAAATTTAAAAAGCACAAGGCTTTTGGTTAGAGGGTAATCTATAGGGCGGGAGGTGGAGTAATGGCTACAGTTTGCGCTGTATCTTACACAACAAAGACCAAATAAAAAACAGACCGAGTGCGAGACTCACTGAGGGTTCCTTACCTACGAAGCCCTTTCATATGATACCCCACTTGAACTTGTTAAACCAATTTAGATTTTCAACTCCCAAATTTTATGCGAATTAATCTCAAAAGTATAGTTTTGAAATTTGCCCTGTACCTATACATTGTGATATAAAGCAATGTTGTTTGCCAAATTCCACAGGTCTATTTTACTGGGTACTTTATCACAACTTAAAGAGACTGTAGACTTTGGTATATGGTTTGAATTTCAACTTTTTTCTATTTAATTTTACTTTAAGATGAATTGGTGAACATAAAAAACATTTACCTTCTGAATAATAATAATAATAATAATAATAAACTTTATTGCAAAATCATTAGAACAACATGATACTTATAATCTACTTATACAAGGGATCAATTTTAAGTTTACTGCCTGAACTAGGAAAATCCTGTATCTCAGGCAAAAACGAAAATAATAAAGGACTTAATTATCAAATTAATTTTAACAATAAACATAACACTACAATAATGAAAACGCAGAGTACCTAACCTAATTCTCCAATAAATGATGTTAACTAATACAATTAAGAGCAAAACTGATGATTATGATATAAGAAACATTGGCCCCGATAACAATTTGATGACGCTAATTATTTCGTACCTACATATCTGTGTACTTAAATACGTTTACCTAGCAATACTTAATACTAAAATTAACCTTACAAAGTAATATGATTACATAATAAAAACACAAGAATATGTCTTGGAAAAAACTTAAAAAATATAAGTTAATTAACATAATCTAAGTTATTACGCTATTAGGAGCCTTCATAATCAATTGAACTTAGGAATCTATTTTCCGCTAATTTTCTGGCCGGACAGTCGGGGTCCCCCGTTTTATGGTTGAACGGTTTTTTGTAGATCATACAGGTGGCACATTTAGGTGGCTCAGCCTTCTTTGGGCACTCCTTCATGTCGTGTCCATCTTCTCCACAATGACCACAGATGGTGTTCTCGCCACGACATGTTTTAGCGGCATGACCGTACTGCTGGCACTTGTAACATCTTGTTACAAGGGTAAAGTCTTTCACAGGGCATGACGACCAGTTCACAAAAACTCTATCCTTTATAATAAGGGCCTTACGAATCTGGGCTGTGACCTCAATCACATAGTTGCAGGTCTCAGCGTTTTTCTTACCCGACTTATGGCTAAGTTTAATAGAGGACATAAATTTTTCCATAGTCATGCTCTGCAGCTTATCTTATTTTTATTTTATTTTTTTTATTTTATTATTAAGGTACACCAACAGTACACATACAAGACATTTTAAAATTCTAAGGTATAACAATTATAGACTTTGTATGCATACCAATAAGAGGTATACACAACAATCTATCTAACTAATCTATTTAGCTTATCGGCTAAGTTTTGTTGGAAGATGCAGTTAAAGACCTCTGATTCCAGCATAGAAGTGGGCACTCCAACCACGACGATTCTGGGCCTACGTTTTGGAGATTCATCTACGTTAAGCCCAAATGTAGTCAGCTGCTCCGATTTTTTCAGCTTCTCAATATCCCCTTTTGAATCCGTGCTGATGATTACTCCACCGTTTTTGTTTTACGAAGACCTCTCACCTGCAGTTTCAATTTTTCAGGATGGATAATTTTTTGGACGTTGCTTTGGTCTCCTCACTTGATTTATTTTTGTCAGACGGATAAATTGCTACGGAGCTAACATTAACTGGTGTTACAAATTTGGATTCGGATTTCTTGACCATATCAGAGAAAGAGGCTGTCTTTGGGGCTGGGTTTGTGGACAGGGATATAACTTGCTGTAGGTTTTGTAGCTGTTGCGAGAGGTCTTGTTTTTCAATTTAAGTATGCAGGTGATTGTGGTATTCGATAGCTTTGGACTTTAGCGCCTGGTATTGTACAACTAATTGCGAAGTTCCGAGGCTTACGTTGCGGCACAGGTTATTAATTCTGAGTTTCTGGTCCGAGTTCAGTTTGCCTTCACATGAGATCACGCATACCTCATTCAGACATTTTTCGATTTTTTTCATCCAGTCCTGGAGCTCATGGGTACTTACAACTCCAGGACCATCATCCTGGTGGGACTGCTGTTGCTGAGGATGCACTATCGCTGGCTCCGAGGCTTGGGCCACAGGGGTAGATGGAGGGCTTCGGGGTGTTTTTCCACTTCTATTAAAAGGACTTCCGTCCATTTCTTTAGTGGATTTTTAGTTTACACACCTTAATTGTCAAAACATCACAAAGATAGTCACTGTTGCACAATCACTGTGTAACCCAGAAAAGTCTCTTCCGCAGATTAGGACTAGGTCACTATTATTGCAGTAAGTAATATTTATTGCAAAAAATTAACAGATCTCACGTCTCTCCGCATTGCGATCGATTGGACGATTCAAGGGGTTTGGATTCGGGGTGCTGTATCACCCCGGTTTTTTGTGAGGCGGAAGCATCACTCCGGTCGAACCGGCCCATTCATGCCGAAACGTGGCTCTCCCTCGGTCAAAGCAGCCTGCAGCTTATTGCTGAGAGGCTGGAGACGGGGTTCCCGCTGATGAGGAATACATGTAGGTATAATAAGACAGGAGTCCATCTGATTCTACCCTATACTACAATCTAAATAATTATTGCGAGTTATTTTTTTTGTAATGTGACATAAATTTAAATTTCTAAGATTATCGCTGTAGAGCAAATGCCTCCATCATAGAAATGAAGTTTTCGGTACTATAATGGTAATAGGCTTATTCACCAAGCTTGGCTAATGCGGATCGGTGGTCACAAACCCGAGCTATGTTAAAAAAATTCGAATCATACATTTTTGCTCGACCCGGGAATCGAACCCAGCCACGGCCATTACGGCCTGGTACTTAAACCACTAGGCCAACAGGGAGAGATTATCGTAATTTTGATTTCATTTAATTTAATTTGATTTTATTTTCTTTTTATTAATTTATGTTAGGTTAGGTAAATTTATTGTTATTTATATTATTGGAATGCAAACTGCTAATTATGTATAGAACAATGATTTATGAAATAAATGATTATTATTATTCAGCTACTGCACATGTAGGCTACAGGAAAAAAAAAGGGTAAAGGGGGTTTAAAGGTTGGCAGCACATTTGTGAATCCACTGGTGTCGCGGGTGTCCATGGGCGGCGGCAATCGCTTACCATAGGTGATCCGTCTGCTCGTCTGCCACCTATCACATAAAAAAAGGTAGCTGTTAGTGCTGTCGCGCACCCTAAAATTTAATTAAATAAATTAGTGCCCAGTGGAATCTTACCAATCGTCCATCTTGTTTCGCTCTTGGTACTGGTTTCGGAGGCTGAAATAGAATATAAAGGTTAAACTCTCGTCACCATCAGCTATTCAGTGTATCGTTGACTTCAACCAATTATGCCCGTAACACCTTTCTGTTGCGCTCCTGTCGTAATTATAACAGCGATTTTTGTGACTTAGATCTATTTAACACTACACTGCGAGCGTACAAAAAGGCTGTTGTGGGTAAATTGTCTCCTGATTTTACAAAGTAGATATTTGTCAATTGCTCAATTATTCCTTTTTGGTTATATTACGAACATCATGTTGCGGTTTTTATGATATTAGTTATTAGTGGAAACTTAATTGGTTTAAGATTATGTTTTTGTGTGTTAAATAGTGTTATTTTAAGTAATGTATGTTTCCTTACAATAAAGAAAATAAAAATAAATCTAGAAACAAATTCAGTATACATTTTTGCACCGACAAATAATTTAAATTCATTACGATTAATGAAAACCAAACGATGAATAGAGGTGTTTGGCAAATTTTCTATGGAGCTGGGCCCACTTAAATATTCGCCATTTTTTGGTTTTTCTAAAATCGTGGTCATGAATTAAACCTTTTAAATTATCCTTTCATTTTTAAAGTGTTATTATCATCATCATTTCACACATAGGCCTCCCCCAATGTTCTCCACACAGATCGGTCCTGTGCCGCCCGGATCCAATGGATTCCCGCAACCTTTACCAGATCGTCGGTCCACCTTGTGGGGGGTCTGCCACGGCTGCAACTTCCTGTACGTAGCCTCGACTCGAGGATCTATCCACCCAACGGCTGTCTGTTCTCCACGCTGTGTACCCTGCCTATTGCCACTTGAGTCATGCAATGCTTTGGGCTATGTCTGTGACCTTAGTTCTCCTGTGGATCTCATCATTTGTGATACGATCCACGCAAGGAGACTCCAAGCATAGTCCTCTGCATTGCTCTCTCGATGACTTTGAGCCTCCTTAATCGGCACATTGTAAGCGGCCAAGTTTCGGTTCCGTATGTGATGACATGTGGCACGAAACGTGGCAACACACACGCATTAAAGACTTTGTCTTGAGACACTGTGGTAGATGGGCCGAAAATATGCTGCGTAGCTTCCCGAACCGAGTTGGCTTCGTCGATCGACCTCTTTCTGGAAGTTAAATTTACCGAGCTGGACTTTTTGTCCGAGGTAAATGCACTCGTCCACAATTTCCAGTGTAGAGCTTCCAACCTGTACAAGAGTGGGTACGACATGAGCATTCGACATAACTTTCTTCTTGTCCATGTTCATTTACAGACCTACTTGTTGGGAGACTCTACTGAGGTCGTCGAGCATTGTGCCTAAGTCTTCTAAGGTCTCAGCTATGACTACGATATCGTCTGCGAATCGAAGGTGCGTCATATACTCGCCATTTATATTGATGCCAAGACCATCCCAGTCCAGAAGTTTAAACACGTCCTTCAAAAAAGTGGTGAACAATTTCGGCGATATAACGTCGCCCTGTCTCACAACTCGCTGGAGAGGTATGGGTTTTAATTCCTGCTCCTGAAGACGGACTGACATTGTGGCGTTTTTTTACAATGACTGCAACACTTGTATGTATCGGTAGTCTATTCAGCACCTTTAAAAAGACTGTGGCACGGCCCAGGTCTTGACAGAATCGAAGGCTTTCTCATAGTCCACAAACGCTAAGCATAATGGTAGATAATACTCTTCGCATTCTCTACTCTATAAGTGTTATCATTGGCCTGGCTATTTAGAGAAAAAATCAAAATGGTGGACACAGGAAGTGAGCCAAAAGGTGGTAGACCCCCTTTAAGACTTTTTCCCCCTTATTACAAACTAAGGATAGTCCTGGAACAAAACTCGTGCCAGCCCATTTTGACATTGCGTGATGGAACGAGAAGACATGAGCTTTACTACGGTAATAAATTTAGATCGCGATTTATAATAAGATGGTATTTGTTTAATACTGTATATAGCCTTTAGACTAAATAGAAAAATGTCAAACCGGTTCAGTGGAGATTGTAGGAGCCCAATATTGTGACATCTGAAATATTAATAACATTAGTAATAATGTATTCATCTTGGCATGAAATTCCCAGTTGCGTCCAAAGCTGTCGCTCTAGAGCCCGGGGTACGCTGAGACCATGATTCAGGATTTGGGCAGTCTAGTAATTATGATGAAGCGACTGCCGTCTGACCTTCGTAACCCTTTAACTGGGGAACTAGACCAACTGAATCAAAACTATCGGAAACGTGTAGGTTTCCTCTTGATGATTTTCCCTCACTGCCGAGCTAATGGTAGAAATACGCACATAGATTTGAAAAATCCAGTGGTGTATGCTCGGATTCGAAATATGACTCCCCGCATGGAATGCGCGTTCTTATCCACTGAGCTATGATTAGTAATAATACACTGTCATTTTTTATCTTTGACATCCCAAAAACCTCTTATTATCTAGGCATCGTGAATAATTTCCAATTAGTATGTTACATCAACAAATTAAGGTGTCGGGTAGGGCACACTAGCGACGCCAATCGATTTTAATTTTTAGCAACTAAATTTCGGGAGTACAACCTCTCGGCAAATACTTATACTATTTATTAAATAACCATGCACAAATGTATGGTCCTTTTTTGTACGCGAAAAATTGATTCACGCTAAAAGTGGCAGCTTTTGGCGGTAATCTATTTTTCGCGTACGCGTTGGACCCAACTTTTGTGCATGGTTATTTAATAAATAGTATAAGTGTTTTCCGAGAGGTTGTAACCCCGAAATTGTTTCAAATAGGATTTATTTGAAACAATTTCGGGGTTTCTAGTTTAATAGCTGACAATTAAAATCGATTGGTGTTGCTAGTTAGGGCTACCCGTCGCCTTAAGCGAAAAAATCCGCTGTTCCAAATTCATACAAAATTGAATATACACCCGGTAATAATGTATGGATCAGTCGATTTTTCTTTTTGCTCATTTTGTTGATCTAACATGCTAACTGCGGATTCGACCAACCTTACTCCGATACTAAATCTATGGTAAAGCGCTGTCATTCAATACAAATCTGACGTTACACCATAGATGTATCCACGGATAAAGATTGGTCGAATCAGGCCTAAATGGACTTTATTCACTATACCTATTATGAGGTTTTCGGGATGTAAACAATGAAAAAATGAGACCATGTACGGGTATAATTACCTATTTCATCATCATCATCATATCAGCCGACATCCACCCACTGCTGAGTATAAATAGGCCTCTTCTTTATCACGCCACTCTAGGCTTGCCAGACCGCCGGGAAATCCGGGATTGTCCCGGAATCTTGCCTCTTGTCCCGTGTCCAGTAAATAGCGCTTATTGTCCCGGATTCCGAAAAGTTATTATTTTTTAAACAAAATATACTGACCGCTGTCTGACTCTTTCATGTTTAAAATTTTTGATGATAGCGTCTTATTAGTACTCTTTTTTTTTTCTTCAGTTTATTATTATTTAATTTGTTATTTAGTTTCCATTGTCTACGAAAGTTTAAATTTGCTAATTTAAGCGAAGTACTCAAATCTATAATAGTTTAACGTGTGATTTACTACCACAGTACTTCATCTTAGTATTATAACTGGCGGTAAGTACCTTCTAATTACATACCTACTTCTAATAAAAGTAGGTATTTGAAAATAAATTACTTTTAAATGAACCTTTAAAAAAAATATATTTTCGATTATAGCCACGACCCGACATTTTTCTATTGTTTTTCTAGAACTGTCCCGGATTTGATAAGTTACTATCTGGCAACCCTACGCCACTCCCTTCGGTCCCCTGCCAGCCTTATCCATTGTTTCTCCACTGCCGTTACAATATCGTCGGACCATCGGAAAGATGATGTGGACTATAAAACTTACCGAATGGCAGCCAAGAATTGGACGTCATCGTGTAGGTAGACCGTCATCAATTTACCTTATTGGAATGTGTTACTTACGCCAGCGGATGGTTCATGAGGTACAGGAGGAGCTGGTGTTTCTGGGGGTGTGGAAGGGGCGGCGACACGCTGGAATCAAAAAATAATGGAGCTAAATGAAATTATTCATTTCAGCCAATAGCCAATAGACGTCCACTGCTGGACATAGGCCTCCCCCAATGTTCTCCACACAGATCGGTCCTGTGCCGCCCGCATCCAATGGATTCCAATAGATACGAACTCGCCTTCCACGCAGGTAGTCGAGGTTCGAATCCGAGCATGCACCAATGGTTTTTTCAAAATCTTTGTGCGCATTTCTACCATTACCATCGGCTCGGCGGTGAGGGAAAACATCGTGAGGAAACCTGCACGTTTCGGAAAAAGTTTCTGAAACGTGTAACCATGATTCAGTTGGTCTGGTTCCCCTGTTAAAGGGTTGCGAAGGTCAGACGGCAGTCGCTTCATTGTAATTACCAGACCCCCCCCCCTCCCTCCCCCCATCCTGATCATGGTCTAAGCGTACCCTAGGCTTCCAACGCGACAGCTTTGGATGCAACCGGGAATTGAACGCTAAGATGAAGAAGGTGGCAGACGAGCTGATGGATCACCTGATGGTAAGCGATTGTCGCCGCCCATGGACATCCGCGACATCAGTGGAGTCAAGTGCGCATGTCAACCTTTAAACCCCTCTTTCCCCCCGAATTAGGCCTCCTCACTCACGCAGAGAAATCCCAGCACAATGCTGCTTCACACCAGGTTTCTGTGAGGCGTAATATCGCTCCGGTCGAGTCGGCCCATTCATGCCGAAGTGTGGCTCTCCCACGGTCACTCTTCGCGGCCTATCCAGGAAGGGCGAGAAGCTCACCAGCACGGTCTCTACAGACGTCAAGCCAAAAAGGCCTAAGGCCTCTCCTACAGCCCAACCCTACCGGCGGCGCCCACACTGCTAGGGTGGCGACGCAGGCACCCCGGATGGGAATCAATCAGCCTATCGCCGTCGACTGATGAACGTAGGCCTCCCCCGAGCGCTAACCAACCCGGTCGTGAGCAGTCTGCATCCAGCTCAAATCAGCCATCTCTCTCAAACCGTCAGTCCATCGCGCCGCAGGGCGTCCAACACTGCGTTTCTCCACGTGGCGACCACTCAACTCCAGTACGTGTCGACTCCATCTATCATCAGTACCTACGTCTAGAGACATGACCGGCCTTCACTTCAGCGTGCTGATCCCGCGTGCAATGTCTATGACTTTAGTTCTCTGACGAACTCCCCCTAAACTCATGATCATTTTGAATAACATAACTGTCATAACTTAATGTCATTATAATGAATGATATTAAATAATTAATTATAGTTTATGAAATTCTCTACCGTTAGCCGCGAGTCTTGCGTTAAAAAAGGTTTACCACACCACATATTTTATCTCACTTTTTGGGAAGACAAGGTTTCTTAAATTTAGCGAAAGAATTATGGACTCATATCGACATCAGTATTGTTATAGGTACATATTAGAATGGCGTAAGTATTTTTTTATTTTACACAAAATATGAAATAAATAAGAAGCCGTGTGGTCCCCGGCAGAGTAGAATAGGCCACCCTCACTCTTACCGAGGTGTCGTAAAAGGCGACTAAGGTAAAGCTACTGGCATGATCATCAGTACACAGAGAAGGAAAACTCTGCATTTATATCAAAACCCTCGCCAACCCGTCTGCCCAGCGTGGTGAGTATGGCAATTAGCCCTCATGTGATTGAGGGAGGCCCGTGCCCAGCAGTGGGGACTTAAATGGGCTGACGATGATGAAATAAATAAAAAAAATAAGGCCTTGTAACTTACAGCCTCTTGTGCTTCATTTTGTTTCTAAAAGTAGCAAAAATATTATAAAATCAGTTACTAAATCTTAAAATACAAAAAAAATACGAAGGTGTTTAAAAAATTTAGAAAACCTTTTCCAGCACTGCATTTTGTATCCAATTCTGTAAATTGAAGTTGAATTAGACAAATAAAAAAAAAATCAAATATTGAAGAAAAAAGTAACATTTAATTTTACCAGCTTAAAGAATCGCCTGTACTGTTCTTCGCAAAGTGACTGAGAATACCGAACGCCCAATACGAAGGGACGGGCCAAATGTTGGTAACGCTCTTGTGACTCCACTTGTGGTGTCCATGGGCGGCGGCAAGATCGCTTACCATCAGATGATCCGTCTGCTCGTCTGCACCTATCACATAAAGGATAAGTAGGAGAACAGGACTTATTATAAAGTGCTACTTTTTATAAGTGACCGATTTATAAAGTGCTGAATGTATCCCATATCAATTAAATTTTATTTACTAATTCCATTATAAACATTGGCCCAATGTTGCATGCCGTCTTTGGCCAAATATGGCGAACCATTGTACAAAACTTAACAGCTTTTATACCTACCCCTATTTTGCCTAATAATTGATATTTGCAAACTTACGCCCCATCTCTTCATATCCTGCTGCCACTGAAAATGTTTAAAACAGATTCAGTTACATCAATCATTATAGTCTAAGCGGTCACTGCATGACTACTTACCTCATCGGCTTAAGGTGACGGGTAGGGCAGACTAGCGACATTTCGCGTGCGGAGGGTGAAGTCGACCGGTGGTGACCACTCAATCCAGCCGAGTTCCTCAAGGAAACCTATTAGCGCCTTGGTGTTTCTGAAGATTTCCTGGAAACTTCCTGGGTTTCTCAGATAGTGGGCCCGGCTGCTGGCCACCCCTATGCACTCTAACAGTTTGATATTGGACAAAACGTGTTTTGTAAAAGAGGGACAAAAAAACAGACGATTCCAAAAATTTCAATACTAACCGGTATATTAGATGGATTTTTCTGAAAAAATATACTAAAGGCTGTTTTAGAGTAACTAGGTATTAAGTTTCAGATAAATAATTTCATTGATTTTAAAATTTTAAATGATTTACAAAAACGTAATCGCTTTTCAACGCAGTGATGGTCTAGTGGGTTAAGTACCGAGCCGTGATCTCGGGGTCCTGGGTTCGATTCCCGGGTCGAGCGAAAAGTATGTTTCGAATTTTTCGAACATAGCTCGGCATTGTGATCACCAATCCGCATTTGGCAAGCATGGTGATTAAGCCTAATCCCATCATAGTAGCGATAACTTGATTTCTATGATGGAGGCCTTTGCCCTGCAGTGGGACAGTTTATAGGCTGATACATTAATTGCTTTTCGGACAGTACTTACCTTCTCTTCGTCGAGTTTCGCCAGAAATTCATCCCACTTTTAGTAAAAATAATATTTATTATTGAATATTTCAAGTAAATTTCAATTATATCGTTAATATAACATAAAAGATCTTACTTTTCCAGCGTATGTAAGCTTTGCTTCCTAAAAAATAAACCAAATTGATAATTTAGTGGATATTACACACATAAAGTCTATCGACACTAATATACGTACAGGATCTATCTGAGGATATTTACATCCCTTTAACCACGTGTTCTACCAACCAGTCTGAACAACATTTGTTTTTCGACTTTTCGAAATATATCGGATTTTTTTCGACTCCCCATACAAAATGACCAAGTCACGTGACCGACTTTGTATGAAAAGTTGAAATTATTTTATGCGAATTTCCAAAAGTCATAGAACAAATATTTGTTCATAAAGATTGATAAAACACGTGGTTAAAGGGATGTAAATGTTCACAGATACACCCTGTATAGACATAGAAGGTCGACTCGGCTCTAGCTGGCATTGTTATCGAAGAGTTTATTGACCTACGCGCTAGGCAGTAAATCATATGGTATCTCTCTTACGCACAAATTTGGTATAATATAACCCTATATACCTAGTAAGATAATACCGCATTTGTGCGTAAAAGAGAGATACTTAAAGAATAATTCGATAAACAAAATGATAGTAAAAGAGAGATACGATATGATAAACTGCCTAGCGCGTAGGTCAATGAACTTTTCTATAACAATATCACAGACCTATGCCTATGATATTGTTATCGAAAAGTTTCGGCGTGGTTAGTTTAGGCATAGGCCTAACCACGCCAACCGCACCGCCAATTGCTTAATGTGACAGGTAGGGCACATTAGCGACGCCATTTGACTTAAATTGTTACCGTCTAAACCGGATATTTTTTTAACAATTTTTAAGTTCGAGCACATCGAAAAGAACTCATACTTTTTATTCGATACTTATAATTAACTTTTTGGTCTGCATCCTACTCAAAATATGAATTACCACCGTCATGGCGTTAATTCAAATTTCGATCAAAACAAATCAAAAAGTTAAATTTAAGTATTAAATAAAATTTAAGTAAAGGTATATTATTTCCGAGAGGCTCGAACTTCGAAATTGTTAAAAAGATATCCGGTTTATTTGCTATCAATTTAAATCTATTGGCGTCGCTAGTTAGGGCCACCTGTCGCCTTAAGCATTGTACAACCTGTGCGGATAAAGAATGGGATTAAAAATGGCGGCGCATCTATTCACTTTTCGCTCGCACACTATTTGCACACCCCACGAGTGCGAGTATAGACGCAAATAGTGTGCGAGCGAGAAGTGAATAGATGCGCCGCCATTTCTGATCCCATTCTTAATCCGCACAGGTTGTATACATTATCGGATTATACAGATTGCCGGAAAATTATTGTATCTTTTGTGGTTTTTGGCAGATATTCGGTACTTACGAAGTCACCTATTTCGGTTTCACCGTTAGGGTTTACTCTCCCAACATACCCTGGTTCTGCATATCTTTGTTTCTGAAACATCAACATTCCTAGAATTTTATACCGAAAAGTTTTTTTGCACAGGATTACTAAAAATAAAAATAAATAGAAAATAGAAAAAAGTTAATTTACCACACAAGAAAAATACATAAAATACCTATACTGCAAATATTTTCACCGAGAAACACTCAATACCTCTTCAATATCTTTGTAAAGGTTGTGTCCTTTACTAATAGATGTAAGTAATTGTAGATAGAAATAAATTAGGCAAGTACCTATGTATGTAGCTTTAAGTTAGCGTAGTAAGTTTTGGCGGGAGCGGAATGTTGAATAAAAGTGTCCGTCACCATATAGAGAGTTTATTGTAATAAAGGTAAAATGATTACAAAATAAATATAAACAATTGATTCGCGGCCGTCAGCAAGTTCATAATGTAGAGTGTGATATAAGTTAACCACTATAGACCCTGTAAGGGCACTGCAATATGAGAGAGGGCTTTGGATTTCACATAGTATTCGATTGGGGAAAAAGTTGCTTCGCATTTTTTAAGAAAATTCAAAACGTTTATTAAAATGTAGTTTATTTACATTTAACCATAGAATAATAACAAGACTAGAAGTATAGTTTCCTTACTGCTGTCACCTCAAATTTGAAGCGCAAATTTGTTTTTTTAAGTTGGTACTATGTACGTAGTATCAACATAATATTTTTCCTTCTCTGGGTGCTGATGATCATGCCTGCAGCTTTACCTTAGTCGCCTTTTACGACACCTCGGTAAGAGTGAGGGTGGCCTATTTTACTCTGCCGGGGACCACACGGCGTAAAAATGGTAACCTATCTTACTTTCGAAACTTTAATATTCGAATTTCAAAACTTCGAAAACAGTATATCGAAGTTTTGAATCGTAGATATATTTTTTGACATAACATTGTATGCGATCAGTTTATTTTACCCAGTCTGCTAAGCGTGGTGAGTATGACAATTACCCCTCATGTGATTGAGGGAGGCCCGTGCCCCAGCAGTGGGGACTTAAATGGGCTGATGATGATGATGATGCTTACCGAGAAACTGAACCCCCCCAAGTTGTTATAAATAGATCTGGTTTTTTTACTTACTTAAAAAATCAATTGGCGTCGCTAGCGGAGTATACCCTTCACCTTAAGTGTTTAAATACATTTTTTATTGTATACTTACAACCTGACTGACTATGTCAACGTTATATATTGAAGATTGAGGGCCGCTTCTCTGAAAATAATGGGCAAGTGGATTACTCATGAACCCAGTCCATACTCTGAGCGGTCACTACACGTTTACGTATCTCATTGAGGTAATAACAAATAAATAATAAATAGCAAGAAGATTTAAACTAATTTGGGAAACACTTCTTACATTGGACAAACGAAGCGGTCAATCGCAGAACGTGTCAAGTAACATATCGCAGCTGTTAAAAATCGACAAGCGAATAAATCGGCAATAGCAGAACATCTACTGAAAATGGGAGTTAATCATTGGATGGAACTACATGACCCGAAAATCCTCTCCATCGATCGTCATTATCATACCAGGATAGTACGTGAAGCGATTGAGATCAAGAAGTATAAGACTTTCAATCGGGAGGATGGATTTAAAATATCATCGACATGGAATCCAGTAATTAACAAGTGCCCGTGCTAGGCCGTTACTAACGCAGACAAACACTGATACTGTTAGTGTAGTGTGTCGGAGTAGCTTCACTGACAATTCATCTAGTGGCTAATTAATATCAAAAAATGTGAGGGTGTCCGAAGATTCACAGCCCGGCCCCAGCAGACGACGCCGTGCTCCGCCAGTCCGCTCGTGACCACGGCTGCTGTAACGTAGCCGAAACGTTGAGCCAAATATGTGAGTACACAATGTTGTATCACATAATAAATATCGTTTTAATTCCCGTCTTGATACATTATAGTTACAATGCAACGCGAAAATCTAAAAAACTAATTTGGGAAACTTTTGACAAAAATGGTCTGTCATTTGGTTTCAACTTGAAGGAAAAGTAGTGGTGATAAGAACAGCAAATATAACTTGGTAATCTTGTATATTTATAAGGGATTACCATGTTATTTGTGCAGTTGGTATATTTACAAAATTGGACGGAATTACAGAATAATTTACTCTTAACTTTAAATACTTATGGTTAGTTAAATTTTATACTTATAGCTATTTTTTTACTTATTACAACCACACCACCTGTTCTTATATCGCCTCTTCTCTTTGTATGTGTATCGTGTCGTGTTATGCCTATTGTACATATTTACTTTTTCTGTGTTGTGCTGGTCAATAAATGTATATTCTTTCTTTCTTTATTAAATGTCATACTCTTACTTAATTACTTAGAAACGTTTATCAAGGAAAAGTAAAATACCTATTTGTAAATTTTTGTCAACTTTCTGGATACACTAACTGCATAAATAAGTTGGTATTTCCACATAAATATTTAAGATTACCAAGTTATGTTTGCTGTTCTTCCCACTACCAAATTTCGTCAAAGACGAACCATGGCAAACCATGATTTCTTCAGCCTATTTTAGGTCTAGTCTTTCTTAGTTTTTGTTGTTGCGTTTAGTATATGTACGTACCCCTGGTCCTCCTGGTGGTGAATACTGGAAAAATAAATATATTTTTATGGTTGCTGAGAGAAAAAACACGAAGGGCGGATTCAACCAAACTTAATCCGATACTAAATCTATAGTATAGCGCTGTCATTCTATTCATTATTTTATTCGATTTCATATAACATGGCAAATACCAATTACATTATTTGAATTAAATTATTTAAGAATACAACTATAACACATTACTACAATGATAATGACGACCCGTTTGGAACAGTGGTAATTGCCTTTGGCTCAAGGGTTGCGGATTTGATCTCCGCACAGTACAAACATTTGTGTGCATGAACATGTTGGTCTGGGTGTTGTTTCTATGTATTATACGTATGTATTTACAAAAGAAAAGTATTATATGTATATGTTCATTTGTAATTCCGCTGTTGGATCTGATATCCGTAACACAAGTGCTTGAGCTACCTATCTCGGAGTCAGATCAATGTATGTGATGTTGTGAAATATTTATTTATTTATAAAAATAATTATTATAGGTGACACAATATACAAATCTGACGTTATAATAATATGCCATAGATTTATCCACGGATAAAGATTGATTGAATCGGGCCTAAAATAACTAGAATTATCTAAATAATGTTTGTAGATGATGTTTAAATAATGTTGACCGATGGGGTAAACGGATTCTGGAGTGGAGACCGCGTCTTGGAAAACGTAATGTAGGGCGCCCTCTGGCTAGGTGGGGGGACGATCTGCGCAGGACGGCTGGCAAGAGCTGGATGCGAGAAGCCATGGATAGATCACAGTGGCGAACAATTGGAGAGGCCTTCGTCCAGCAGTGGACTGCGATAGGCTGATGATGATGATGAATGTTTGACAAATAAGAAGTAAAATAAAATCATTAATTTTATATATTGTCTGATGTCTTTTAGCGATGGTAGCATAATGGATAAAAACCGCCTTCGATTTCGTTCGCGCCGCTAAATTCTTCAGATCTATATGAGTATTGTTCGAATGTATATGAGTGAAGCAGCGTGTACAAGCTAGTATGGTTTTTGATATGTATTGTCTATGAACTTTTTGTCAGCAGGACGTTGAATGACTCAAAACATTTTGGAAGAGATAAAAAAATACAGATTATAAAGATAAAGGAGTAAGTACTGAAAAATAATCAGCTGGCCTCGTATGTAATAAAAGGAAAATAGAGTTTTGACATAAATATCTAAAAAAATGTATATTTTATTTTATTTATTTATTTTATTTTATTTTATTCGGTATACCAACAGCTGTCTTAATACAGTAGCAATTACAATGAATGTCTTAAATCTAATAACAGGTCTTCACTGATAGAAATAACATATGACTTTTTATGGCAATATTACTATGCAAAATCTATTCAGGCCTTTAGAATGGCTCTGTTTATAAAATAGCTAAATATTAGGTGGTTAGGTTAGGTTATGCCTATGAAATTGCCGTTTTGTATGAATACTTTTTTATGCATTATTTATTTGTATTAAGGTGACGGGTAGGGCACACTAGCGACGCCAATCGACTACCATTGTTAGCTACTTAACCGGATCTATTTAAAACAATTTCGGGGTAACAACCTCTCGGCAAATAATTGTATACTATTTATTAAATAACCATACCCATCACCTTAAAGAAATCAGCCGGACGGGAGACAACAAATTCTTCAAAGATATTTTGTAGGTACTGCCTCTCGGGTAAATTAGCACTCCCAGAACCAAAATTAGAAATTTATAAATCAGGTCCATATTACAGATCTATTTTAATTTATAATAAAATCCCCACAAACATGAATGACGACCCGTTTGGAACAGTGGTAGTGAACGCTGCCTTTGGTCCAAGGGTTGTGGGTTCGATCCCCGCACAGTACAAACATTTGTGTGCATGAACATGTCAATATGGACATGCCTGGAATCCTGGGAATCCCGGGATTAAAAATATACTATGCTACTAACAGTCATTTTCTTTGATACATACGAGCATTAACATCAGAACTTATTCACAAACTCTTTGTGATACCATGTTAATTAAAAATAGTTCTATTCTAAATTCAACATACATACGTTAGATAGAAAAGAACAAACTGTAAGTAAATATTGTTGTATCGAACGTTTATGGATAAGCCCTTTCATGATTAAAATGCGTTAAATATTTAACTCAAAAATAATAATTTACTTATTTTAATTCCGGGGTCATAGTCAGAATATAATTCCGGGGCATGTCCATATTAACATCTATGTTTGCGGTCAATGAACCCAAATAGCTCTACCTACTCCGATCATTGGTTATCAAACACAGAATCTATTTTTCATCGCAGGTAACAATGCGGTTCAAAATTATTTCAGCCGTATTCCAGTTAGCCGCCAAAATAGCTTGCGCTCCACTATGCGTGAGCGCCGGCATTAGCTTCACCCACTGCTACATATCCAAGCGATTATCGCCTGGCACTGGTACACCATGAAATGAGTCCATAGAACGTCTAGTAGTACAGGGCAAAGTAGAGGGTACCAGACCACGCGGTTGATCACCTATGCGATGGACCGACCAGATAAAGTCTGCTGTTGGCGGCCCATTGCATGAGTGCACCAAACTGACGACCAACAGGGCGAAATGGCGAGAGATCGTCAGAAGAATAACTGCCAGGAATGTGACTACGCGACGGCCACGACCGCTCTGTCGAGAGCGTAACGATTGAGAAGATGACTGGTACACCGGAAAAATCGTCGACCGTAGGTACCTACGACATATCGTCTAAATATTTAATTAGCCTGCATGGAGTACTGTTCTCATCTTTGGGATGGCTCAGCCAAACACCAGCTTTAGGCGTTAGAGAGTAATGAGAGAAGGGCCAAGAGGCTAATAGGCGACGACGAGCTTGTGGGTAAGAGGCTACAAAGCCTTGAACACCGACGCAAGGTAGCAAGCTTATCAATCTTCTATCGGATACATTTTGGAGAGTGCGCCATGGAACTGTACAATACCATTGGAGCATCTCCGTCCTTCCACTACTCCACCAGGCAGACCCTCAATCGACACCGGTACATGGTAGAAATACCAAAAGTCCGCACAAATAGGTTTGAATCCTGTATCCTTATTCGTACTGCGAAACATTGGAATCAGCTGCCTGAGGAGGTGTTCTCAAGAGGCTACAATTTGGGGGTTTTGAAAGCGCGAGTGAATAGATATCTTCTAGGTAATCGTGCTACATCTTAGACCATATTATCACTTACCATCAGGTGAAATATGGTCAAAAGCTTACCTATCTACAGTAAAAAAAATTAATTAGCTTACCCCGAAAGCAGCAGCTGCTCTTTCCATAATGCCACCAGGTTCCATACCCGGAATACCCCCAGAGAATCCGGGAGCTCTTTGGCCACTGGGAATCCTCTTGCCGTATGGTGGTATCCCTGGAGGTCGCTGTATGTGCCCATACATTGGTGAATTTGGGCTGAACTGTCGAAAAGAGATAAAAGTCGTTAAAAGCATAAAAACATAAGAATGGGCCTCAACACCATTGAATAAAACTGCAATAATCATCATCATCAAGCCCATTTAAGTCCCCACTGCTGGGGCACGGGGCGCCCTCAAAATCAGGTCTAAATTTATTTAGTACCAAAAACACTTATACTTTCGGAAAAACATAAAGCTTGTGCGATGCAATTTAGCACAGCGCCATCTCTTGTGGAGGATTAGAACTAATTACAGTTTTCCGAAAAAACGTCACAGAGTGTGAAAGAGATCCAACCGGCCCTGACGCAGATTCTATACAGGTGCGGTTGAGAAAGAACGTCGCCCAGCACGTCACCCCATTACTAACGGCTCCGCGCGGTTTTTAATCGACTTCAAAAAAAGGAGGAGATTCTCAATTCGACATATACAGGGTGTATATGTGAACATTTACATCCATTCAACCACGTGTTCTATCAACCATTCTGAACAACATTTGTTCAACGACTTTTTGAAATTCATCGAAAAAAAAATTCCACTCCCCATACAGAATGACCAAGTCACGTGACCGACTTTGTATGAAAAGTTGAAATTTTTTCATGCGAATTCCCAAAAGTGATAATACAAATTTTGTTCATAATGGTTAGCAGAACACGTGGTTATGCAGATGTAAATGTTCATAGATACATCCTGTATATATACGTTGATACTATATACCTATATACGTTGATTATTTTCCATCAGGTGACTCGCTTGCTCGTTTGTCGTCTCTAGAATAAAAAAGTACATGCTCAGATTCGAACCACGATCCCCCGTATTGAAGGCGCGTCAACGTAGCCACACATCAATGAATACAAATCTATCGAATTTCTTCAATCGATAAACACCTTAATGTCAAACCCGTTTGGTTTAATATCAATTGAGGAAATTCGGCAGATTGTGATAGCCTGATGTGTGGGTACTATATGAGTATAATCTTTATTGCTTATTTTTATCTTTTCGTATTAAATACCCTTTGGACGAACCTTTGTACTATGATGATTGGTAAGGTTCATAGTACAAAGGTCATTTATTCGTCGAAGTATGTACCTAGGTATATCTAAGTAGGTACTTTAATTTCATTGTGCTCAATAAGTTAACAAATCAGTGTCAAAAACCTACGTTTTGAATAAAACAAGTTTGCTACAGAATATGTTATCTTCTAAATATTATTTAGCATACTTAAGGAGACCCAATCCGAGGGAAAGGGGTTTAAAAGGTTGGCAGCGCACTTGTGATTCCACTGGTGTAGGACACCCGCGACGGGTGTCCTTGGGCGGCGGCCATTGCTTATCATCAGGTGATCCGTCTGCTCGTCTGCCACTTATCACATAAAAATAATAATAATGAATTTACATTATTTGAGAAGAATTTCTTATACCTACACATAAGTTTGTTGACATCAAATTTATACAAAAAATTACATAAGAATGTCGATTTTTATCTCAAACCGTATAAAACTTCAAACATGTCAGTGATAGTGTTATCTTCATTAATACTGCTGCAAACAACACCGCGTCAGTCTGCTTCTGGAAGCCACACACCACACACGTCACACGTCACCATGCCGAGGAAGGTCTACGTTGTCGGAGTGGGCATGACGAAGTTCGTCAAGCCCGGCACCGCAGGAGATTACCCTGAGTACGGCAAGACCGCCGTTCTCGACGCCCTAGCTGACGCCAAGGTCAAGTACGAAGACATCCAACAAGCCGTCTGTGGGTATGTCTTCGGAGACTCCACTGCTGGACAGCGCGTCCTCTACCAAGTCGGCATGACCGGCATCCCTATCTACAACGTCAACAACAACTGTTCCACTGGATCCAACGCCCTATTCCTCTGCAAGCAGCTCATCGAGGGAGGAATAATCGACGTCGCTCTTGCGTTAGGCTTCGAAAAAATGAAGCCCGGTGCCCTCGGCAATGGAGAATTCACCGACAGAGCCAATCCATTAGGCCGACACACGGAAAAGATGGGAGAAATCACCAAAGTACTTCCCGGACCACTCACTGCTCAGTACTTCGGCAACGCTGGTCTTGAGCACATGCAGAAATACGGCACAACTGAAACCCACTTAGCCAAAATTGCTGCCAAAAACCACCGTCACGGCTTCAAGAACCCAAGAGCTCAAAGCAAGAGGGAGTACACAGTCGAAGAAATCTTGAACTCAAGAAGGATCTACGGACCTTTGACTAAACTTGAATGCTGTCCTACAAGCGACGGTGCTGGAGCAGCCGTCCTTATGTCTGAGGAAGCTGTGATCAAATACGGTCTCCAGAAGCAGGCTGTTGAGATTATTGGTATGGAAATGGCCACGGATACGCCGGCATTGTTCGCTGAGAAGAGCTTGATGAAGGTTGCTGGATCCGACATGACGGCATTGGCTGCGAAGAGGATTTATGCAAAGACTGGGATTCACCCTAAGCAAGTTGATGTAGTGGAACTGCACGACTGTTTTGCTGCTAATGAGATGATTACGTACGAGGGCCTGCAGCTGTGTGGGGTCGGTGAAGCAGGGAAGTTTATCGATGCTGGGGACAACACTTATGGGGGACAGGTGGTGGTGAACCCGAGTGGAGGGCTGATCGCTAAGGGCCATCCTTTGGGGGCTACGGGCTTGGCTCAGTGTGCTGAGTTATGCTGGCAGCTTAGAGGGGAAGCTGGTGATAGACAGGTTAGTAAACATGTTTGTATTCTTCTTTCTTAATACGAACTGCTAAGGAGTGGAACAACTTGCCGGCTTCTGTATTCCCAGAGAGCTACAATTAGGGTGTCTTTAAGTCGAGAGTGAATAGGCTTCTTCTGGGTAAGCATGCTACATCTTAGACCTTATTGTCACTTTCCATTAAGTGAGATGAGGTCAAACACAAACCCATTTAATATGTATAAAAAAATGAATATTTGATAGTGTCACTTCAAAGCGTATGTTAAGTCTACAATCTAGGCGATCTGGTGGTATAATCTTTATATCAACCTTTTACAAAAACAAATGTTAAATTAAAATGAACAATCTATTTTTTATTTAAGAGTATCACTATTGATAGTATATTGGGTCTCCTCAGCCTGATGGCAAGCAAGAGAAGAGCCAACATTGCACACACAACGGACGCGATGTCAATTCATCACCTCCGTTGGGACTGCCATACTGGCCCACGAGATGCTTCTTCACGCTGCGTTTGAAGGAATCCATATTGTTGGAAGGAGGAAGTACATGCGCCGGCAACTAGTTCCATTTCTTGATGGTGCGGCGGAAATAGGAACTGCAAAATCTAATTTTAGTTGAATTAACTAAAAACTTTATTGAACTAAGCTAAAAGAAAATAAAAAGAAAAGTTAAAACAAAGTAGGTCCCTGTGGCATTGTCCCAAAAATGCAGGCAGCAATACCCCGCTGGATCGCGATGGAAATTCGCTGGGCGAGGTAGCTGCCAGCCTTTGGCTCTCCCGTGACTTTGACTAGACGCTTAACTAAGTCACGGAAGAACGGAACCCCATGGGCCCAGTGTTTCAAAACCGAAAGCTACAAAGTGATAGGCACCAGATAGATGCCTATACTTTGTAGCTTTGAGTCTCTCTGCCGCGTCGGCCGCAGCTCCGGCACTCCTCGGAGTAACGGGAAGTTGAGACGGTGCCATTTAAGTTACGTTACTTTTGTTTCTTATTTGAGTATAATAATAATACATTTTCTACTCTGCCGGGGACCACACGGCCATGACGATGACGATGACGATGACTCGAACCCTTTTATATGATACCCATATTGTGGGAGTTGTGTTAAAACATAAAATCCATATCTTTGTGACGGCGGCCATCTTGGATTGATTTTTATCCAACATAGTTAAGAACACTCCTTATTCATCTTTCAAACAAAAAAAATAAAATCAAATCGGTTCATTTGTTCCGGAGCCACGATGCCATATATAGACACACAGACACACACACACACACACACACAGACACGTCAAACTGTTAAAAACACGTATTTGTGAACACCTGGTTCAAAACTGTCTCTCTTTTAATTTGAATTTCATATTTTTTTATTGTTTTATTATTTTATCTCTGTTTTATTTTCATCGTCAATATATTTTCTTGTTATCATATCTATTGATAAAAACACCTTTGACAGAAAGTACCTATTAAACGCTGTTGATAATGCCTAATAATCTTATCACATTAGTGGAAACGTGTAGATGCAATTCTTTGTTTCTAAGTTACAGATAGATAGAACTCACGAAGACGCGCCCCACCACATTTGGGAAAGGACAAATTAATCCTTTAAATAATTTGAACACTTCTCACAAAAAAAAACAAGTAGAGCATCTTTTCAGTTACCCCGTGACGTTCTGTCAATTTATCATAGTGTGCGTGAGCACTCATTGCCAATCTGTAAGCGTTAATGAGAAAGGGTGGGGCGCGTCTTCTTGGAGTGAACTATCTGTATTCCATATTGTTAAGTTGACGGGTGTTAAGCTAAAAAATAAAATCGATTGCCGTCGCTAGTGTGCCATACACTAGCGACGGCAATCGATTTTATTTTTTAGCTACTAAACCGAATCTATTTTAAACAACATCGGGGTTACAACCTCTCGGCAAATACCTATACTATTTACATAATACTTATAGTTAACTGTTTGGTCTGATTTTGCACTTAAATTTTGGATTACCGCCAAAAGTGGCCGCTTTTGCGTGAACCAATTTTCCACGTACAAAAACGTACCCAACATTTATGCATGGTTATTTAATAAATATTATAAGTGTTAGCCGAGAGGCTGTAACCCCGAAATTGTTTAAAATAGATCCGGTTTAGTAAATAAAAATTTAAATCGATTGGCGTCGCTAGTGTGCCCTACCCGTCACCTTAAAGTAACAAATAAGTCATGTTAACCTTAAAATTCAACAATAATAATAATTGAGACAAAGTAACATACTATAACCAGGACAGCCTGGTGACCTGGTTCCAAACTAAGGATTTTCCTTGTACTTATAAATTCCAAAGACAACGAAATAATAATATCCTCCAACCGATTACGGCTACGGCGGCCAATCTCAACGATCAGCCACGTACGCAAAATATATTATAGTGTTCAAGTGTGTGCGCAAACACAAGTCAAATTCAAATTCAAATAATTCTTTATTTGCATAGGCTTGTACACAGCACTTACAAATCGTCATACATTTGAATGACTTAAAACTATTTATAAGTACTTATGTATAATTTACATGTTAATACATATTTATGTTGATACATAAAATATACTAAATTATTGAATATTGACTACTAAAGAAATAAATAAACACAATGCGATTCTACCACCGGCTCGGAAAGTTGTTTCTGGTCGAGAAGATCCGGCAAGAAACTCGCCAGTTACTCTTTTTAATCGCCAAACTTTCATACAATGTTGTGTCATCATCATACCAAGTGCACTCTCTATTCCCTTACCCTCATATTCCGATGGGATGCCAGGGTGACACGACCGGAGAGGGATCGGGCGAGGCACGGGGCACGGGGATACAAGATCGCCAACTTCCAGACTCCGGGCTGACACTAAGAATTTCTAACCGAAAACATAGGTACAAATTTTTGGCCCAACCCGGGGATCGAACCCGGGACCTCTTGCGCAGCCGTCGCTTTAAAGTGCCACCCACTGACCACTACGCCACCGAGGCAGGGTACAACGAAATAAAGATATGAAATGAAAAGACATTTTGTGGGGTGTAATATGTTATTACACCCAACAAAATGTCTTTTCATCAACAGACATTTGGGTTGGTGCGGAAATAGAACCCCTTGTTTTTTTTATTTTTATTGTAGATAGCTAAGCGTTTGACCATATTTCACCTTATGGTAGGTGATAATATGGTCTAAGATGTAGCACGATTACCTAGAAGATACCTATTCATTCGCGCTTTGAAAACCCCCAAATTGTAGCCTCTAAGGAACACCTCCTCAGGCAGCTGATTCCACTGTTTCGCAGTACGAATAAGGATACAGGATTCAAACCTATTTGTGCGGACTTTTGGTGTTTCTACCATGTACCGGTGTCGATTGAGGGTCTGCCTGGTGGAGTAGTGGAAGAACGGAGATGCTCCAATGGCATTGTACTGTTCCTTGTGTAATGACTTTTTTTATGTGATAGACGAGCAGAAATTATATTCAAGACCATGATTTTACATTTTTCAGGTGCAAGACGCAAAGATAGCCCTTCAACACAACTTGGGTCTGGGTGGTGCGGTAGTCGTCACTATGTACAAGAAGGGATTCTCCAACGTCCATCCTCGGAAGATCACTGAGAAGACTAAATCGAAACTATAAAGATAGCATTTCTCCCTTCCCATGTTTACCGCTTGGACCATGATCGAGGAACTGGAAAGCTTGGCTATCCTTAGATATATACCGGTACTTTTTTTATCGTTAATATCCCGAAGACCACATAATAGGTATCGTGAATAAAGTCCATTCAGCATGTTATCTTATCTTATCTTATCTGTTAGGGGCCATTTTCATGGGCCACGTCGACCCTAAGGGATCTTTTGTACCTCCCCTACCTACAATGTATCAATACGGGGTTTAACACGATATTTATTATGTGCACTCACATATTTGGCTCGACGTTTCGGCTACGTTACAGCAGCCGTGGTCACGAGCGGACTGGCGGAGCACGGCGTCGTCTGCTGGGGCCGGGCTGTGAATCTTCGGACACCCTCACATTTTATGTGAGTGCACATAATAAATATTGTGTTAAACCCCGTATTGATACATTGTAGTTATAATGCAACGCGAAAATCTAAAAAACTATCTTTTGTACCTCCCCTATCTTTTACGCTCCTACTCACGAAAGATTCGTTTCATCAGCGTCACGATGTCTTTCGGATTGAAGTGCCTGTAGTCTCCTGGTTTAGGATAAGCGTTACCTAGAAGACTGAGTCGCATTCACATAAATGATGTTCTATGGTTTCCGTCTCCTCCTTGCATGCTCTGCAGTCGCTGTTCGATGTCATGTTCATCTTCATCAGCATTTTGTTCGTTGCATAATGCCCTGTTAACGCTCCTATGAGCATCCTTGTCTGTTGTCTATTGCCTCCGAGAAGATAAAATTCATCATGTTAGATCAACTATATTAGCAAAGGAAAAATCTACTGTTCCATACATTATTACCGGATGGATAATCTTCTTTTGTATGGAACAGCTGTTTTTTTTTCGCTTGTATTGTGGATCTATTCGGAATGTAAGTATGCGATAAAAATGCTGTATTGTGAAGCGACTGGTGATTGACCTACGCCACCTTTAGACAGGAGAATAAGACCATATTGAGCAATGGTAGCTCAATGGATAGGAACGCGCCTTCCACCCAGGTGATCGAGGTTCGAATCCGAGCATGCACCAATGTTTTTTTTTTCTAATCATTGTGCGTATTTCTACCATTACCATCTGCTCGGCGGTGAGGGGAACACATCGTGAGGAAACCTGCACGTTTCGGAAAAGGTTTCTGAAACGTGTAACCATTATTCAGTTGGTCTGGTTCCCCTGTTAAAGGGTTGCGAAGGTCAGGCGGCAGTCGCTTCATTGTAAATACCAGTCTCCCCCCGATCCTGAATCATGGTTTAAGCGTACCCTGGGCTCCATAGCGACAGCTTTGGACGCAAACGGGAATTACACGCTAAGATGAAGAAGAAGAAGAAGAACAAGACCAAATGGATCATGGTAATTGTGTTACAACACCATTCGATCGATCTGTTCGATCAACGTCGATTGACTGGAAGCTTTAATTGATCGTCGGAAACTGTTCGACTAAACAAGCGATTGAAAATCAAAAATATCATGATTCTATTTAAGCCCTCACAAAACATTTATGAATTATTAGAAATTTGATTCCTTTGATCGATGTTGATCGATAGGTACGGTTACTATAATGATAAACTTATATAAACTTATTTCCCGACGGCTACGACTTAAGGACCTTCAAGAGAAGACTCTTTTTTTAAAAAGGCCGGAAACACATTAGCGATCTCTCTGATTTCGCGGATGTTCATGGGACGGCGTTGGTTGCTTTCCATCAGGTGACTCGCTTGCTCTTTCGTTCGCCTCTAACATTAAAAAAATTGTCTGGTAGGACCTACCGATCAACGTCGACTTATCATTGATCCATATACGAGTACTACGATCTTAGATTAAATCAAAATAGTGGAAGATAGGTGACTCGTATCTACCGCGTGGACCGCTTAAATTAGGTCCCCTTCGCCTAATTTCACATAGACTAAAGTAGCATGCGCGTAGCACGTTTGATGACTCTTTCAAGCATATGTCTAAAGAAATAGGTTTGTTTTCAGTTGTCTAATTGAAGGGACGTAGCGTCATCATCGTCAGCCCATTGAAGTCCCCACAGCTGGGGCACGGGTCTCCCTCAATCACATGAGGGGTAATTGCCATACTCACCACGCTTGGCAGACGGGTTGGCGAGGGTTTTGATATAAATGCAGAGTTTTCCTTCTCTGGGTGCTAATGATCATGCCAGCAGCTTTACCTTAGTCGCCTTTTACGACACCTCGGTAAGAGTGAGTGACGTAGCGTATCTTCCGCAACTTTGATTGAATTTAAGACTACGATTGATGGATACCCTCGAGCGACGGAGTCCAGCCGTTACGCTCTCATACCGCGAGTCGCTCGGCCACGACGCACTCGATTTTCAAAAGGGAGTATTAAACCAACACTCAATTACCTATTTGCACAGCAAAAATACTAATTGCACATCTAAGCATGATTTTGATGTGCACTTAGTATATTTTGGTGTGCAAAAATGTTAGGTTAGGTTAGCAATTTATTAACTTTGAGGGAACGTTAAATACAACCCTTTTCAGATTTGTTTGTCCGCGACGCACTCGGTTGCGACGCTCACGATTTTAATTTTAATCATTCCGAGCAACGATGGATCAATGGGTGTGATAAACACCCTAATACGTACAGTTCTACAGTTGTGACATATCTACGAATTTGACAACTATCAAAATGTGCAGGGGGGCTACAACGAAACCGAGATCACGAGTGAATCTTTCACCCCGTCCTTTTCACACGCGCAGGTGGGTCTCTTATGATTGGACGCGATAGGTATATATATCTATCTTCTCTTTCGTTTTTGACGCTTTTATGGTATACGCTCTGGTTCTTACCAAGAATTTATTAGTGTAATAAGTTTATTATAAAATTATGTACATATATCTCTTCAAGCTTTTTTCAAAGAAAAATACGGTATTTATGTGAAAGTATTTGTCAAGACTGTTAATATACTATTTTATTATGACATGCTTTGTTTTTTTAAACTGGCGACAATTGGCGTTAAGGTGACGGGTAGGGCACACTAGCGACGCCAATCGATTTTAATTTTTAGCTACTAAACCGGATCTATTTTAAACAATTTTGGGGTTACAACCTTTCGGCAAACACTTAAACTAAAATAACCATGCACAATTGTTGGGTCCGTTTTTGTACGCCAAAAATTGATTCACGCCAAAAGTGGTCGCTTTTGGCGTGAAGTTATATCCCCGAAATTGTTTAAAATAGATCTGGTTTAGTAGCTAAAAATTAAAATCGATTGGCGTCGCTAGTGTGCCCTACCTGTCGCCTTAACTATTTTATCGAGTACAAATATAAGACCAAAAAATAGTGCACAGAAAAAATACTATTTTCAGCTTAGACTCATAGAAATTTAAGAAAAAGAATTTCAGTATTCCTAAGCAGATATTTATGGAGAAAAAAAATGAAACGCTCTTTGTGACGTCATCACTCGGCATGACAAATTAATAACGCTGATTTAAAAAAAAGTAAATTCTCTCATCATACAGTGCTACCACGATCAGAAGGCACTTTAGTGACATTGACATGAGGGCGTTGTTCATTAAAACAGCATTAAAGACCGATCACGGTTATTTGGCACGTGGCAAAAGTCTGAACTTAATACTGTTTTGACATTTTCGCATAGAAAAAATCTTGTACAGCGCCCTCATGTCAATGGCACTAAAGTGTATTCTGATCATGGTCGTTCTGCTTTCCGACATTTGCTACGTGCCAAATAACCGTGATCGGACTATAAAATGACAAGACAAAATGTCGGTGACATTATAAGTAACTTAAAGTGAACAAAACTTTTTTTATTGTACTTATAGCACCGAGATCACAATACGTTGAGCCTCAGGAGCAGCAGGAGGAATATGCCGTCACTTTCGGCATATTAATTAGTAATTAAAAAAATAAATATTGTAATAAAAACACACATGAATGATAACTAAAAAAATCGAAAAGCGTATAAATATGCTAATATTTTTTTAATACTGTAAAGGCATGGACTATACAGCTCAGAATAATAAGGTATACAGTGTCTCAGAAGATCGACCAGACCCAGACTCAGTAGCTACAAAAATTATTAAATTATACTGGAAAATAGTCTCTGATGCGATTTAGGATGGATTTTTTAATCCGCTTTTAAACTGAACTAATGATTTAACACGCGGACAGTAATAAGGAATCGATTGATACCTCATTCATCGTGAGTGAGGGTACCGGAATACCAATCCGGAGGAAATGAGGTTTAAAGGTTGGCAGCGCACTTGTGGCTCCAGTGGTGTCGCGGGTGACCAAGGGCGGCGGCAATCGCTTACCATCAGGTGATCTGTCTGCTCGTCTGCCTCCTATGCCAAAAAAAAATTACCGTCGCTACTGCGCGTTATTTATTATTGTTATTACTGTGACGTCACAACCACATGCGTCATCGGCTATTCATAAATATTTACTTATAATTTGATACACCGCCGTTCCTCCGAAAAAGAAAGCAAATAATTACCATTTGATGTTTGTGTTGTGACCCGAAACAAACAGGACGCAAGAAAGCTTTCCTTGGAAAAGTAAGAAATGAAAAAACAGTTAGGTAATGGCCACAGTTTTGGCACATTGGTGTAGCTGAGGATTTTTCCTAGGGGAGGCCATTTTTTTTTTATGATATAGGTGGCAGACGAGCAGACGGATCACCTGATGGTAAGCGATTACCGCCGCCCATGGACGCCTGCAACACCAGTGGTGTCACAAGTGCGCTGCTTACCTTTTAACCCCCCTTCCCCTATATTGGGCCTCCGGTACCCTCACTCACGCAGCGAAACACAGCGCATGCACTGCTTCACGCCGGTTTTCTATTACTCCGGTCGAGCCGGCCCATTCATGCCGAAACGGGGCTCTCCCACTGTTAAAGGCCTCAGGTCCCCTAGCGGCTCAGTTGCTAAGAAATAATCCCCAACGTACGAGGCCTTTTTGTCGGAAGACAAGCTTGAAAAATTTAAATACCGTTTGCTGATTGTATAATTTAAAATTAATACCTAATTTACCTATGTAACTGATGTCGCAGGTGTCTATTGGCGGCGGCAGTCGCTTACCATCAGGTGATCCGTCTGCTCGTCTGCCACCTATCACATTGATGACTGACCGGATGGCGCAATTGGTAGTGACCCTGCTTCTTACGCCAAACGTCGTGGGTTCGCTCCCCACCCTGGACAAACATTCGTGCGATGAACACTTGTGTTTGTTCGGTGTCTGGGTGTAATATATGTAATTAAGTATATATTTATGTTCCTCTGTTGTCTGATATCTGTAACACAAGTGCTTAAGCTACTTAGTACGGAATCATGTCAACGTATGAGATGTTGTGAGAATTATTATTATTATTACATTAAAAAGAACTAATTAATACAACTAGACACTTTATTCATTAAGGATTGCATGCCTCAAGTGGCAATGGGCAGGGCACATAGCGAGGAGAACAGACGGCCGTTGGGGCGAAAAGGTCCTCGAGTGGAGGCCACGTAGAGGAACTCGCAGCCGTGGCAGGCCTCCTACAAGGTGGACCGACGATCTGGTGAAGATCGCGGGAATCCATTGGATGCGGGAGGCACAGGACCGATCTGTGTGGAGAACATTGGGGGAGGCCTATGTCCAGCAGTGGACGTCCATTGGCTGAAATGATGATGATGAGACACTTTATTGTGTAAAAATGTACAAGAAATTACAGCAATAAAGGCTATTTTAATTTAACTATAATCCCCGACGCCTCGTCATTTGCTATGGGGGGTTCCCCAGCGGCAAATTTTCTGCTACAAAGAAATCCCCAACAGCTCACCATCTCCCTACCTAGATACGCCCGTTGAGTCATGAAATATTTTTTTCATTCTCATTTGGTCTTTTTATATATATTATTTAGATTTTTTTTATTCAACTTAGGAGTTGAATAAAAAAAATGAAATAGGAAGGAGTAAAATATGGTTAAAACGTCGTATGAAAGATTCGCCATATTTAGTGCTACTCGTAGAGTCATAAAGAATTATGCAAAATGAATTAAAGGCATTTCAGCATTTTTAGTTTCAGTTTAATACTTACCTACTTACGTCTCGTTAATATAATAGAATTGATTAACTACAAATCAAGTTAGTATAGTTTTTAAGTATTAGCATAGGCTAATATATAGGGGCAGTATATAGATACTGCCCCACTGCAGGGCAAAGGCCTCCATCATAGAAATCAAGTTATCACTACTATGATGGCATTAGGCCACCACGCTTGCCAAATGCGGATTGGTGATCATAAACCCGAGCAATGTTCAAAAATTCGAAACGTACTTTTTGCTCTTCCCGGGAATCGAAGCCAGGAGCCCGAGATCACGGCCCTGTACTTAAACCACTAGACCAACGGGGCTTATAGAAAAATACAATTTGTAAATGATTTGTTTTAAAATTAAATTAACGAAGCTAAGCGAGGGCAGGCCACTAGTTAATTATAAAAAATAAACACGTTTGGTTTGTTATCGCAGTAACTTTGATAAGCTTAATCACGAAAACTGTCATGTCTACAGAAATGATGTAAGTATTATATTGTAGCAAATTTAGTCTACATTAAAAACGTCCAAAGAAAGATGCGTCCATAATAAGTCCTTTGGGGTTATAATCGCCAAAATATGAAAAATTTACGATTTCTTCGCGTTTTTTCGTTGACAAGGTTGCGTTCGGCGGCGCTCGAGGTCACACACTTGGATTATTCATTAGGCCAACATCACAAAACAAGTCTGACAAAAAATAGAAGCAGTCTTTATGCATTCGAACAAAGTTTCTGAAGTAAAACACTCCGCGTGTGGGCTAATGCATTTCAAAGGTTTTTATAATTTCCAGTGGTGTTTTGTGAACAAATACGTGACCAAATTCGGTGTTTATTTGTGCAGTGAAGTGCCGCAAAGTGATCCTAATAATTAAAATCGTTGAGTTGTATCGTTTTTAACACTGCTATTGTGTGTCGATTATCACGTGACAACTTCATCATCATCATCATCATCGTCAGCCCATTTAAGTCCCCACAGCTGGGGCGTGCCTCCCACAATCACATGAGGGGTAATTGACATACTCAACACGCTTGGCCGACGAGTTGGCGAGGGTTTTGATATAAATGCAGAGTTTTCCTTCTCTGGTTGCTGATGATCATGCCAGCAGATTTACCTTAGTCGCCTTTTACGACACCTCGGTATGAGTGAGGGTGGCCTATTCTACTCTGCCGGGGACCACACGGCAACTTGCTTGGACCTAATACATACTTTTTTTTATTTTATTAGAATAGCCAAACATTTGACCACAATCTCACCTGATGTTAAGTGACGACGTGGCCGAGGATGGATCATGTCTGTCTAGTAACAGCCTATTCACTCTTTTCTTGAATATGTCCAGATCATATCGTTCAGGCAACACACCTTCCGGCAGAGAGATCCATTCCTTAGCCGTACGCAACATGAATGTACTTTTGTACCGTTTGGTACGAATTGCCGGTATTTCTACGACATAAGGGTGATAATCCCTTCTCCGCCTTTGTCCCGCGATTCACATGATTGTGTTTAAAATGGTACTGGCGGCGACAGACCGTTCCAGCTCATTATGTCAACCGGTCAAAAAATGCATATTTTTCATAGCGTCAATTCTTAGGATGGCAACTTCGCAAAAAGACAGCTTCACAAAATGTCCACTTCTCACAATGACAACATCGCATTTGGTCAACTTCATATAAAGTCAACTCTTTTTGACGACCCGTTTGGAACAGTGGTAGTGAACGCTGCCTTTGGTCCAAGGGTTGCGGGTTCGATCCCCGCACAGTACAAACATTTGTGTGTATGAACATGTCTGTTTGTATTGGTCTGGGTGTTTGTATGTATTTACAAAAGAAAAACATTATATGTATATATTTGTAATTCCGCTGTTGATTCTGATATCCGTAACACAGGTGCTTGAGCTACCTATCTCGAAGTCAGACCAATGTATCCCATAATGCAATCTCGCATTATCGATTTCGTATATCTATCTACTTACCTACCTGCATTAGATATACATATAATGTATATACTAAAATAATGTATCGAATATATTGATAACCATTATCACTAATTCTACCAGTGGACTGCTATCAGATACAAAATGTCACGGAAAACGTACGTCGTTGGAGTTGGCGTCTCAAAATATACCAAACCGGGAAAAGTTCCCATTGAAGACTCTGTGAAGATAGCTGTTCTTGATGCTATAGAAGATGCCAGAATCAAGAAGGAAGATATTGAACAAGTTATATGTGGATTCGCTTTCCCAAGTTCAGCTAAAGGCATAAGAGGTTTATTAGATATTGGTTTAACAAATGTTCCAATAGTTAGCATCAATAATAATGGAGCCACTGGTGCTAGTACTATATCCCTCTCCAAAGAATTCATCGAAGGAAGAACAGCTGATGTTGTTTTAGCTGCAGGATTTGAAAATATGAACCCTGGAAGTTTTGAACGAAGCTTCACAGACCGAGCTAATCCTGGAGACAAAATAGTGGAGAAAATGTCGCAGATAACCGAGCTTACTGCTGCACCAATAGCGGTTCAGATTTTTGCAAACGCTGGAACAGAATATATGAACAAATATGGTGCTACGGAAATGCATTGTGCCAAAATTGCAGCTAAAAATCATAGGAATGGCGCTAGGAATCCACGAGCTATTGGAAATAAAGTGTATACTATTGAAGATATAATTAATTCAAAGAAAATACATGCATCAGTAACAAAACTCCAATGTTGTCAGAACTGTGACGGAGCAGCAGTATCCATCTTGATGTCTGAAAAGGCTGTCGATAGGTTCAATCTTTGGGATAAAGCCGTTGAAATAGTAGCCATGGAATTAGTCACTGACACAGCTGATATGTTTATTGAAGAAAGTCTAATGAAACTGGCGGGATACGAAATGACGTGTTTGGCTGCTAAAAAAGTTTTCGAAAAGACTGGAGTGTCTCCAAAAGACATTGATGTAGTGGAACTGCATGATTGTTTTGCACCGAATGAAATGATTTCATATGCAGGTATGAAAGTAGCTTTAACTCTCATTATTATTTATTTCGAAAAATGTCTACCAAATGGACAAAACATATCTTCTGAACGTTCATCACGTTGGTAACAGTGATAATACTGATATCGTCTAGATAAGTCTCTTATCTTGTGGTAATAAACTAAAAAGTATGTAATGTACATAATAATTTCAGAATGCTCATTTCGATGTAAAGTGACACTACACAACAAGGCTTAGGCTTTTCCACGCTTCGGCATGAATGGGCCGGCTCGACCGGAGAAATACCACGTCCTCAAAGAAAACCGGCGTGAAGCAGTGCATGCGCTGTGTTTCGCTGCGTGAGTGAGGGTAGGGGGAAACCAATCCAGGGGAAGGGGGGTTAAAAGGTAAGCAGCGCACTTGTGACACCACTGGTGTTGCAGGCGTCCATGGGTTGTTTTCGGGAGTGCCGAAAAATAAGGTACATGATAGAAATCCCGTAAATAACTATTCGAAAGTGACTCTTTACGGGATTTTTAAACGGTCTAGTTTCAAAAACCTGTGAGTTCTTCAGTTTAAATTGAATCACTATTGGTAAATAGTCACAATTTGGTCTAGTCCAATCCCGACTTTGAAACGATACTTGATACTGACCTTCATAATAAAGTCACCGTCGTGCAGATATTTTACATGTCAGGAGATTTGTCATAGTCTGAGGGACAGCACTAAGTGAAGCAATCCTATCGGCTCCTAACAAACACAGTCCTCGCAACACATCCTCGCTCATCTCTGGTGGAAACTCAGCCTTATGTACGTACAGCCACCACAAACGTGCACCCTAGACAGACTGAGCGTTCTCACTTCAACCTACTTGAAAAAGCGTGCGAAGCCGTTAGCTCGTACACATTGCTGCTATGGTCCATGAATCCCCACCCGGACAGGCTACAGTGTACGGCAGCTGAGTACAAAGCAGCAGTGGCCAACCCTAGTACCCCCACCAACATAACTTAAAAATCCTCCACGAGAAATTATCCAGAACAAATAAGACCAAAAAGAGTAAATTTTACAGGTTTACAGCTCTGCGCAGAAGGTGAGGCCGCAGCCTTCATCGACGCTGGTGACAACACGTACGGGGGTCGAGTGGTGGTGAACCCCAGTGGGGGGTGCATCGGGAAGGGCCACCCTATCGCGGCGTCAGGGGTCGCTCAGTGCGCTGAGCTCGTGTGGCAGTTGAGGGGGGAGGCGGGGGAGAGACAGGTAAAAACTATCTCCATCAAATATGGTCGTCGGAAAATGATACCCTTTAGCAATGACCTGAGCTGGTCTGGGAAAAACTACCTCCACATCAATGAGGCTCTATATTCGAAGAAAGATGTCTGGTGATAGAAGCGGTTTGGTAAAGGTTTTTATTCTCACTAATAATATAACTATCTACCTATCTACTCCAAACTATTTATAATAAAATAAAAGTAAAAAAACTAAAACCCAACTACGACAAAAAACGTCGCTGAAAAAGTATAAAACAAGCCTTCGTTGTCAATTTATGCAATATTCACTATGTAGAGATAAAATTTCATGTTTGGAAATCCGCAGTCACACGTTGTCAAAGGGTAGTATATTTAACGTGTGACTACGCCTTTCCAAACATGAAATTTTATCTCTACATAGTGAATATTGCATAAATTGACAACGAAGGCTTGTTTTATACTTTTTCAGCGACGTTTTTTGTCGTAGTTGGGTTTTAGTTTTTTTACTTTTATTTTATTTGTATTATTTTGGTGTCCAAGTGCTAGTAATATATATATATATATTCAAAATGTACAAGTCAAGCGCTTTCAAATGATACCAAACACGGCATATTTATCATAACTTTATTTTTTACTCTGTATGTTTTGTCCGCTAGAGGGCGCCACATTAGATTTTGTGAAACTTCATATAGCCTATAACCAGCGGACGATCAAGACGCTTATAATGATATGTCATTTGTCGAATTCTGATAAGTAGTTAAGAAGTTACGTGGAAACAGATGAACATACATACATACATACATACATACATACATACATACATACATACATAGCCTGTCAAAATCATAACCCTCCTTTTGCTTTGCCGTAGTCGGGTAAAAAGTTACATACATTCTTTAATAAAAAGGTTTCTAAATGAATGACATTGCGCGATGTAATCAACGCCCAACGCCATCTATTGGCACGATCTGAAACGTAGTGAGGGCGGGCCACTAGGGATGTAAAAAAAATCGATTTTTACATTAATCGATTATTATTTTAAAATAAACGTTTTTTATCGATTCATTTACCACAAACAATCGTATTTTTTTTAAAGTAGATTTTTTCTAATCAATTTTTATGGATGATAAAGTAAGATTACTTTATCCGAATGAAAAATTACGTTCTCTTACGAAGACCGCTCTCAGCTATTTTTCAAATAACAGCAGACATCTTCCATTAGACCAGTTTTCACAAGTATTGTGACATCTTCCGCAAACTTAATACTCTAGAGAAATTCCACGCACGAAAATAAATCCACAAGTTTTATAGTGCTGTCGAGACGTCGATGCTTTGATTTACTTTTCGCATCACTACCTATTTGGCACTGATTGGCACGCATGTCATCTTTATAAGTCAAGCTAAAACTTTTTGTTTCTACGCCTTCGCCCTGCAGGGGCGGCAATACTCTAAAAAAATCCATATTATAAATAGTCTGGTTTTCTAATTACACCAATCGCATAAAAAACGTGGTAATCCCATATAAACATTACAGATTACCACGTTATATTTGCTGTTCTTCTCACCACCACTTTTCTTCCCAAGATGAGCAATGGCATTTTTTTTTTCAAATATTTTAGTACTTTTTTATGTGATCGGTGGCGGACGAGCAGACGGATCACCTGATGGTAAGCGATTGCCGCCACCCATAGGTAGATACCCGCGTCACCAGTGCAGTCATAAGTCAGCTGCAAATCTTATACGCACTTTTCCTCCGAGTTGGGGGCCTTCGGTACCCTCACTTACGCAGCGAAACACAATACAGTGTTGCTTCACATTTCTGTGAGGCCGTGGTATCACTCCGGTTGAGCGGGCCATTAAAAGTACTTCTATTTCTACGAGTATGTGTGGTATTTTCCAACTCGGTGAGGTAAGCAGACATGCAATGGTCGCACAGACCATTCTCAGTTTAGAAGCTAAAAATTTAAATCAATTGGCGTCGCTAGTGTGCCCTTAATTATTTAAAAGAAATGGGTTGTGCCCTGCGTCTCATAGCCACTGCGACCAGGTGCCGGCTTCTGCAGTGGTGCAGCGCTATGCACTCGCCGATTACGTGGATAATCGTTGCTCGTCCTTGCGACAGAACCTGCAGATTTGGTATGGAAAGGCCCATGTTGTGCAGGTGCTTGTTTAATTTGCAGTGCCCCGTGAGGGTCCGAGTGAGTGAGTGCCCTAACATGTCCTCTACTCAGTTTTATTATTTATACAGCTCGTTTTTGATCGAACGACGGTGTGCCCTACTTGTCGACACCACGTAGGTAAGTCATTTTACGCAACTTTTCAGAAAAAAACTGATCGAGACTTACGTTATATTTCTATTAGAAATAATTTAATTGTTGACTTCCGTTCTGTTACCTTTTCAACATTTAAAAGGTTTTTGATGGCCGCAACTGAATTCTGATTGGTAAAAACGAAACGTCTTCCAAGTCTCCAACGAATGGTATCAAAATGTCATAACCGCCACCAGCAAATTAGTAAAAAAATAAAAAACTAAATTGTGACTTACGTGGTCATCTCAAAGCGGGTTTATTCCTGCTGTCCACCCTCTGCTTGTCCACCCCGGGTGGACAGTGAAACAATTGTTAAAAAAATCCCGCTGTCCACCCTCTTCTTGTTTGAAAGAGGGGGTGGACAGCGGGAATTTTTTTAAACTAATCGTTTCACTGTCCACCCGGGGTGGACAAGCAGAGGGTGGACAGCGGGAATAAACCTCAAAGCGTAGGTCATTTTATGACTTCCGTGCTGTTACTTTTTCGTAATTTTAAAGGTTTTTATTGGTCGAATCTCGATTAGGCGAAATGACGCGTCTATCGCATCTTCGTACACAGTAACATGCACTTATTCAAAAAGGCCTGTGAGGCGCAAAATTCGCGTTCACGTAGAGATCCGCTCAGACTAGTTCTTAGTGACATGCCAAAGTCAGACAAGTAAGGGAAAAGTTGTCTGGCTATGTGTGTGCGAATATTTAATAATATTCCAACGGAACTGAAACTAATGAACAAATTCTCATTTAAAAAGAAATTACACAAATGGCTGACTGAAAAAAGTTATTACAGTTTAAAAGAATTCTTGACCAAGTAATTTAAAAAATGCTGAAATAGATGATATTTAATATTTTAATTTATATAAATTGAAACTAAAACTTAAACATATTACACACAATATTGTTAGTACCTACTTATTCCATCTTGTTGTATTTGTATGCTATGTAATTAGCAAGACACGAGATCAAATTAATGTAACTTCCACCATTCATGTACACCGTGTGTTATACAAATTAATATTTTGAAATCTTTGAAACTTTTGAATCTTTGAATCTTTGAATCTGTGAATCTTTGAATCTTTGAATCTTTGAATCTTTGAATCTTTGAATCTTTGAATCTTTGAATCTTTAAATCTTTGAATCTTTGAATCTTTGAATCTTTGAATCTTTGAATCTTTGAATCTTAGAATCTTTGAATCTTTGAATCTTGGTATCTTTGAATCTTTTGAAACTTTGAATCTTTTGAATTATTGAATCTTATGAATCTTTGAATCTTTTGAATCTTAAATCGATTCTCTAGCGAATGGCATCAAAATCTCAAAACCGCCAAAAAAATTCTTACGTGGTGTTAGAACTTCACTGACGGTATGTCTTATTGAATCATAGATTTAAAACAAAATCCCGAAGGCGCATGCTCGGATTCTAACTACGACGTCCGTATGGAAGGATCCACTAAGCTGTCATCTCTCTACTCTAGACTAGTGCAGTCAGAGAACGAAAAGATTTGTCAGTTTTCAAATTGATTCGTTTGATATCCTATGAACACTTATTACCTTTCGTAAATTTGTCAGAGTAATACCTATTGCACAGAAAATTATGCTTAACTGTTATATCAGAAAGTTTAGAATAATTTGTAGCAACATTGATTCCTTTTGATGTAGAGAAAATTTAAAGAAGGTTCGCAGATCTTTTTAAAACGGTATGTTGGTAACTGATTCTTGCCGTGCATGCGAAAATGTACCTTAAGTGACGGGTAGGGCACACTAGTGACGCCAATTGATTTAAATTGTTAGCAACTAAAACGGATATCTTTTTAAGAATTTTGAAAATCGAGCCTCTCGGAAAGAATATACAACTACTATTTTATTACCTTATACTTATAATTGACTTTTTGAACTGTTTTTGAACGCGAAATTTGGATTAACCCCATAAATGGCCGTTTTTGGCGCTAATTTATATTTCGAGTAGGAAGCAGACCAAAAAGTTAATTACAAGTATTGAATAAATAGTATAAGTTCTTTTCGAGATGCTCGAACTTCGAAATTGTTAAAAAGATATCCGGTTTAGATGCTAACAATTTTTAAATTAAATGACGTCGCTAGTGTGCCCTACCCGTCACCTTAAGGTGACGAACCTTTTTATTCTCTGTACCGTACCTACCTACATTATATCGAGTGGATTTTTGCGACAGCACTATTTGTCACAAGAGAGATAAATGAAACTTCTACTCAGGTAGAAAACTGAACAAATAGGACACTCACAGGTATTTGTCTAGGACGCCTGCTTCTGTTTCAACTTCCAGGATACAAAACCAATTACTCACAGACCAGAGTTTATTTATTGTACAGACGCCCACGTGTTGTGTGCTCGCGATATTACTGAAACTAGACCTAGCAAAAATCTATCTTTCAAAGGAACATTTGCATCTGGATCAGTGCAGAGATGCGGAACAGTGAAACGCTTCATTTGGAACATCGACTCTCAGATAGATCTATTATTCATTCCGCTCATTCGGATCATTCGACTCATCGGATCATACTGATCATTCGGCTCACTCGGATCATTCAGCTCATTCGGATCATTCGGCTCAACGGATCATTCGGTTCACTCGGACTCGAGATCCATTTGAGTCGAATGATACATTCGGAGCGAACATTAGAGATTCGTCAAGTCTTCTCGTCACCCATCCCTCAAAGTCTTAAGTCGAAAGTCTTCGACCAGTGCGTCCTTCCGGTCATGACTTACGGTGCCGAGACGTGGACACTCACGGCTGGACTAGTCCACCGGTTCAAAGTCGCTCAAAGAGCTATGGAAAGGGCTATGTTCAGTATCTCTGAAGGACCGCATCAGAAATTATGTAATCCGACAGAGAACCAGAGTCACCGACATAGCCCACCGAATTAGCAAACTGAAGTGGCAGTGGGCTGGTCATATTAGCCGCAGAACTGACAGCCGTTGGAGCCGTAAAGTCCTTGAGTGGAGACCGCGACTCGGTAAGCGTAGTGTAGGACGCCCTGCGACAAGATGGGATGATGACATTCGAAGGCTGGCTGGTGTGGGCTGGATGAGAGTGGCCGAAAATCGGGAGCAGTGGCGTGCATTAGGGGAGACCTATGTCCAGAAGTGGACGAGTGTGGGTTGCTGATGATGATGATGATGATTAGAGATTCGGAAGTAAGATTTCGCAGTGTATCATTTGGCTGAGTTGGATCACTACTCAGTGAACCAACTCAGCCAAATGATACACTGTTTCAGTAAAAAGTTACACACGTCTAATTGAAACTCTACAGTAATTAACCTCTAGAGACGGTACCTAATCGCATGAGTACATAAGCTTCCGACTTTGCTTCCACCTTGATGTGTACTTTTACCGCGGGAGAGCCACGCTTCGGCATGAATGGGCCGGCTCGACCGGAGTGATACCACGGCCTCACAGAAAACCAGCGTGAAGCAGCACTGTGCTGTGTTTCGCTGCGTGAGTGAGGGTACCGAAGGCCCAGTACGGGGGAAAGGGTGGTTTAAAGTTTAGCAGCGCACTTGTGATTCCACTGGTGTCGCGAGGTGTCCATGGGCGGCGGCAATCGCTTTCTATCAGGTGATATGTCTGCTCGTCTGCCACCTATCACATAAAAAAATGTATTTTGGTGGTCACATAAAGATAAAACGCCTGCGATTTTTTTCATAATTTTTCTATTGCTCGTATGTAGAAGCAATATCATCATCATCATCATCATCAGCCCATTTAAGTCCCCACTGCTGGGGCACGGACCTCCCTCAATCACATGAGGGGTAATTGCCATACTCACCACGCTTGGCAGACGGGTTGGCGAGGGTTTTGATATAAATGCAGAGTTTTCCTTCTCTGGGTGCTGATGATCATGCCAGCAGCTTTACCTTAGTCGCCTTTTACGACACCTCGGTATCTTATCTTGCTATTGGGGGCTGACTAAGAATAGCCAGCGACACTTCGACCCAATGGGATCTTTTGTGTCATCCCCATTACCCTATATTCCTACTATCTCCCTGTGAATATATTGCATTAGATGCAATATACACTTCAAGGGGAGTAGCCTGTAATCTTCTGGGCTAGGATAAGCTAAGCCCATCAGCCTCATTCTCATGCCTGCCAACGCGTCGCATTCACACAGCAGGTGTGATATGGACTCGTCCTGTTCGCCACAGGCTCTACAGGTAGTGCTGCTGGCCAGTCCCATTTTGCACAGGAAGTCCTTAGTGCCAAAGTGTCCTGTGAATGCTCCCACGAGCAGACGCATCTGGCCCTTATTGACACTGCACAACTTACTGTTGAATCCCGTGGCCATATTTCCAATGAATTTTTTGGAGTGCTCCAGTCCAACTGTTGCTTGCCACTCCAGGTTTCGTTTTTCATTGCCATGTGCATCAAAAGCTGCCCTAACGGTACTCGCGGAGAGTCCCACAAAAGGCTCAGGTCCAACAAATCTCCGTTCCGAGCCCTTACGAGCCAGTTCATCGGCTGCCTCGTTCCCGAGAACCCCTAGATGTCCCGGCACCCATACTAGCTTGACCGTGTTCTGTCTGCCAAGTTTATTGAGAGTCTTCACACAGTTCAGAACTAGCTTGGAGTCTACCCTGTATGAATTCAGGGCCTTAAGCGCAGCTTGGCTGTCACTGAGAATGTAAACAGTTTTCCCCACGACATTGCAGTTTACAATCTCCTGTGCACACGCAATTATAGCATAAGTTTCCGCCTGGAAAACCGTCACATATTTGCCCATGCTTTGACTTGTGCTACATCCATTAGAGTAGATACCAGCACCCGACCCCGATTCCATTTTGGAACCATCGGTGTACCATATGAGACTGTCCTTATCGGGGTGTTGTAGACCTTGTCTCCATTCATCCCTTGTAGGGACCGTGATTTTAAAGTACCTTTTGAATATGTGCAATGGCTGCATTTTGTCGCAACCCATGCTTAATATTCCTCTGAGGTCCCTGGAGATCTCCAATTTCGTGTGTCGAGTTACAGGCAAGTCGACACTCCATAGCCCATGCACAGATAGTCTATTTAGTGCCTTCATGGCTTCTACCTCAACTATCATGTGCAATGGTGGTAGATCCAGCAAGACCTCCATCGCTGCCGTTGGCGTTGTAGTGAACGCCCCCGTGACAGCCATACAGGCTAGTCGCTGCACTTTTGACAGCGCCTTCCTGCATGTTTCTAGTTTAGACCTTGGCCACCAGACGATGCTTCCATACGTAATTATTGGTCTTATCATCATCATGTATAGCCATTTGATGACCTTGGGCTTCATCCCCCAGGTCCTCCCATACGTAGAACGAATCATATTGAAGACCCTTTGGGCCTTTTCTATGGTCTTGTCCACATGAGGTTTCCACGTCAGTTCTTTATCTAAGATTACACCCAGATACTTCACCTCCGTTGACCATGGTATCTGCGATCCATTCATAAAGAGAGCCCTTAACCCCGTCAGGTCCCTCTTTCTAGTGAACGGCACCACAGTTGTTTTCCCTACATTGACGGATAAATGGTTACTTCCACACCATTCTTCCACTATGTTTAGGGCCCCTTGCATGAGATGAGATACCGTATCTGGGAATTTGCCATTAATAAGTATCACCAAATCATCCGCATATCCGACCGTTAAGTACGGACCTTTGTTTAGTAGTTCTAAGAGCGAATCAACTACTAGGCACCATAGGAGTGGTGAAAGGACCCCACCTTGAGGGCAGCCTTTTGTAGTCATCGCTCTTATTTCTTCTCCCATTAACTCAGAACTAATTATTCTGCCCTTGAGCATGCTGTCTGTCCACCTACAAATAGTTGGTTCTATGCCATGATTTGTCGATGCCTTTTTTATGGCATCAAAGGTGGTTCGATCGAATGCTCCCTCTATGTCCAGGAATGCGCCAATGCATATTTCCTGGCTCTCTAAAGCTTGTTCACCTTACACCTCGGTAAGAGTGAGGGTGGCCTATTCTACTCTGCCGGGGACCACACGGCTTATAAATATAAATACAATAATACAGGAAGCAATATACAAATAGTTTTTGTTAATCGTTCCGGACTCTAGCTTCGAATCGCTTAAAATATGAACTAAAAGTAATTTTCTTTTGCAGGTCCCAAATGCCAAACTTGGCCTACAACACAACCTAGGCCTAGGGGGCGCCACAGTAGTCGGATTGTACAGAAAAGGAAAAAATATGAAGAAAACTTCAAAACTGTAAACCAGATTAACAATATACCTCTTCCAAATACGCATTTTTCAAAGATAATTTATTTTCACTTCATTACAAATCGCGATCTAAAGTTATTACCGTACTTAATGTCATCTCGTTCCAACACGCAATGTTAAGGTGACGGGTAGGGCGCACTAGCGACGCCAATCGATTTTATTTTTTAGCTACTAAACCGGATCTATTTTAAACAGTGTCGGGGTTACAACCTCCCGGCCATCACTTATACTATTTATTGAATAACCATGTCCGTCCGTTTTTGTACACGAAAAATTGATTCACGCCAAAAGTGGCCACTTTTGGCGTGAATCAATTTTTTTGGGAAATAGTTGGACCCAACGTTTGTGCATGGTTATTTAATAAATAGTATAAGTGTTTGCCGAGAGGTTGTAACCCCGACATTGTTTAAAATAGATCCGGTTTAGTAGCTAAAAAATAAAATCGATTGGCGTCGCTAGTGTGCCCTACCCGTCACCTTAAAAGGGGCTGGCACGAGTTTTGTTCCTGGACTATCTTTAGTTTGCGATTTGTAATAAGGGGTTTTAGGTTTAGAGTTTAGACCTCAAATATTGCCGGGATCGGTCATAGTGATAATAGGATTACTTTGTTGTACGGTACAGAGAATAAAAAGGTTCGTCAGTTTCGCGTGCACGGCAAGAATCAGTTATACCAACATACCGTTGTACAAGGATCTGCCAACCTTCTTTAAATTTTCTTTACATCAAAAGGAATCAATGTTGCTACAAGTAAATCTGAACTTTCTGATCTAACAGTTAAGCATGATTTTCTGTGTAACAGGTTTATTATCTCTGACAAATTTACGAAAGGTAATAAGTGCTCATAGCATATCAAACGAATCAATTTGAAAACTGACGAACCTTTTCTTTCTTTAACTGTAATGTATATTAGTCTTATAATAACTAGTTATATAAGTTTTAATACTTTATATCGTGCAATAAAAGTAGATACATTAATTAATTCAAGCCCCTGTCTACGAATTGCAAAACCCTTTTTTCTGTGCAATTGCTTTAAATTTCTGAAAAATTATATATTTATATTTTTTATTTAAGGTGACGGGTAGGGCACACTAGCCACGCGAATCGATTTTAATTTTTAGCTACTAAACCGGATCTATTTTATATAAATTCGGAATTACAACCTCTTGACAAACACCTATACTATCGGACGCGACCCCAGTGGAGTCACAAGTGCGCTGCCAACCATTAAGCCCCCCCTGTTTAATGGTTGGCAGCGCACTTGTGACTCCATTGGTGTCGCGGGTGTCCATGGGCGGCGGGATTTGCTTACCATCAGGTGATCCGTCTGTTCGTCTGCCTACCTATTAGATAAAAAAAAATGTGTGTTATTTTCTGAATTTTGTCACTGACTTACTGACTGACTCACCGATCATCAAAAGTCCAAGGCACTTCTAGCCGACATAAAGGGCTTCAAATTTAAAATACAAATAGAATTTAGTGTCTGCATCATGGGAAAACTTAAATTAGGTATTTGTAATTTCGGTCCAATTTTCTAAATTAATATCCTCCAACCGATTACGGCTACGGCGGCCAATCTCAACGATCAGCCACGTACGCAGAATATATTATAGTGCTCAAGTGTATGCGCAAACACAAGTGCACTCTCTATTCCCTTACCCTCATATTCCGATGGGACACTACTGTGTCACGACCAGAGAGGTATTGGGCGCAGGACCAACGGCTTAACGTGCTTTCCGAGGCACGGGGGTACAAGACCGCCAACTTCCAGACTCCGGGCTGTCACTAAGAATTTCTTACCGAAAACTTAGGTACAAATTTTTGGCCCGACCCGGGGATCGAACCCGGGACCTCTTGCACAGCCGTCGCTTTAAAGTGCGACCCACTAACCACTGCGCCACCGAGGCAGTCAGTTTCTAAATACACTAACTGCATGAATAACATTGTAATCTCGTATAATTGTATAGGATTACAAGGTTAGGTTTGCAGTTGAAGGTGAAGGTACCGGAAAGAAAAAAATAGGTGGACTACAAAAAGAAATGATATCCCATAAAAAACAAAACTTGTCAAAAAATCCAAGTTGTTCTACCGTGAAAAGTTGTGAGATCTATGTTACCAAGTCGGTTATTAACTTGGCAATCGATTATTGAATATTTGACTCGGCCATTGCATGAAAACACAACCCACAAACACACAGCCAAGATAACCGACTTGGTAACATAGATCTCACAACTTTTCACAGTCGAACAACTGAGTGCGCGACTTGGATTTATTGACAAGTTTTGTTTTTTATACCTGTTGGTCTAGTGGTTTAAGTACCGGGCCGTGATCTCGGGGTCCTGGGTTCAATTCCCGGGTCGAGCGAAAAGTATGTTTCGATTTTTTCGAACATAACTCGGGTTTGTGATCGCCAATCCGCATTTGGCAAGCGTGGTAATTAAGCCTTATCCCATCATAGTAGCGATGACTTGATTTCTATGATGGAGGCCTTTGCCCTGCAGTGGGACAGTTTATAGGCTGATACTTTACTTTACTTTTACTTTTTGTTTTTTATGGGATCTAACTTACCTGTTGGCCAGCTGTTAGGCCTGTCAAAATAAAGACAGTGAGGAGACACATCATCACATAATCACAGTAAAATCAGAACTGAAACCATTACGAAATTTAATTGGCAATTGCAATCAATTTCACGCAAACAATTAAGTTAAGGCGACGGGTAGCCTAACTAGCGACACCAATCGATTTAAATTGTTAGCTAATAAACCGGATCTATTTTAATTAATTTAAGAAACATTTATACTATTCATTGAATTGTGCACTACTTTTTGATCTGTTTTTGCACTCGAAATTAAGAAACAATGGCATGCAGACACTATACACATAATCCCAATAGTAATATCTTCAAATGGATTGATACCACACAGCAGAAAGAAAAGCCTGGAAATACTGAATATCCCAACCAAATTAACATATTTACTACAAAAAGCCAGCATTCTCAATACATGTAGGATAACCAGAAAGTTTTTATCGTCAGGATCCACAACCCTTAACACTATGACACACACTATGACGCTTGACTGAGGTCCGCGCCATAGGTAGTTTTACCCGCCTTTTTTATAAGGTTGGAGAAAGATGCGAAGTTTTAAATATAATAATAATAATCAACATCTCATACATTGACCTGATTCCGTACTAAGTAGCTTAAGCACGTGTTTTACAGATATCAGACAACAGAGGAACACAAATATATACTTAAATACATATATTACACCCAGACACTGAACAAACACAAGTGTTCATCGCACGAATGTTTGTCCAGGGTGGGGATCGAACCCACGACCTTTAACTGGATTAACGCTATAAGTGGCCGCTTTTGGCGGTAATTCAAATTTCGAGTACAAAAGCAGACCCAAAAGTTAAGTATAAGTATTAAATAAATAATAAGTGTTTACCGAGAGGCTGCACCTTCGAAATTGGTAATAAGATGTCCGGTATAGTTGCAAACGATTTAAATCAATTGACGTCGCTAGTGTGCCCTACCCGTCAACTTAACAATTAAATTAACGTTCATCCAGTCATAGAATCGCAGATGTGGTTGGATTTTTGTTATCCTGAAGTTGTCAGCATGGTTTTAGGGGTGGAAAGTCGACGGTTACGGCGATTAACGCAATTATGGACCGAGTTACGAATACCTCCAAAAACTATTGCCAGCTTATATTCTTGGATATTTCAGGGGCCTTCGACAACGCCTGGTGGCCCATGGTCCTGCTCAAAGTGAAACAAGGTGGATGTCCACCAAATATTTACAAAATCTTAGTGAGTTACTTCACAGACCGGCGAGTGGGATTATTCATGGGTCGACAGGTGGTGTGGAAGAGGTCTACAATGGGCTGCCCCCAAGGTTCGGTGTTAGGGCCTACTTTATGGAATCTTCTGCTCGATGACATCCTTAGGCTACCGATGCCCGAGGGCGTCAGCATGACAGCCTATGCGGATGATATCACGATCGCGATCGAAGCACCAACCAGAGCTAAAATAGAGCGAGATGCACAATATATGCCCAGGCGGTGTCCGAATGGGGGCATCGGAAAAGTCTGACTTTCTCAGCCGCTAAGTCGCAGACGCTTACCTTGAAAGGCAAATTCAAGCGCCCCCCAACGATACGTATGGACAATAAATCGATTGCGCACGTGAGCATGGCAAAGTTACTTGGGGTGGTGATTGACCAAAGGTGCTCCTTCTTGCAGCATGCGAATTTTATCGGCCAGCAGGCTAGTAACTGCTTCGGGAAGATGTCGAGAATATCTTCATCGACCTGGGGCGTGCGGTACAAAGCACTTAAGGTCCTGTATTCAGGGACCTATGTTGCAAGTCTTACTTACGTTGCGGCAGTTTGGTGGCACCGGGCAAGCATCTTCGTGGTGAAGCGAGGTTTGCTGCGCACCCAGCGGCCTGCAATGATTCTGCTCACGAAGGCTTATAGGTCTGTTAGCACATCAGCGCTGCCCGTGCTAGCTGCGGTGTTGCCGGCCGACTTAGAAGTCGTTCGTGTGGGACGATTCGCCCAGGAGTGCCCAAAGGAAGCCACAGACAAGGAGCAGACGGCACTTAAACGTAGAATATTCGGAGATGTTGTTGCCCAATGGCAGGAGCGCTGGTCGACCAGCGACAAAGGATGAGGGTTGTCGCAGTTTTTCCCAGACGTAGAAATGAGATTATCGGCCGGTTGGGTGGTACCAGACTACGCTGTGTCACAAATACTTACAGGGCCTGGGAGTTTTAACAGCAGACTGCACGCGATGACTCTCTGTGAGTCACCTGTATGTCCCTGTGGAGAAGCTGATGAAACTCGGGACCATGTGCTGTGGAAATGTCAGCTGTATGAAGAAGAGCGGCAACAGATGCTGAATGACTGGAACAGAAATGAGATAGGACCAGTATACCTACCATCAAGAGATGGTCAACTCTGCAGAAGGTTTTCGACGGTTGCGTGAGTTTGCACACAAAAGGCTTAACATTAGGAAGGAGATTGATTGATGTGGAACTGCCCGAGCGCGAGTCGCTTGTGTTGTGGTGTTTCACGCCCCATTTGGGGAGAAGTGACATTGAGATGGGACACAGACACAGACTTTGTAGCGAGTGAAGAAACGCACCGGGGAAAGAGCCCTTAGCAAGTACCTGGTGAGCGTCTCCCAAGAATCGGTCCGTATGCCGAGACTGTAGGAAGGACCATGGGCTGGTGGAGGGACTGTGTCAGGATATCCTGAAGTTTAGTACGTTAAGTTCTTTCACTCCTCGATCCTTAGGGAGCTGTCACACTTGCGACTTACGAGCGTTTTCAAATCGGAGGGACGACGCACTGTGCGTCAAAGGCCCGATTTAGCTGGGCAATATTATTGGTATTGAAACGGAACGTTTTGACGCCTTCCTTATCAATAAAATATATAGATCATAAAACATAGCTGTACTGTCAAGAAAAAAAAAACCAGTGTATGTTGAACTCTCTTTGCATACACGCAATACATGATCTGAGATCAGTTTAAATTGGTTTTTGGTTTAGGTTTTAATTTATAAATAGTTCGTTATTTAGTTCAATTCCAGTGTTTTGCAATTATCTGTATAATGAAATAAAACAGTTAATTAATAACCTTACGCCAAACCTTCAAATTTGTCACGTTTCTTGCCATATTGAGTCTACTTTTCTGCCGATTTTGAAGAAATGCCGCGCAATATTTGATTTTAAATTTCGTAGAGATTCTTCTGTTACCTCTTCTAAATCTAATTTGATTGAGAGGTACTCAAACGAACGATCAACTTTCTCAAGTTTGAAATACTAATAACTCCCTCCTCGATACGAACATTTGGTTTTCTAAAAAAAAGTCAAGAAGTCGATTTTGCTCGAGGCTTCTAAATATTATTTTTATTAAAAGTGCGGCGAATAAGCTATCACTGAAAAAATAAAGTTTAAAAACTAAAACCCCACTACCAAAAAACACGATCTAAAAAGTACAAAACAAGAAAATTGTCTCTGCTGAAATGATTATGCCGTATCGCCGTGGTCGTATGCCACATTGATTTTATTTTATTATTATAATGAATCTGTTTTGCTACAGTAGGTGGCATACGACCACGGCGATACGGCATAATCATTTCAGCAGAGACAATTTTCTTGTTTTGTACTTTTTAGATCGTGTTTTTTGGTAGTCGGGTTTTAGTTTTTAAACTTTATTTTTATTTAACATATTTTTAGTTATGTACATATGATTACATATTTGAAAGGTACTAAAAAAGCTCTTTCATTTGATACCCCACACGGTATCGTCAAGCAAATTTTTAGTTGCTTACTCTAAGTCCCCTAGAGGGCGCTGTAATAAATTTAACGTGACGTCATGTTGCCTATAACCAGAAGACAACCATGACGCTTCTAACGACACCTCATTTGTTCAAATATGATAACTAGTTTAGAAGTTACGTGGAAACAAATGAACATACATACATACATACATACATACACAGCCTGTCAAAATCATAACCCTCATTTTGCTTTGCCGTAGTCGGGTAATAAAATCCAGCCCACGTTTTTATTTTAGTCTAATATTCCTAAAGTTATTCTGCCTAGTACTAAAATATTTCTGAACTAGAAGTTCAAAATACCTAATTGTTAATTATAATTTTCTAGTTTTCAGTGGACATAAAATAAAACTGTTTAACTTAAAAAATTTTTTTACAGATTTTTTATTTTATAGTTTTCAGTATTTCACGGAAATGCCTACCGAATATTCCTCTTTTTTATGTAATAGGTAGGCAGACGAACAGACGGATCACCTGATGGTAAGAAATTGCCGCCGCCCATGGACACCGGCGACACCAGTGGAGTCACAAGTGCACTGCCAACCTTTAAACCCCCCAATCCCCCGGATTGGGCCTCCGGTACCCTCACTCACGCAGCGAAACACAGCACAGTGTTGCTTCACGCCGGTTTTCTGTGAGGCCGTGGTATGACTCCGGTCGAGCCGGCCCATTCATGCCGAAGCTTGGCTCTCCCACGGTTAGATTCCTCATTCTATTTAATTCATTTAGTGCATCATATTTACATGGTTTTTTACCTGACAATTTATTAGAATCTAATTCCTCAATACATAGCCCTTCCAGAGACTTGACTCGACTTAGAGCCACGTATGCTTGCCCTTCCTGAAACAATTTTGAGCCCAAATACACTACTGCAAGGTCGACTGTGCTGCCCTGCATTTTATGGACGGTGGATGCCCATGACAAAATTAAGGGTAACATCCTTCTTTCAGCCGTACAATTTAACCTACTATCTTAATTTGGCTGGTAAAGCTACCGCTAACTACGTGGGTACATCTAATCACCTATTTTTTTTTATCTGTCCTTTTAACGTCACACAATCTTGGACACAACTGTTCTGGACACGACTACTCATGCCCGCGCTTAATACGCCATTTTGTAACGACGTCCATCTTCGATTTTAAATTTTGTCATAATCACAGTATTCTACTAGTGTAGCCCTTTCATTTGATACCCATATTGAGAGGGTTATGGAAAAATATGAAATCCGCCATTTTGTACAGGCGGCCATCTTAGATTTACAATGTTATTGATATTACTATATTGTATTGTCATCGGAACTACAGGTGTGTAACAATTTTCAGATCAATTTAAGAAATATAATTTTTAAAATTTAAATTTAAATTCTACTTCTAATTTTGACCCAAATAAATAAATACCGTACGGGTCGAGCTAAATAAAACCGTTTAAAAAGTGAAATGAGGTTTTTCTTTCTTGGTACCTACTAACCTACCTGAATAAAAATGCACCAAACCTTAACTCGTACAGCCAGCGGTTTTGTTTTAAACTCTAAGGATGCGTTTCCACCAAAGATGAATGTGTATGTGATAGCTTCGCTTCAATGAGAAGCTAGGTAAATGAAGCGATTCCATCTCGCGATCAAAAATGGCAAAGCCAACAACAAACCCGCGACTAGCCAAAACGTCTAGTAAACCTCACTAAGAATAACCTAAAAATAATGATCACGGGCAGGTTATTCCCCCTTAAGGCGACGGGTAGCCCTAACTAGCGACGCCAATCGCTTTTAATTTTTAGCTACTAAACCAGATCTATTTTAAACATTTTCGGGGTTACAACCTCTCGGCAATCAGTTTTACTATTTATTAAATAACCTAATAATACTAACTACTGTCATAATTAAACCTAAAAAAATACTAAGTATTTATAAAAAGATGTGGGAGAGCCACGCTTAGGTATGAATGGGCCGGCTCGACCGGAGTGATACCACTGCCTCACAAAAGACCGGCGTGAAGCAGCGCCTGCGCTGTGTTTCGCCGTGTGAGTGAGGTTACCGGAAGCCCAATGGGGGAAAGGGAAAAGGTTGGCAGCGCACTTGTGACTCCACTGGAGTTGTGGGTGTCCATGTGCGGCGGAATTGCTTACCATCAGGTGATCCGTCTGCTCGTCTTTCACCTCTCATATAAAAAAAATGTTGGGTCCGTTTTAGTACGCGAAAAATTGATTCACGCTAAAAGTGGCCGCTTTTGGCGTGAATCAATTTTTCGCATACGCGTTGGACCCAACATTTGTGCATGGTTATTTAATAAATTGTATAAGGGTTTTCCGAGAGGTTGTAACCCCGAAATTGTTTAAAATAGATCCGGTTTAGTAGCTAAAATTTAAAACCGATTGGCGTCGCTAGTGTGCCCTACCCGTCACCTTAAATAAACACCTATTCGTAACAGGCGCAACTGACAGCCCCCTAGGTAGGGTGCTTCGTCGCCGAGGAGACCGTCACAATCGTAATCCTGGATGCTGTGGCCCAACGAGATAAAATCCTCGGAACGGTGAGGTCGCTCCGCGAAGCCTGTGAGATTCCCAGGAAGCTTCTGCGCTTCTGGACGGAGGAAGGTTGACTTCTATAGCCAGCATTCTATACCGCATCTATCATGGGGAGTGCTCTGAAGAACTGTTTGATCTACTCCCTGCAGCCGAATTCTTACATCGAACCAATCGCAAGCGATTGTCATTCCATCCTCATCATCTCGATGGATGGCGGTCTAATACTGTGCGTTTCTCGCGGAACTTTCTACCACGTACCTCAGTTCTGTGGAACGGTTTGGCTGCAGGAGTATTTCCGGATAGCTACGACTTAGGGACCTTCAAGAGAAGAGCGTACTCTTTTTAAAAAGGCCGGCAATACATTAGCGATCTCTCTGATTTCGCGGATGTTCATGGGCTTCGATGATTATTTTCCATCAGGTGACTCGCTTGCTCGTTTGTCCGCCTCTAGCATAAAAAAAAGGCAAAACATCACACACAAAGGACCGAAAGAGAGTCTAGGTTCGGAAAAAGGAGTCCATTTTACATTACATTACATTACATTTATCTCGCAAAACAGCGTAAAAAGCACCCTTATACGTACTGATGTGAGGCCGTGTGGTCCCCGGCAGAGTAGAATAGGCCACCCTCACTCTTACCGAGGTGTCGTAAAAGGCGACTAAGGTAAAGCTGCTGGCATGATCATCAGCACCCAGAGAAGGAAAACTCTGCATTTATATCAAAACCCTTGCCAACCCGTCTGCCAAGCGTGGTGAGTATGGCAATTAACCCTCATGTGATTGAGGGAGGCCCGTGCCCCAGCAGTGGGGACTTAAATGGGCTGATGATGATGATGACGCACTGATGTAACTAAAAGAATATTGTATGTTTTTAAGAGTTTTTATTTGTGGGCCGGGGTGAGTCGAGGATGGGATTTTGGACGGAGACATTTTGGGCTTTTAGTGGGTAATTTTTTTTTATAGAAAGGCCTATCAGGATGACCTCACTCCGCCTGATGGTAAGCGGCCGTGAAATCCAAATATGAGGCTGACAGGCACAAAAGAACTAACAAAGTACCGATTGTGTCTGCCATCCTCACCCTAATGGCCTGCTGAGATGCCGTTTCACGCCCCGCCTAAAAGACCCCGGATTGTATGAAGAGGAAACACATGAGCTGGGAGGGCATTCCATGCCTTGATGGCTCGGGGCAGGAACCAACAAATGATTTGTTTGTAAAACATAGGTAGATTACAGATGTTGTTGGAGAGTATTGTGTCAATATGCCTTGTCTTTCACTGACGTACAAATTATAAATTTCAATATTACGTTATTATTACAATGTCAGGTAGTTTTTAATAATTTAATTCATAACATTCATAATTACAATAATACTAATGTCAATAATAATTAAATAATATTACAAAGATCGAGATTCACATTAAATAAATAAAATATTTTATAGCAAGTCAAAATAAATATCTCAATTACTATGTAAATGTTAAATATGTGTACTATTATATAAGATTCATTGATCAAAAGTTGTATTAGACATAAGTTATTTGAAATAAATATTTTTTTTTTATGTCAAAGTTAATTTTGATAATAAATATTCATTAACAGAGTAAAACGCATTTTCAATTAAATAGTTGACATTTTTTTTTTAAATATTGCACGGTTATTACATTGTTTTTGTTGGGAATTTAATTATAAATTGTTGGTGCGATAACAAACACACTTTTATGCATTAATGGGACGCATAATAACATTGTATGGGATTCACCCTCGCCAACCCGTCTGCCAAGCGTGGTGAGTATGGCAATTACCCCTCATATGATTGAGGGAGGCCCGTGCCCCAGCAGTGGGGACTTAAATGGGCTGATGATGATGATGATGGGATTCACAGTGTACAACAACGTACGGTACGTTATTTATTTCCTTTTTAATGTAAAGCTCAATTTTGAAATCAAATAGCACTTTCGTATTTTTTTCTGATCTATGGGCCAACGCTTGGTCACAATCTCACCTGATGGCCGATTTGACCGTGGGAGAGCCATGCTTCAGCATGAATGGGCCGGCTCAAACAGAGTAATACCACGGCCTCACAGAAAATCGGCGTGAAAGCAGCACTGTGGTGTGTTTCGCTGCGTGAGTGAGGGTACCAGAGGTCCAAACCTGGGGAAAGGGTAAGGGGAAAGGGTAAGGGGAAAGGGTAAGGGGAAAGGGTAAGGGGAAAGGGTAAGGGGAAAGGGTAAGGGGAAAGGGTAAGGGGAAAGGGTAAGGGGAAAGGGTAAGGGGAAAGGGTAAGGGGAAAGTAGAGGGAAGGGGAAGGTAGGGAAAGGGGAAGGGAAAGGGGATGGGAAGGGAAGGGGAAAGGGTAAGGGGAAAGGGTAAGGGGAAAGGGTAAGGGGACAGGGTAAGGGGAAAAGGTAAGGGGAAAGGGTAAGGTTAAAGGTTGGCAGCGCACTTGTGACTCCACTGGTGTCGCGGGTGTCCATGGGCGGCGGCAATCGTTAACCATCAGGTGATCCGTCTGCTCGTCTGCCACCTACGTCTTAAAAGAAATGGAAAGTGGTGAAGAAGTCTAAGATATAACACGTTTGCCTAGAAAAGGATGCGTGCCAGCCGCTAAAAAAAAGAAATTTATTTTGATATCGTCCATAATCTATTACTACAATATAAAATTATACAATATATATTTTTTAAGTATTTTTGTATACTAATAATATTAAGGGCGAAGCCTGAAATAAATGAATTTTTTTTTTTATTTATGAAGTGCGACCATGATCAGAAGACACTTTAGTGACATTGACATGGAGGCGTTGTACAACATCTTTTCTATGGGAAAATGTCAAAACAGCATTAGTTTCGACTTTTGACACGTGTCAAAAAACCCCGGGATGACCATAGACATGCAACCTAAGCAGACTGTGTCTTTTCATAGAAAGACAGACTTGAAAAACCGCGCAAAGTAGTAACGTGCTGGGCGATGTTCTTTCTCTACCGCACCCGTATAAAATCTGCGTCAGGGCCGGTTTGATCTCTTTCACACTCTGTGACGTTTTTTTCCGAAAATGACACATTCCGTTTAAAGCACGCGTTTGCTAGTTCCATGGGGACGACTCATATCGACACAGATATCGATGACTACAATATACGTAGTATTTTCTTCTGAGTTTGTGACTCAGCACAATCAAGGACGGTCGAGATCAGGGTTCGCACGTGACAAAACTGCGCTCATGATTGTCAACAAAATTTTGCCACGTCATCTTCACCGAAGGTTTCTGATTCGTCGTTGTAAAGATTGAGATCATAAATTAGAGTTAAGACAACCACTTCGTTGAGCAGCGCCAGGAAAGCCTCTTCTATATAGAGCCACGATGGTGGCGCCACCTAGACCCATGTTATGCTGGAGCGCTAGCTTGGCGTCATTCACCTGAAAGAGAAAGGATTTATTTAAGGTAGGGCACACTACCGACGCCAATCGATTTTAATTTTTAGCTACTAAACCGGATCTATTTTAAACAATTGCGGGGTTACAATCTCTCGGCAAACATTTATACTATTTATTGAATAACGATGCAAACATTTTGGACCCAAAATTCTTGCATCGAAAAAAACGCGTACTCGAAAAATTGATTCACTTTATGCGTGAATCAATTTTTCTCACAATCAACCTCTTGTCATCATTCGGCATGACAAGATAATGGCTTTTGCTCACGTTGATTTAACAACAAAAATCATAGATTTTTTAATGACAAAACAAAATAATGACAGTGGCCCGTGCACGAAGTTATAATAATATAATGAGAATCTCCCTTTAATATTGTGACTTCTTTGTGTATGTTTTGTTCTGTCTTGGTTTTAGATGGTGCTTGGTGATAAACTCAATTAAGATAAACATCAAAAGGATTTAACTCGCCACACCGGTCAATAACCATTAAATTTACGTGTCTCTTTGATCACTCGACATTGGCAGAGTTATTATGTGTTCGCCGTAGGCAACACAGTAGCAGCCATATATAGAAAAAAAAAAGTATAATAATATAACCTTTTGAACTTAAGTCACCTATTTTTTTATTGGACATACTAATAGCACCGACATCACAATACGTCAAGACAAATTAATAAGTTATTTAAACATCAATACCCATGAAACCATGGTTCTTCAACACTAAGTACAGGCTATATGAAAAACGAGTCATATCCTCCATATACCGCCTTCGCATCGGTCACACGTGCACACCAGTGTTTCTAAATAAAATCCACGTGAAAGACAGCTCAATATGCGAATACGGCTTAGATGAGGGTTCCACAGACCATATATTTTTTAGCTGTCCAAAATATCCTACATCTCTATATGATATAATACCATAATTCTATGATAATACCCCTCAAAATTCCCCGCCCTATAAACTTCCAATATTTATTAACTTTACCTTTTCCCCTTTATTTAAAATAATTATGTAAATATATAAGTATATATGATATAAAATTATAATTCTCTTCTTAAGTTATGTTTTTGTCTTTTATAGCTGTGCTTCTGCGTTATTGTGTCCTGTCGTCTGTGCTGTTTACATGTGCCGCTTTTGTTTGTTGTAGATTTATGGCGTTTTTAACCTTAGAGAACACCTGAATATAGATCGAGCATTTAGCAAAATTACCGGTCAATTTTATATCGACGTGTCTCTCTTATACACTTGACATTGGCGGAGTCACACGCGCGGCAGTAACCGTGCGCGGGATAACACCATAAAAAAAATACATAATTTGATGACCCGTTTGGAACAGTGGTAGTGAACGCTGCCTTTGGTCCAAGGGTTGCGGGTTCGATCCCCGCACATGTCTGTTTGTATTGGTCTGGGTGTTTCCTATGTATTATAAGTATGTATTTACAAAAGAAAAGTATATTATATGTATATATATATTTGTAATCCCACTGTTGATTCTGATATCCGTAACACAGGTGCTTGAGCTACCTATCTCGGAGTCAGATCAATGTATGTAATGTAGTGAAATATTTATTAAAAAAAAAATTATTAATTGTTTTAATAAAAACACATTTAATGATAACTAAAAAATATAAGTCATCTTTTATCTCGTTTTTTATTCTTTATATCCTTATTCTTTATTTATTTATATTTTTTGTCGTATTGCCCATTGGGAAAATACAGATATCTAATATTAGTCAGTACAGACAGCCATTTGTCAGGTTACCACAATCTGTCAAATTTCCTCAACTCTTATTGAACCAAACATTAAGGTGAGAGTCGATTGAAGACATTTGACAATTTTGTTTAGGTACTAGGGGTGTGTGGCTGTTCCTATCTAAACAGAATTTTTAATATTATAAAGATGCATTATTAGTTCTACAAAATGTTTGTCGTAGAAAGAGAAAACAAACGTTAGTTAAGATAGTCCTGTACTTTGTTCTCTGCTTCTGTATGTTTTGGAGCATTTTATGCTCAAAAAAAAGCAAAGTAAATATTTAGCACCCACCTGCCTGTTACCAGCTTCTCCCCGGAGCTGCCAGACCAGGCAAAAAATTATACTATTTATTGAATAACGATGCAAAAATTTTGGACCCAAAATGTTTGCATCGAAAATAACGCGTACTCGAAAAATTGATTCATTTTGGCGTGAATCAATTTTTCTCACAATCAATCTCTTGTCATCATTCGGCATGACAAGATAATAAGGCTTTTGCTCACGTTGATTTAAAAAAAAAATCACTGATCTTATAATGACAAGACAAAATAATGACAGTGGCCGTGCACGAAGTTATAATAATATAACCTTTTGGACCGTGCGCGGGATAACACCATAACAAAAAAAAAAAAAATAACCTCTGCTTCTGTATGTTTTGGAGCATTTTATGCTCAAAAAAAGCAAAGTAAATATTTAGCACCCACCTGCCTGTTACCAGCTTCTCCCCGGAGCTGCCAGACCAGCTCAGCGCACTGAGCCACGCCCGTAGCTCCCAAAGGATGCCCTCTCCCTATCAACCCACCGCTGGGATTCACCACCACTCGCCCGCCATAGGTATTGTCCCCATCAACAATAAACTTCGCCGCTTCACCCTCCCCACAGAGCTGAAGTCCTTCATACGAAACCACCTCATTCGAAGCAGTACAATCATGTAATTCCACTACATCAATATCCATAGGAGAAACCTTGGTCTTTTGATACAATCTTCTCGCTGCCATATCAGTCATATCATACCCAGCTAACTTCATGAAACCCTTCCCTCTAAACACGTTTGAACTGTCCGTAGCCATTTCCATGCCAATGATTTCTACTGCTTTATCTTGAAGACCAAATTTAATGACGTAATCTTCTGACATTAAAATGGCAGCAGCGGCACCATCTCTAGCTTGACAACACTCCAATTTTGTAAGTGGACCATACATCTTCCTAGAATTCAAAATCTCGTCGACATTGTAAACGGTCTTATCAAAAGACCGGCTATTCTTTGCCCCATGTCTATGGTTTTTTGCTGCTACTTTCGCCATATGTAACTTAGTCATTTCGTACTTTTTCATATGCTCCACCGCGGCGTTCATATAAATAGAAGCCCCTGGGACGAACTCGTTATGTTTTTCAACTATCTTCCTGTGTTTATCGAGAGGATGAGATCTGTCTGTGAAATTATCTTTCATGAATTCTGCTTGCATCTTTTCAAAGCCTAGTACTAAAACTACTTTGGATATGTTACCTTCAATGAGTTGTTTTGCCATGAAAAGGCCAGTAGATCCTGCAGCACAGTTATTGTTCACATTGTGTATAGGTATACCGGTCATTCCTATTTGATATAGCACCCGCTGGCCAGATGTCGACTCACCTAAGTTAAAAGCACAAACAGCTTGTTCTATGTCTTCGTATTTGACTCTGGCGTCTTCCAAGGCGTTTTCAACAGCTGTCTTTGCGAATTCTATGTAATCTCCTCCCGTATTTATTTTGAAGAATTCAGTCATACCAACACCGACTACAAACACTTTTCTCGCCATTTTATTAAACAAAATGGAAAAAAATTCATGCTATGCGTGTTATCAATTACGTGGAGTAAATACACTGATAAATATTTATCAGTTGAATAAATGTTTATATGGTAGGTACGATTATTTTGTTATCAAAAATGTATTCAGCCGTATCAGTGGCATAATGCTTAGCGCGCTGACTCTTACATACTATCGTGGGTTCGCATCGCACTCATGATCCACATAAGTAGGTAGACTTAGGTACTTCAATAATGAAAATAATCCCAAAACATATACCTACCTACCTTATATACCACGTTTGTTTTATCAACAAACATTAATGTTAGGGCGGGAATCAAACCCGCGACCCTTGGGTCTCAGCCGCGGCGCTAAACATAAAAATACTTAGTAAAGAAGGCGTTGGTAATACAAATAATGTGTTGTTAGATTAGTAATATTAAACCTCATTATTGTTCCATAGCCTATTAAAACCAAAATCAATTTTAAAAAAATCATTTATTGCAACATTGTAGTATCAATATAATAATAAGTAAAACAACTTTAAAATTAAATTACCTCGAAGATTAAAATTACAAATTAAATATTAAAATTTAATTCTAATTTCAAACATGAAATTATAATTTATATTAAGTACATATTCATATTGATACCCATATCCAGATAAATTATTTAAGTATAATCAAATAAATAAATGTTATTACCTGTAAGTAGTATATACATTTTAAATAGTATAATTTAAGAGCTGTAGATTTTGAAAAACAATAAATAAATAAATAAACCTCAGAATAATAACCTTATTCTATGAATCAAACCATAATAACTAATATAAATAGCTGTATGGCCTACGTATTGCTCTAAGCTTAGAATCATTCATTATAATAGTTATCAAATAAGGTAGGTGAAGTAATTTCAAGTGAAACGAAAAGATTGTTTATACCGAACGTAACTTGCATAAAACATGGTTTGCTTTCGAGTCTGCTTTTGTACGTCAAACAGTTTACTCCGTCACGACATAGATGTCGCTGTGCATAATTGCATCGCGCAAGCAAAATTTTTTTCCGTTTCATGACCTCCCTCGAAGAAGTTAAAATTGTCAGTAGCTTATTTTTAATAAGCACCTGATGGTAAACTATTTTTGAAACAGTCGGCAGGCGAACTTCGTCTGACCAACTGGTATATTTACGTAGAACGTTTAGACTCCATTAAAGTTAAGACGATGAGTAGTTTAACTAGCTACACCACTCGTTTTTAACTGGTAACTATCAAACCGGATCTATTTTAAACAATCTCGGGGTTAGTTAGCACCTCTCGGCAAACATTTATACTATTTAATAATTAACCATGTTTTGTAAGCGAAAAATTGATTACCGCCAAAAGCGGCCACTTTTAGCGTGAATCAATTTAGTCTTTTCGCGTACAGATGTTGGGTCCGCATTTGTGCATGGTAATTTAATAAATAGTATAAGTGTTTGCCGAGAGGTTGTGACCCCGAAATTGTTTAAAATAGACCCGCTTTAGTAGCTAACAATTAAAATCGATTGGCGTCCCTAGTGTGCCCTATCCGCCACCTTAAGTTGAAACAGTTGTTGACATTCTAATGGACGCCCTGTTGGTTTGGTTAAAAGTTTTAAGTACGGCGCTAACTTAAGTACCGGGCCGTGATCTCGAGGTCCCGGGTCGAGTTTTAGTCAAAAATTAGGTACAACCCTTGCGGATAAAGAATGGGATCAGAAATGGCAGCGCATCTAATCACTTCTCGCTCGCACACCCACGAGTGCGAGTATAGACGCAAATAGTGTGCGAGCGAGAAGTGAATAGATGCGCCGCCATTTCTGATCCCATTCTTTACGCACAGGTTGTAGGTTGTATTTTACGAATATATCTCTGGCTTGTGGTGGATGACCACCAATCAGCATAAGCGAGATCATGCATGGTGATCTAGCCTAATCCCACCATAGTAGCGATGACTTGATTTCTATGATGAATAAAGGCTGATACCACACGGACCGATTTTGTAGAAGAAAAGTCTACAAAAAGTCTAACAGAAATGGTATGAAAAATCGATCGACTTTTTGGTGGGGCCATTTATTAGTTTCTTACTCTTTTGATATTGAACCAAACGTGTTTGCGATTGAAGAAATTTGTGAGATTGCTATGTGGCTGACCGTACAGTACTATAATTTTAGAACTATAGATTTAGTAGGTACAAAAGAAATGCATCAGTAACAAGTAGGTAATACAAAAGAAATAACAGTGGGAGAGCCACGCCTCGGCACGAATGGGCCGGCTCGACCGGAGTAATACCACGTCCCCACAGAAAACCGGCGTGAAGCAGTGCATGCGCTGTTTCGCTGTGAGTGAGGGTACCGGAGGCCCAATCCAGGGGAAAGGGGGTTAAAAGGTAAGCATCGCACTTGTGACACCACTGGTGTTGCAGATGTCTGTTAGTTTGTAGGGAACGGGGAACGAGTGAAACGCAAGTTTGCTGATAGCACACTGATTTATTTAAAGGTCTGGTCGATGCGGGTGGACGCAGCCATCTACCTACATTAGATAATAATTATTTCACCTTCATACATAACAATGTCCATGAGCGGCGGTAATCGTTTACCATCAGGTGATCCGTCGGCTCGAAAAATGTCAGACGATTGCCGCGGATCATGGACACTCATGACGAGTGAACTTACAAAAATGTGGCTGGCGCACCTTTTATCTCTCCCTTCTCAATCAGACTCATTCAACAAACAGCGCAGGCAGGGACAGCTTCACACCGCTTTCCTGTGAGGCCGTGGTATCGATCCGGTCGAGGCCCATTCATGCCGAAGCCTGGCTCTCCCAGGGTAAATGGTTTTTTATCTAAACATGTCCCTGCAATAAAATTGAAAAGGAAATTCTAACGGACTATCTATTTTGTGACGCCCGTAAAACAATTACGACTGAAATTTATGTAGCGCACCAAAATACTGAAAAGCAGGCTTTTATCACTTTTACAATGTTTTTTAGGACTGGTTTTATAAAGAGTAGAAACAAGATATACCTATATACCTATATAGGTATATAGGTATATTATACCTATATACCTATATAGGTATATTATACCTATATACCTATATAGGTATATCTTACCATGCACAAATGTTCGCTCAGTTTTTGTACGCGAAAAATTGATTACCGCCAAAAGCGGCCACTTTTAGCGAGAATCAATTTTTCGCGTATAAATGTTGGCTCCGCATTTGTGCATGGTTATTTAATAAATAGAATAAGTGTTTGCCGAGAGGTTGTAACACCGAAATTGTTTAAAATAGTTCCGGTTTAGTAGCTATAAATTAAAATCGATTGGCGTCGCTAGTGTGCCCTATCCGGCGCCTTAAGGGTGTAAACATATACCTTGTAAAGACTTCACTCCCAAAATATGAGCATCATCTGAGCAAAAAAAAAATCAGCTGTTCCATTCCACAAATATTATTTATAACCATACTAAATAGAATATCCACGCGTCAATAATGTAATGAACAGCTGATTTTTATTTCGCTCAGATGATGCTTATGTTTTGGCAGTGAAGTCCTTACACGGTATATGTTCACACGCTTAAGTATTATTGCTTCTTTTTTACACGTTTATTCCCGCTGTCCACCCTCTGCTTGTCCACCCCGGGTGACAGTGAAACAATTGTTTAAAAAAATCCAGCTGTCCACCCCTTCTTGGTTGAAAGAGGAGGTGGACAGAGGGAATTTTTTTAACAATTGTTTCACTGTCCACCCGGGGTGGACAAGCAGAGGGTGGACAGCGGGAATAAACCGTATATATCTAAAGATTTTTTAACTGAAGACTTAAAAAGATTATCAAAGAGCATTATTGATATATATCGTACTAACCACCCTTATCTGGGGCACTATACTAATGAAAACAAATATTTTTCCCCAAGGAATATTGGGTCTGATATCAGAAAAAATCATATTAAGGTGACGTGTAGGGCACACTAGCGACGCCAATTGATTTTCATTTTTAGCTACGAAACCGGAGCTATTTTAACCAAATTCGAGGTTACAACCTCTCGTCAACACTTATACTATTCATTAAATACTTAACTTTTGGGTCTGTTTTTGTACTCGAAATTTAAACTACCGTCAAAAGCGGCGACTTTTGGCGTGAATCAAATTTTCGCGTACAAAAACGGTCCCAACATTTGCGCATGGTTATTTAATAAATAGTATAAGTGTTTGCAAGTTAAAGGTCGCTCAGCGGGCATGGAACGAGCAATGCTCGGCGTCTCTCTCCGAGATCGAATCCGAAATGAGGTGATCCGGCAGAGAACCAAAGTCATCGACATTGCTCACAGGATTAGCAAGCTTAAGTGGCAGTGGGCAGGCCATATTAGCCGCAGAACCGACAACCGATGGGGTAAGCGAGTACTATAGTGGAGACCGCGTCTTGGCAAGTGTAATGTAGGGCGCCCTCTGACTAGGTGGGGGGACGATCTGCGACTAGGTGGGGGGATGGCTGGCAAGAGCTGGATGCGAGAAGCCATGGATAGATCACGGTGGCGAACAATTGGAGAGGCCTACGTTCAGCAGTAGACTGCGATAGGCTGATGATGATGATAAGTGTTTGCCGAGAGATTGTGATCCCGAAATTGTTTAAAATAGATCCACTTTAGTAGTTATAAATTAAAATCGATTGGCGTCGCTAGTGTACCCTACCCGTCACCTTAATAATCTTTCCATATAATAATAATCAACTGATTGGTGCAATTTATATCATAAGATGTGATGTTACATTCGAAGGCTGGCTGGTGTGGGCTGGATGAGTGTGGCCGAAAATCGGGAGCAGTGGCGTGCATTAGGGGAGACCTACGTCCAGCAGTGGACGAGTGTGAGTTGCTGATGATGATGATATCAAAAGGCGATTTTTTAAGATAATTTAATTCATTTGGAAGAAATATTATTCAAATCAGTAGGTAAAATGCCATCGAGAAATTTCTAAAACGGTATAGTTCAAAAAGTGAACCTACATTAAGTGCATAAATAACTTGGTAATCCCATACAAATATATAAGATTACCATGTTATGTTTGCTGTTTTTCTCGCTACCACTTTTCCACTTTTATTAAGGAGTACTTTTCATATCAAGGCCAATGGTATTATTATATTACCTGTTCACTGGAAGAGGTAAGCAGACGTGCAGACCATCAGGGTTTTAGAAGCAATGCTCTTAAGTTATACAATTCCATCAGCGGTTTATAATAATAATGTCCTCCAAACCGATATTTTCTACTCTACCGGGGACCACACGGCGACCTTACGACACCTCGGTAAGAGTGAGGGTGGCCTATTCTACTCTGCCGGGGACCACACGGCCAAAAGTCTTTGTATGTGATAATAATAAAAAAAAAGTAAGACAAACATGCCCCTACACTAACCACAATGGATGTGTCGCAGCCATCTGGTTAAATTAGCCATCCAATATGACGCCTAGAACATCTAATCAAATAGCTGAAGTCAACTAGCCATGTCGTTAAGGCGACTGGTAGGGCACACTAGCGAAGCCAATTTATTTTAATTGTTAGTTGTTTAATTACGAGGCTTCAGTCTCTCGGCAAACACTTATACTATTTATTAATAACCAAGTCCAAATGTTGGGTCTGTTTTTGTACTAAAAAAAATCATTCACGATAAAAGTAGCCGCTTTCGGCGGTAATTCAAAATTCGAGTGCAAAACCAGATCAAATAGCTAACTATAACTATTAAATAAATAGTATAGGTATTTACCGAGAGACTGAAGCCCCCAAGTTGTTTAAAGTAGATATGGTTTAGTAGCTAACAATTAAAATCAATTGGCGTCGCTAGTGGGGTATACCCTTCACCTTAAACCAGACGGCTGAACGTTTGTCGCCACCATCACCCAATTGGGTGCCTAGGCCGATAGTTGTTTGAACGTAAATTACTGGACTTAAACTTTTCGTGAAAACTTGCATAGCTTTCACGAAAACTTGTACATAGTTTGCTGTTTGTATTGGTCTGGGTGTTTGATATGTATTATATGTATGTATCAGGGATTTTGCGAATATCTGCATCCGCATCCGCATCCGCATATGCGAAACATCCGCATCGATTTAGGCATCCGCATCCGCATCTGCATCCGCAAAAATCGATGCGGAGCTGATGCGGATGCGAATGTGTTGCAGGTCAGGACACGAAAGAAAGGGGCGGGGATCACGAAAAGGCAGCCATTCTACTTTTTATCAAATATAATGCTCATTTATTTAAATTTAATTACTAAAATGTATAATTAGTACTTAATGGTACTTGACTTGCTTCTTTATAATTAAAATAATAAATAAAGATATATAATTACTGATTACTTGACTTGTCTTTTAAATTTTTCTCCCAAAACTTAAGATTTTTTTAAAGATCCGCATCCGCATCCGCGGATGTTTGCCCCCTGGAATCCGCATCCGCATCCTCATCCGCGGATGTGAAAAAATCAGCATCCGCAACAACCCTGGTATGTATTTACAAAAGAAAAGTATTATATGTATATATTTGTAATTCCGCTGTTGATTCTGATATCCGTAACACAGGTGCTTGAGCTACCTATCTCGGAGTCAGATCAATGTATGTGACGTTGTGTAATATTAATTTAATTAATATGAATTTTTCAAAATGGTGGATACCTACAATATTTGAGATATTGATTGTGAACGTGTAACCGCGATCCATTTAGTCTGGTTCCTTGTCTAAGGGTTGCGAAGGTCAGACGACAGTCGCTTCATTGTAATTACCTGACTTCCCTAATCCTGAATCATGGTCCAAGCCTACCCCGGGATCCGAAATGATGGCTTTGGACGCAACTGGAAATTACACGCTAAGGTGAGGAAGAAATTTAAGCTTATTTTGATTTTGACGACCCGTTTGGAACAGTGGTAGTGAACGCTGCCTTTGGTCCAAGGGTTGCGGGTTCGATCCCCGCACAGTACAAACATTTGTGTGCATGAACATGTCTGTTTGTATTGGTCTGGGTGTTTCCTATGTATTATAAGTATGTATTTAAAAAAGAAAAGTATATTATATGTATAGATTTGTAATCCCACTGTTGATTCTGATATCCGTAACACAGGTGCTTGAGCTACCTATCTCGGAGTCAGATCAATGTATGTGATGTTGTGAAATATTTATTTATGCTGTAGTTCAGCATCAAAAGTAGCTAACGCTTTAGTACCATGCCGAAGTAACATTTTTCACGAACCCCTTGGAAACTGCCTATAATAGGTAGAACAACACAACTTTGACACGGTACCTACTAAATTCGCACCCCCAGTGGAAAATAAGCATAAGTGGTCTTACTTCGTAATCATCTATTATATCATATTTTAAAAGTATGTTTTAAAATACATGTTGAATTATTTTCATGTTTTTCTGGTTTAATTTGACGAATTATTGGAAGAAATTCAACAAATGTATCTTTGAGGTGACGGGTAGGGCACACTAGCGACGACAATCAATTTTAATTTTTAGCTACTAAACCGGATCTTTGAACAATAACAGGGTTACAACCTCTCGGCACACACTTACACTATTTATTGAATAACCATGCAAAAATGTTGGGTGCAACGTGTACGCGAAAAATTTTTCGCGTACAAAAACGGACCCAACATTTATGCATGGTTACTTAATAAATAGTATAAGTGTATGCCGAGAGATTGTAACCCCGATTGGCCGTGTGGTCCCCGGCAGAGTAGAATAGGCCACCCTCACTCTTACCGAGGTGTCGTAAAAGGCGACTAAGGTAAATCTGCTGGCATGATCATCAGCACCCAGAGAAGGAAAACTCTGCATTTATATCAAAACCCTCGCCAACCCGTCTGCCAAGCGTGGTGTGTATGGCAATTACCCTTCATGTGATTGAGGGAGGCCCGTGCCCCAGCAGTGGGGACTTAAATGGGCTGATGATGATGATGATGATGTAACCCCGAAATTGTTTAAAATAGATCCAGTAGCTAAAAATTAAAAGCGATTGGCGTCGCTAGTGTGTCCTACCCGTCACCTTAAACGTACTTTTAAAATATGATAAAATAGATGATTCGAAATAAACAACTTATGCTTTTTTCACCTGGGGGTGCGACTTTAGTAGGTACCGTGTCAAAGTAACAGTTCTGCCTGTTATAGGCAGTTTCCAAGGGTTCGTGAAAAATGTTACTTCGACATGGTACTAAAGCTACTTTTGTTACTGACCAACGCTATTCTCGCTTTACTTTAAAAACGTAAGAGGTTATCTGTGCCTTGCTAAAATGGCGGGCGGAAGTCACGTCACGAACACAGTAGCCGGATATTGTTCTTATTGCATCCAAAATTCCAAATATGGCACCCGGCCATCCTTTGTTCTCTATGCCTTTGATATCTAACCGAACGGAAGGAACTCAGATTCCCAGGGCGGGCCCGAGGCCTTAGCGCAAAGACGTCTGATAACAAACCAGAATATACCTGTCGCATCCAAACGAAGGAGAAATTCAGCGCGTGTGAAAGAGAGAACTCCGATTCGGCCGTAATGTACGGCTATTGCTAAGGTCGTAGGGCCCTTATTGGTTTTCTTATGGGGCGTGGTTTCATAGGGGGCAGACGAGCAGACGGATCACCTGATGGTAAGCGATTAATGATTGTACCGTAGTTGTATAATTTTTTGTTGTTTTGTTTTTATATCATTTTAATGTTTTAGAATTAGTTACCTATATGTTAGTACAACCTTGCGGATAAAGAATGGGATCAGAAATGGCGGCGCATCTATTCACTTGTCGCTCGCACACCCACGAGTGCGAGTATAGACGCAGATAGTGTGCGAGCGAGAAGTGAATAGATGCGCCGCCATTTCTGATCCCATTCTTAGTCCTGGGTTCGATTCCTGGGTCTAGCAAAAAGTGTATTTCGAATTTTTCGAACATAGCTCGGGATTGTGATCACCAATCCGCATTTGGCAAGCGTGGTGATTAAGCCTAATCCCATCATAGTAGCGATGAATTGATTTCTATGATGGGGGCCTTTGCCCTGCAGTGGGACAGATGTAGGCTGATACTTTACAGCATATGCAGGGGCTGAATCTAGTTGGCTGCAACTTCTTGCATTCTATGCGTAACGTGTTGTGGTAAAAAAAATGTTTTTATGTTATCTTATCAGTAAACATTTGAATTTCTTTGGCCGCTTTTGGCGTGAATAAATTTTTCGTTATTTAATAAATAGTATAAGGGTTTGCGGAGTGGTTGTAACCCCGAAATTATTTAAAATAGATCCAGTTTAGTAGCTAAATATTAAAATCGATTGCTGTCGCTAGTGTGTCCTACCCGTCACTTTAAGTTTTTTGTACTATATTTTTTATTGTACTAAACCATGGACATAGGTCCATATACATACATACATAGGTATGTTGTCTGCAATAAAGAATTGAAATATTCTGTAATAATCATGAACTTGCTAGTTTAGGATTAAAGCCTGTATCAGAGTAGTTTTTTTGTAATAAGAGGGTATAGGTCATCGTTAGAACATAGTGATCGTAAAAAACAGCCAAAGGTTTTAAGGAAACAGGAAACATTAAAACTAACTTCCCAGAAGAAAGAAAATCTTCTTAATGTCAGCACTCTGTCGAAGTAAAACTAGGTGATGTAACACCTTAATCGTAAACTTTATGACGGCCATTGCGCCTTTTTAATGGGCAACAAAATGGCGGCAGGATATGACATCACGTGGCGCTACAAATTTTTTATTATCATTACATCTCAACTCTTTAATTATCGTAAATGTGTTGATAAGGCGTCCCATATCCTGCTAAAAGGATAATATTTTAAATACCTATTAAAGAATCCACTGTGATTGGTTTGAACCGAACGTTTTTTTTTTTGGATTCGGCGGGTAGGGCTAAAAGAAGCCGCGTGGGCTGATGCAATTCAAAGGTTTTAAATTAGTGTCTAGTGGTTTTTAGTGTGCAAGTTTGGTGTTTATTTGTGCAGTGAAGTGCCGCAAAGTGATCCTAATAATAAGAATCGTTGGATTGTATCGTTTTTAACACTGCTATTGTGTGTCGAGTGCGTTGTCTCGTGACAACTTGCTTGGACCTAATAGAGTCTTAAAACCCGCGATTGCTTTTAGAGTGATATCCGCTGAATCCGTAGGTCGATAAAACGCAAAACACCGGCGTTTTATTGAGTGACTGTGACTTTGACTGACTTCGACTGTTGACTACCTACTTGTTCTCAATAATTTACTTGACATTGGCGAATTATCTTCGGTTGTCCCGCTTAATAATGCCTATAATCTAAAACATGATAATGGCAGGAGTGATTCTCAGTCGAGAAGTTGATTGCTACAAATAAAATAAGAAGAAGAAGAACGTTTTTTTAAACATTTCACGACATCACATATGTACAACCGGGCGGATAAAGAATGGGATCAGAAATGGCGGCGCATCTATTCACTTCTCGCTCGCACACTATTTGCGTCTATAGACGCAGATAGTGTGCGAGCGAGAAGTGAATAGATGCGCCGCCATTTCTGATCCCATTCTTAGTCCTGGGTTCGATTCCTGGGTCTAGCAAAAAGTGTATTTCGAATTTTTCGAACATAGCTCGGGATTGTGATCACCAATCCGCATTTGGCAAGCGTGGTGATTAAGCCTAATCCCATCATAGTAGCGATGAATTGATTTCTATGATGGGGGCCTTTGCCCTGCAGTGGGACAGATGTAGGCTGATACTTTACAGCATATGCAGGGGCTGAATCTAGTTGGCTGCAACTTCTTGCATTCTATGCGTAACGTGTTGTGGTAAAAAAATGTTTTTATGTTATCTTATCAGTAAACATTTGAATTTCTTTGGCCGCTTTTGGCGTGAATAAATTTTTCGTTATTTAATAAATAGTATAAGGGTTTGCGGAGTGGTTGTAACCCCGAAATTATTTAAAATAGATCCAGTTTAGTAGCTAAATATTAAAATCGATTGCTGTCGCTAGTGTGTCCTACCCGTCACCTTAAGTTTTTTTGTACTATATTTTTTATTGTACTAAACCATGGACCTATGTATGTTGTCTGCAATAAAGAATTGAAATATTCTGTAATAATCATGAACTTGCTAGTTTAGGATTAAAGCCTGTATCAGAGTAGTTTTTTTGTAATAAGAGGGTATAGGTCATCGTTAGAACATAGTGATCGTAAAAAACAGCCAAAGGTTTTAAGGAAACAGGAAACATTAAAACTAACTTCCCAGAAGAAAGAAAATCTTCTTAATGTCAGCACTCTGTCGAAGTAAAACTAGGTGATGTAACACCTTAATCGTAAACTTTATGACGGCCATTGCGCCTTTTTAATGGGCAACAAAATGGCGGCAGGATATGACATCACGTGGCGCTACAAATTTTTTATTATCATTACATCTCAACTCTTTAATTATCGTAAATGTGTTGATAAGGCGTCCCATATCCTGCTAAAAGGATAATATTTTAAATACCTATTAAAGAATCCACTGTGATTGGTTTGAACCGAACGTTTTTTTTTTTTTGGATTCGGCGGGTAGGGCTAAAAGAAGCCGCGTGGGCTGATGCAATTCAAAGGTTTTAAATTAGTGTCTAGTGGTTTTTAGTGTGCAAGTTTGGTGTTTATTTGTGCAGTGAAGTGCCGCAAAGTGATCCTAATAATAAGAATCGTTGGATTGTATCGTTTTTAACACTGCTATTGTGTGTCGAGTGCGTTGTCTCGTGACAACTTGCTTGGACCTAATAGAGTCTTAAAACCCGCGATTGCTTTTAGAGTGATATCCGCTGAATCCGTAGGTCGATAAAACGCAAAACACCGGCGTTTTATTGAGTGACTGTGACTTTGACTGACTTCGACTGTTGACTACCTACTTGTTCTCAATAATTTACTTGACATTGGCGAATTATCTTCGGTTGTCCCGCTTAATAATGCCTATAATCTAAAACATGATAATGGCAGGAGTGATTCTCAGTCGAGAAGTTGATTGCTACAAATAAAATAAGAAGAAGAAGAACGTTTTTTTAAACATTTCACGACATCACATATGTACAACCGGGCGGATAAAGAATGGGATCAGAAATGGCGGCGCATCTATTCACTTCTCGCTCGCACACTATTTGCGTCTATACTCGCACCCCACGAGTGCGAATTGAATAGATGCACCGCCATTTCTGATCCCATTCTTTATCCGCACATGTTGTAGGTACATTCATGTGACTCCACAACTGTTTTATGCAACGCAAAAGTGAATCATTTCGACTCGGCGGCCATTTCACGTCTACTTACCTCATTAAGTTAATGGAAAATACCACTTTAAACGAAAGGTAGACGTAATAAGTTGGAAAATAATTGGTGTACCTTTGCTCATTTTGGAGGAAAAGAGGTGGTGGACAGGACAGCATAATATAACTTGGTAACCGTATATATTTATACGGAATTACCAAGTTATTTATCCAGTTGATATATCAAAAAGCTGAACCACAATTTTGTCTGCCTTGCCCTCACGTTTTCTTGAAAGGCTAGTCGATAAATTATGGACTAGTTTTTCAGTTATAATTCTTGAACTTTTGGTTGAAATTATTTAAAACTAAACCCTGTGTAAAACTAAAATATTATGTATTATTCGATCCAGTTTTCTACTTACACCAACTGCATAAGTAACTTGGTAATCTAATATGAATACATAAGGTTAGAAAGTTATATTTTGCTGTTCTTTTCATCATCACTTTTCCCCCAAAATGAACCATAGCAGACCAATTTGTCACAATTAGTATAGTTCATTTTTATATAATGCCAATTTTCTGATAACTCGATGAGGTATCTAAGTACCCACCACACATCGACGTATAAATACTGCCCTTCAGTCGATGACATACACATTTGAAATTTTATGGATTGAGGTAATCTGATATGTGACCGTCTGTACAACGTTTTTTTTTTTGCTACCGTGGAAGAGCCACGCTTCGGCATGAATGGGCCGGTTTCACCGGAGTGATACCACGGCCTAACAGAAAACCGGCATGAAGAAGTGAGTGAGGTACAGGAGGCCCAATCCGGGGAAAAGGGGTTTAAAGGTTTTTTATGTGATAGGTGGCAGGCGAACAAACGGATCACCTGATGGTAAGTGATTGCCGCCGCCCATGAACACCCGCGACACAAATGCGCTGCCAACTTTTAAATCCCCTTTTGCCCCGGATTGGGCCTCCGGTAACCTTACGCAGCGAAACACAACACAGTGAGGCCGTGTTATCACTCCGGTCGAGAAGATTCATTCCGAAGCGTTGCTCTCCCATTTGGAGCGAGATGTTGGCAGAGCATTTGTGACGGCCCATTTGGATCAGTGGTGGTGAACACTGCCTCGGTGCAATGGTTGCGGGTTCAATCCCCGCACAGTACAAACATTTGTGTGCATAGACATGTCTGTTTGTATTGGCGTGGGTCTTTTCTATGTATTTTAAGTGTGTATTTACAAAAGAAAAGTATTATATGTATATATTTGTAATCCCACTGTTGGTTCTGATATCCGTAACACAGGTGCTTCAGCTACCTATCTCGGAGTCAGATCAATGTATGTGATGTTGTGAAATATTTGTTTATTTACTCGTATTTGAGACTCCACTGGTGTCGCGGGTGTCTATAGGTGGCGGCAATCGCTTACCATCAGGTGATCCGTCTGCTCGACTGCCACCTATTACCTACATAAAAAAAACTTACCTGGACACAAAGCTGACATTTTCTCCCCTACATTTTTACATGGCAGCATATTATTAAATAGAAATCCCACGGCACACAAAGTTAAATGTTACTCTTCGGAAACTCTTAAGTTACATTGGAACTAACTAAACCTATCTAAGTACAGTCCAATCTACTTAAAAGTTACTTACCTATTCAAAAGTACATACATCTCTTCTTTGCATTTGTACTTATCTAGATTTAAAAGCTTAGAGTCTTATTTTAAACTCGCACGATATTTTCACCGTGGGAGAGCCACGCTTGGGCATGAATTGGCTGGCTCGACCGGAATGATACCACAGCCTCACAGAAAACCGGCGTGAAGCAGTACTGTGCCGTGTTTCGCTGCGTGAGTGAGGGTACCGAAGGCCCAATCCGGGGGAATAGTTGGTAACGCACTTGTGACTCCACCGGTGTCGCGGGTGTCCATGGGCGGCGGCAATTGCTTACTATAAGGTGATCCGTCTGCTCGTCTGCCACCCAGAACATAAAGAAAATTTAAAACTAGCGCTCGACCCAGCTTATGGATTGTGGTGATATGTGACCGTCTGTACAACTTTTTTTTTACCGTGGAAGAGCCACGCTTCGGCATGAATGGGCCGGTTTGACCGGAGTGATACCACGGCCTCACAGAAAACCGGCGTGAAGCAGCACTGTGCTGTGTTTCGCTGCGTGAGTGAGGTCCGGGGGCCCAATTCTAGGGAAGGGGGGGTTTAAAGGTTGGCAGCGCACTTGTGACTCCACTGGTGTCGCGGGTGTCCATGGGCGGCGGCAATTGCTTACTATAAGGTGATCCGTCTGCTCGTCTGCCACCAGCCAGCCTGCCAGTGGCGAAGCGTGGGTGGGCTCTACTCTGGCGGGGGCTTCTCCTAGTGAGATGCCGGCCAGAGGCATATCAACTAAACCCCAGCGGTTCTTCTTCATGCCCTTAATTGGGGAGAAGTCATGGCCTCACTTCAGCTTTGGAGGCCCTTGGTTATTTCTTAAGCTATCATAGGCATTGTCACCACCAAATGAGCCATCGAGACAATCAAAAAGCTCTTCATCATCATCATCAGCCCGGTAGTACCCACTGCTTAGTAATGTGTCTCCTTTCCCTTACGCCAGTATACTCGGTCCTGAGCTGTTCAGATCCATATAATCCCCACGATGTTGGTGATGTCGTCGACCCATCGCGACACTCGACGACCTGGATGTCGTCTGCCGGTTTTAGGACACTCGGTCTGGACTCCACTTGCCATCACCACTGTCCCCGCTGGTTTTTGTGATACCCCCCTTAAAAGAACATTACCGCAGAAATAAATACAAACAGGCACCTGCGCTTTTCAGATAGTTTATGAAACGTGTAACCATGATTCAGCTGGTCTGGTTCCCCTGTTAAAGGGTTGCGAAGGTCAGACGGCAGTCGCTTCATTGTAATTACCATACTCCTCAAATCCTAAATCATGGTCCAAGCGTACCCCGGGCTCCAGAGCGACAGCTTTGAAATTCACACAGCATTCTATACCGCATCTATCATGGGGAGTGCTCCAAGGGACTGTTTGATCTACTCCCTGCAGCTGAATTCTTACGAACCAATCGCAAGCGATTTTCATTCCTTCCTCATCTCTATGGATACTGTGCATTTCTCGCGGAACTTTCTACCACGTACCTCAGTTCTGTGGAACGGTTTGGCTGCAGGAGTATTTCCGGACGGCTACGACTTAGGGACCTTCAAGAGAAGAGCATACTCTTTTTTAAAAAGGCCGGCAACACATTTGCGATCTCTCTGATTTCGCGGATTTTCATGGGCGGCGTTGATTAATTTCCATTAGGTGACTTGTTGCTCGTTTGTCCGCCTCAAGCATAAAAACAAAAAAAAAATGAAATTGCACGTTAAAATGAGAAGAATGAAATAGCTACGCCCAGGACCTAAAACCAGTTTTATCGCTCTGTTCCTGGATAGTCCCCGGTTTAGATAAAGGAGTGTGCAAAGTTTCTGGAACGCACCTTCCTGATTTATGGCCTACAGCACTTAGGTACCCACTGCTCTTGCTCGAGAAATATCGCGCCACTTCGTGGAGCAGGGTTGTCAGAGGCAATTAGATGTAAGGACATGTCCAGGTATCAGCTAGGACATAGTACAGTTTTCAATAATCAATATTCAATGGTTTATTGATTTCCATAAGGTATAACAGAAAGGTGGTACTTATAAATAATTTATTAGAACACATTATTGACCCTGTCAGGGCAAAACAGAGTTTAGGAGAGAGGAAGCGAGCTTTAGCATTTAGCCGTCTGCTTGTCTACCACCTATCACATAAAAAATACATTAACGTGGTGCAAATCTTTAAGAGGATACACGACATGAGTCATAGATTGCCATTTTTTAGGGTTCCGTTACCAAATGGCAAAAAACGGATCCCTTATAGATTCTTCATGTCTGTCCGTCAGTCCGTCCGTCCGTATGTCACAGCCACTTTTCTCTGAAACTATAAGAACTATACTATTGAAACTTGGTAAATATGGTAAATATATGTATTTTGTTAACCGCATTACAATTTTTACACAAAAATTGGAAAAAATAAAAAAATTGGGGGGGGTCTCCATACTTGAAACTGAAACTCAAAAACACAAAAATAGTTTGTATGTCAACACAACAGCCATACATGTCAACAACCATATGACATCACACTGTGGATTTAGCTGAAATAGACCAGTCTTGATGTCTCTATATCAGTCAGACACCTAATTTTTCTTACTGCATATGCAGCGGAACTTAGTCTTCCTGCCAAGGCAGCAATATGGGGACTCCACTGCATTTTCTCATCTATAGTTATACCGAGAAAAACTGTGGAATTAATGATTTGAATAGATTCATTGTTCATCTCAATACTTGTATCGACCTGCCTTACATTTGGCATGGTGAATTTTACATTATTTAGTTTTCTTTGAGTTAAGAAGCAAATTGTTGGTCGTAAACCAGTGCAATACCTACGAGAGAGTATCATTTACGTCGTCAATTGATTCTTTATATCTATCAACCTTAAAAATCAAGGAAGTGTCGTCAGCAAATAACACTATCTCACATAGATCTTTCGTAAAGTATCTCGTCAGAATCAACTTACCGATTCCGGTGGTAGAATCACATTGTGTTGAAAAGGGTCCAGAGGGTCCGTTGTAGAATTATAAACTCGTAAAAATGAAGTATAAAATATTTATTGTATAAAAACAACAACAGGCACGCAAAATGGGACAGGAGTAGTTAATTAAAGTCCTTTTTCTTTTCGTTTCTGTCTAAGATACAGGAAATTCCTAGTTTAGGCAGTAAACTTATATTTGTTCCCTTAGTTTAAGTAGATTATAAGTATTTTATGTTCTAACGATTTTTCAATAAAAAAATATATATTAACTTATTTATTAATTTATTAAAAACAGAATGCGCTATAATTGGCTGGCGCAGTGGCGCCATCCAGTGATTGTGAGTGATGTATTACAAACTAGCTGTCGGTATGGCAGCATCTGTTTACATATTTATAGAATTAGAAATAGAAAAATGTTTACTTGGCACCAAAATACAGATAAAATATAGATCTATACATTACTTATTAATTTAATCCTAATCTAGGTACAGTATAATATCTAAATTCTAAGAGGCGCCAAAAAGGTCCCCGCGCAGCAATTTTTCGAGACACAGAGCCTCGCTGGTACCTAACAAAATACATATTTGAGATACAAGTTACTTACTACAAAAACAGAGATCGCTTTTTTTTTTTAGATCAAATACTTACTCTTACAAATTTAATATTTATTTACCAGTGTTAATTCATTTCTTAGTACCTATATTTTTGTATCAACGTATATGTGTAATTTCTTGTATATTATACCTACAAATAAATAGTTATATTTTTTTATATATGACAATTTGAAAGTGCTGTACATATGTATACAAGTCTATGCAAATAAAGATATTTTGAATTTTGAACTATCTCAGATTATACTGGATTCTGTAAATCTTGATCTGTCACCCCTACCTCCGGTACGCTAATGGTCCAAGTGGCGTCAACAAAAACCTTCTTAAACCGGCGTTAGTTTGAGAACAATTTTAATTTAATAACTTTGCTAGGTCTAAATAAATGTGGCTTCAAATTATGATGTACTAGCCTAGTGGTTTAATTTAAAGCCGTCCCGTAACGAACGAGAATATACCTGTCGCACCCAAACATGGGAAACACACAGCGCGTGTGAAAGAGAAGGAAACTCCGATTCGGTCGTAATGTCTGTTTTAAAATAGGCCATCTGGTTTATAAACTTGACTAACCAGCAATGTTGGTTAGGGACCAACATTAATCAAATCTTGGTATTTAAAACTTATTCCGAAATAACGCTTTAGGTATTTTGGCCATAATAAATACTTAAGGGTGGTTATTTTCTCTAGTCTAGCTAGAGGAGACAAACGAACACGCGAGTCACCTGATGGTGTAAATACCGCCGCCCATAAACATCTGCAAGATCAGAGAAGTCGCTGATCGGTTGCCGGTTTTTAGGGTTCCGTAGCCAAAATGGCAAAAACGGAACCCTTATAGTTTCGTCATGTCCGTCTGTCCGTCTGTCCGTCTGTCCGTCTGTCACAGCCGATTTACTCGGAAACTATAAGTACTACAGTGATGAAATTTGATGGGAATATGTGTTGTATGAACCGCTACAAAAATATGACACTAAATAGTAAAAAAAAGAATTGGGGGTGGGGCCCCCCATACATGTAACTGAGGGATGAAATTTTTTTTTTCGATGTACATACCCGTGTGGGGTATCAATGGAAAGGTCTTTTAAAATGATATAAAGTTTTCTAAAAAACATTTTTCTTAAAGTGAACGGTTTTTGAGATATCAGCTCTCAAAGTCGTAAAAAGTATGTCCCCCCCCCTCTATTTTTATAACTACGGGGTATAAAATTCTAAAAAAAATAGAGGTGATGCATGCTAATTAACTCTTTCAACGATTTTTGGTTTGATCAAAGTATCTCTTATAGTTTTTGAGATAGGTTGATTTAACTGTAATTTTGGACTTTGCTGCTACGGAACCCTTTGTGCGCGAGCCCGACTCGCACTTGGCCGGTTTTTTAAATTTGTATTTTATCCAGTCTCTTCACTTTGATCATGCTTCGCTCCATTCCTGGCTGTCAACATGGATGTATACATATTTTCTCTATATCGATGGCCTACAACGGTCCCGTAATGAACGAGCATATACCTGTCGCAGGCAACCAAACAAAACAGAACACAGCTCGCGTGAACAAGACAGGGGCAAGAATTTGGAAGTGAATTTCGTTTCGTTGTAGACCCTTAGGTTTTCTAACTTATCTGTGATCGGACCTTACCATAAATTTGAAATACTATCCTCGCTATCCAAAACTATTGCTCTGTCTCTTTCACATGCACCACAATGAAAGGGACAAAGAGATAGTTTTCGACAGCGAGAACAGTTTTTGAAATTTATGGTAGGTAATGGCACAGATAATAGAACATCATTCGTGGATACGTGCGCGTTCTATATGAGAGGTCGTAGATTCAGATCCGAGCATGCACCTATGGATTTTTCAAAACTATGTCTCGGCTGAAGGGGAATGTGTTCGTTTCAAATAGTTTCTAAAATAATGTGGATAGCCACGATAATCTACACTAATATTATAATGAGGAAATATTTGTATTTTTGTATGTTTGTAATGAATAAACTCAAAAACTACTGGACCGATTGCAATAATTTTTACACCATTAGAAAGTTGCATTATTCAGAAGTAACATAGGCTATATTTTATCCCGGTACGGGAAGTAGTTCCCTAGGGGAGGGACGCCGCGTGAAACAGCTAGTTGTAGATATAATGATTCGACGACCCGATTGGAACAGTGGTAGTGAACGCTGCCTCTGATACAAGGGTTGCGGGTTCGATCCCCGCACAGTACAAACATTTGTGTGCATGAACATGTTTGTTTGTATTGGTCTGGGTGTTTGCTATGTATTGTAAGTATGTATTTACAAAAGAAAAGTATTATATGTATATATTAGTAATCCCACTGTTGATTCTGATATCCGTTACACAGGTGCTGGAGCTACCTATCTCGGAGTCAGATCAATGTATGTGATGTTGTGAAATATGTATTTATTATAATGATTCTGAACCATGATTCAATGGGGGCGCGTGTGAAATATCCGCTAGATGGCGTGCCTGTAAAATTGAGGTCCAACTTCAACATCATTGGCTGATTTATTCGTTAACTGACAATTTGACATATCACTTCTAAATACCCAATCACCTTGTAGATGGGCCTCAGGCCTATAGTACGCCATCTTGTGGATTTTTCGCACGCGAGAGCCCTCATTTTGGTCTACTTGAGCTCGCATATCTAATGGCTACGAATATCCGACAGTCACTTCATTGTTATTGTCATCAGAATCACCAAATCCACACGACCGGAGAGAGATTTAGTGCTGGGCCAACGGCTTAAGGTGACGGGTAGGGTACACTATCGACGCCAATCGATTTTAATTTTTAGCTACTAAACCGGATCTATTTTAAACAATTTCGGGGTAAACACCTATACCTACTATTTATTTAATACTTACAGTTGTTAGTTTAATTTAGTTAGTTTAACAAAATACATCTACTTATTTACCAAGTTTCAATAGTATAGTTCTTATAGTTTCGGAGAAAAGTGGCTGTGACATACGGACGAACGGACAGACGGACAGACATGACGAATCTATAAGGGTTCCGTTTTTTGCCATTTGGCTAAGGAACCCTAAAAAATGTGAGGGTGTCCGAAGATTCACAGCCCGACCCCAGCAGACGACGCCGTGCTCCGCCAGTCCGCTCGTTACCACGGCAAATGTAACGTAGCCGAAACGTCGAGCAAAATAATGTGGGTACACAATGTTGTATCACATAATAAATATCGTGTTAGTTCCCGTCTTGATAAATTATAGTTATATTTCAACGCGAAAATCTAAAAAACAAAATAGCACAAGTTCTGATTTTATTGTCTTCTGTCAAAACACAATGTACAAACGTGAAAACAACTTCCATTTTGTTTACACTCTTTGAATCTTCACTAACACAAAGTTATATATAATAAACTTCCTCGTACCAAGCATTTACATTTTAAACTCCAAGTTAACAATGTGAAAAACACTCTATCTCACTAAAATAGTGTTTCTTTTACCTTGAGGGTTGAAATCTCGATTTAAGACAAATGTTTTGTTAGAGCGAAGTATTAAACTTTTGTGATATATTTTCTTTAAACTGAACCTGGTGTTGTTGTATTCGTTGACAATAAATATTAGTGGAACTAGAAAAGTTATGATATTAGAAACGATGTAGAATTGTTTTGTTGTTTGGATAGCTTCTTGCTACTTTCTTTTTAAAACTTGTGTAACTGCATGCTTCATAGTTTTACCTCAGACTATATCCGCATCCGCGACGCCGTGTGGTCCCCGGCAGAGTAGAATAGGCCACCCTCACTCTTACCGAGGTGTCGTAAAAGGCGACTAAGGTAACCCCTCATGTGATTGAGGGAGGCCCGTGCCCCAGCAGTGGGGACTTAAATGGGCTGACGATGACGATATCCGCATGAAATAATATACAAAATAGATCTTTGAAAGCCTAGATAGGTACATTATTTTATTCTATGAATCCCTCACTAGGAAGAGCTTGTCCCGAGGAAATCCCACCTCCTAGGTGGATGACAAATAACAATGCAAATTTTTTTTGTCATAGTATTGAAACCAATGATGTTATCATCATCATCATTTCAGCCAAAAAACGTCCACACACAATGATCTCCACAGATCGGTCCTATGGCCGCCCGCATCCAAGGGATTACTGCGACCTTCGCCAGATCGTCGGTCCACCTTGTGGGAGGCCTGACACGGCCTCCACTCGAGGACCTTTCTGCCCCATCAGCCGTCTGCTCTCCTCGGCCTCGTAATGTGCCCTGCCCCTTGAGACATGCAAGTCTTTAGGCTGTCTTTGACCTTGGTTCTCCAGCGAATCTCATCAGTCCATACGATGCCTGATTCCTGAATTATGTTATAGGTTAAACCTATGTCAAATAATATATACCTAAGATATTGATTAATAAGTATTAGTCATTGTCTTATTATAAGTAAAATAGGTAAGTAGGTACCTATTTTAGATTGCGTAGGTCTGACGGCAACAGTCGCTTCATTTTAATTACCGCCAAAAGCGGCCACTTTTAGCGTTAATCAATTTTTCGCGTACAAATGTTGGGTCTGTTTCGCGTATAATAGTTTTGGAGGTAATCAATTATTCGCGTACAAAAACAGACCCAACATTTATGCATGGTTAATTAATAAATAGTATACCTAAGTGTTTGCCGAGAGGTTGTAACCCCGAAATTGTTTAAAATAGATCCGGTTTAGTAACTAACAATTAAAAACGAATTGTGTCGCTAGTTAGGGCTACCCGTCGCCTAAACTTTTTTTGTTTTTTATGATATACGGGGCAGACGAGCCGACGGATCTACTGTGGTAAGCGATTACCGCCGCCCATGGACACCTGCAACACCAGTGGTGTCACAAGTGCGCTGCTTACCTTTTAACCCCCCTTCCCCTGGATTGGGCCTCCGGTACCCTCAACTCACGCATGCCGAAGCGTGGCTCTCCCACTGCTGTTACGTAACTACCTTTTCTACCAACCATTCTAAAAAACATTTGTCCTAGGACTTTTAGAAATGGACCAGTACTCTCTGCGACTTGCATCAGACCCAATGTCTTTGTCTGTAGTGTTCGCGTCGAGGTAACCGTATGTGTAACGAGGTGGTGTGACTGGGACGGATCCTTTGTCCCGTCTTTTCCAGCGCTTTGACTAGTTGAGTGCTAGTGGTGGGACACCAGCGTAACTAAGCTAACTTTTGTCGATAATAAATTAATATTAAATTATTATTATTCTCACAACATCTCATACATTGACCTGATTCCATACTAAGTAGCGTAAGCACTTGTGTTACAGATATCAGACAACAGAGGAACACTAATATATACTTAAATACATATAATTACACCCAGACACTGAACAAACACAAGTGTTCATCGCACGAATGTTTGTCCAGGGTGGGGATCGAACCCACGACCTTTGGCGTAAGAGGCAGGGTCACTACCAATTGCGCCATCCGGTCAGTCAAATAATAATAATAATTATGAGTAAGTCCAGTAACGTGTGAACACCAAAATGTTTTTAATAAACATTTTGAGACATAAAAATGTTTAAGTAAAGAACACACTTAAAAATTTCATCTCATGTTGAAGCGGGACTCGAACCCACACCTTCCACAATCCGGGCGGATGTTCTACCAATTAGACCAATGAACGCGTTACTACCGACCAAATTTGTTAATGCTTGATTCTTGATTCAGGCTTAGTAACATGTTCAGTGGTCTAATTGGTAGAACATCCACCCGTATTGTGGAAGGTGTAGATTCGAGTCCCGCCTGAACACGAGATGAAATTTTTAAGTGTGCTCTTTACTTAAGAATAAATTGCAAGAGATTGCTATAAAAAATTTCAACTATAAAAATGTTTATTACTAAATAATAAAATAATATCCTCCAACCGATTACGGCTACGGGCGGCCAATCTCAAAGTGCTAAAGTGTGTGCGCAAACACAAGTGCACCCTCTATACCTTTACCCTCATATTCCGATGGGACACTACTGTGACACGACCGGAGAGGCTTCGGGCGCAGGTGCAACAGCTTAACGTATTTTCCAAGGCACGAGGGTACAAGACCTCCAACTTCCAGATTCCAGGCTGCCACTAATAATTTCTTACCAAAAACTTAGTTACAAATTTTGAGTCAGACCCGGGGATCTAACTCGGGACCTCTTGCGCAGCCGTCGCTTTAAATTGGGGCCCACTAACCACTGCGCCACCGAGGCGAGTAAGTTGCATAATATGTAACCTTAAAAGAGGGGTTGATGACACAAAATAGATATTCTTGTTGGTAGCGATGTGGCTGGCCCGTCTCGGGAATCACCCGCTTAGGGGTGAAATTCACAATAATAATTCTCATAATAATTCTCACAACATCTCATACGTTGACCTGATTCCGTACTACGTAGCTTAAGCACTTGTGTTACAGATATCAGACAACAGAGGAACACAAATATATACTTAAATACATATATTACACCCAGACACTGAACAAACACAAGTGTTCATCGCACGAATGTTTGTCCAGGTTGGGGATCGAACCCACGACCTTTGGCGTAAGAGGCAGGGTCACTACCAATTGCGCTATCCGGTCAGTCAGAAATCGGACTAAAAATGAGACTAGGTTAGTGCAAGTGGTACTTACCTACAAAAGGGTGTTACCAGGTCCATCAATGGATCATCGATCGCGATAAAATGGGTAGTGGGAAAAAGTTATCAAATTCCACATAACATTGTTTACATGTAGGCACTTAAAAAGGTCTCCATCCAGCATCTGCCACGGATACGCGAAGTCGCCGTGGCGCTGTTATTCTGCGGAGACCTTTCTCGAACGGCAATCGATATATCGATATGGGTGACATTCCCCTCACTAGCAGAAACAACTAAAACTCAACCCTCTAATTATAGGTGCAAACACGAAGCACAAAGGCTACGAGACGAGACCTCAAGCTCTTTGAAGTCACTTCAACTGCAGTTCAGTATTCAATACGCCAAGTGAATATGTAACCTTCTAGTTTTATAATGTCTATTTATTATTGTCATAGGTGGCACACGAACAGACGGATCACGTGATCCGGTTTAGTAGCTAACAATTAAAAACGAATGGCGTCGCTAGTTAGGGCTACCCGTCGCCTTAACTTTTTTTATTGTTTTTTATGATACATGGGGCAGACGAGCCGACGGATCTACTGATGGTAAGCCATTGCCGTCGCCTATGGACACCCGTACCACCAGTGGAGTCACAACTGCGCTGCTAATCTTTAAACCCTTCCTTCCCCCGAATTGGGCCTCCGGTACCCTCACTCATGCAGCGAAACACAGCACAGTGCTGCTTCACGCCGGTTTTCTGTGGGGCCGTGGTATCACTTTGGTCGAGCCGACTCATTTATGCCGAAGCGTGGCTCTCCCGCGGTCTGATATGAAGACGTGCTTTTTTAACATTTTCCCCTAAGAAACATTGTTTCCCCCAAAAAAAATTGCCTCCCCATACAATTTGCATAATCAGCTGATTTCTTTTGTATGGTAAGGTGATTATTTTTCTGAGATAATACCCTATATGTTCCTTGGCGGAAAGTGTTTGTTTTTATCAGTACTTATATAATGCTCTCGATAAAAAAGCACGATGTATATACCGTTTTTTTTTATTGTTTACATCCCGAAAACCTCATAATCTATAATATAAAAATGAATCGCAAAATGTGTTGGTAAGCGCATAACTCAACAACGCCTGTACAAATTTGGCCAATTCTTTTTTTAAAATGTTCGTTGAAGTCCAAGGATGGTTCATACGGCGAATGAAAAAATCGAATAATTGTCGGGAAAACCCTAAAAACAGCCCTTTTCTTTTTCACATACAAACGTTTTCTAACTAAAACGTAGAATCAATTTGAGTTTTATTGCTATTGTATAAAGTTCATATTTGTTGCCACATTACAAATTTTTTTGACAGGACGAAGTCTGTCGGGTCAGCTAGTATGTAATAAATAAATTAATTAAAATCAGCTGTTCCATACATTATTGCGGGTAGATCTATTTTGTATAGAAAATCCTTAGACTAAGGAAACATCTGATATTTTTTCGCTTATTTTGTTGAGCTAACATACAAAATGGGCTTGATTCACGATAGCTATAATGAGGTTTTCGGGATGTAGGTAAACGATAAAAAAATAGCGGAGTAAATTTGTAATTCCGCTGTTAATTCTGATATCCGTAACACAGGTGCTTAAGCTACCTATCTCGGAGTCAGATCAATGTACATAAGTTACGTGATGTTGTGAAATATTTATATTTCCTCGTATTTATTTATTATGTTTTTAACTGCCTCGGTGGCGCAGTGGTTAGTCGGTCGCACTTTAAAGCGACGGCTGCGCAAGAGGTCCCGGGTTCGATACCCAGGTCGAGCCAAAAATTTGCACCTAAGTTTTCGTTAAGAAATTCTTATTGGCAGCCCGGAGTCTGGAAATTGGCGGTCTTTACCCCCCGTGCCTCGGAAAGCACGTTAAGCTGTTAGTCCTGTGCCCGAACCCTCTCCGGTCGTGTCACGTTGGTGTCTCATCGGAATATGAGGGTAAGGGTATAGAAAGTGCACTTGTATTTGCGCGCACATTAGAGCACTATAATATATCCTGCGTACGTGGCTGATCATTGAGATTGGCTGCTGTTGCCTTAATCGGTTGGAGGATGTTATGTTTCTATTAAGAAATAAAGAATCTAATCCTACGATGAGAAGTTGAAGTGTACAGTCAACAGCAAAAGTTGATGCACACTTTTAGTGACTCTTATGCTCCTCGGAATAAGAACTACAAACTGCGAAATAAGTGCAGGTACTTCTGCTGTTGCTGTACAAGACAAGACGTTTAAGTAACAGATTAGAGTGCAAGTTGCATCGTTGCAGGGTGATCCCGTAATCCGGCGCACGCACGTGACGTCACGTTCCGCTCGGGAACTTTGTCTCTACATGGATTAGTGACGTAAGTGTGAAGTCACTTTCAGAGGAAAAACTTGTGATCCACGTTTGTTCATCTTGCTGTGAAGACATTGTTTAGAAGATACTTGGTGCTTAGCTTACCAAGTACTTACATAGAACGAAGATCAGGGTCAGAAGACATTGATCTGACTCCGAGATAGGTAGCGCAAGCACCTGTCTTACGGATATCAGAATCAAGAGTGAGATTACAATTATTAGGTATATATTTGTAATCTCACTCTTGATTCTGAATACATATAATAAATTTTTTTTGTAAATATATACTTATAATACATAGTAAACGCCTCGACCAATACAAACAGACATGTTCATGCACACAAATGTTTGTACTGTGCGGGGATCGAACCAGCAACCCTTGGACCAAAGGCAGCATTCTCTACCACTGATCCAAACGGGTCGTGGTCCCATATGGAATACTGCTCCCATCTCTGGACTGTTGCACCTCAGTATCAAAATTCTTCACTTCAGCAGCCTGTTGGTAAACAGGCTGCTCGAAATGTCGATGGCTTGACTCTCTCTCTAGTCGACTTGATCCTCTAGCACTGCGGCCGGATCTATTTTAAACAATTTCGGGGTTACCATCTCTCTGCAAACACTTATACTATTTATTGAGGGTGACGGGTAGGGCACACTAGCGACGCTTATCAATTTTAATTTTTAGCTACTAAACCGGATCTATTATAAACAATTTCGGGGTTACAACCTCTTGGGAAACACTTATACTATGTATTAATAACAGCACAAATGTTGGGTCTCCGTTTTGTACGCGAAAAATTGATTACCGCCAAAAGCGGCCACTTTTACGGTGAATCCAAATTCGCGTAGTAACAAAATTGTTAAAAATAGATCCGGTTTAGTAGCTAAAATTAAAATCGATTGGCGTCGCTAGTGTGTCCTACCCGTCACCTTAAAAAGATTACGTGCTGGAGACGGACAGCCAGGGATCGACGCGCTTGGCAGTCCATAGTAGAAGAGGCCAAGACCCACAAAGGGTTGTAGCGCCGAAAAAGTGTGCCCTACCCGTCACCTTAAGTGCATTCTTTCATTCTTTCATCTATAAGTAAGTGGTATTCTCATCTTAGCCGTGTGGTCCCCAGCAGAGTAGAATAGGCCACCCTCACTCTTACCGAGGTGTCGTAAAAGGCGACTAAGGTAAAGCTGCTGGCATGATCATCAGCACCCAGAGAAGGAAAACTCTGCATTTATATCAAAACCCTCGCCAACCCGTCTGCCAAGCGTGGTGAGTATGGCAATTACCCCTCACGTGACTGAGGGAGGCCCGTGCCTCAACAGTGGGGACTTAAATGGGCTGATGATGATGATGATGATGATTCTCCTCTAAACGTGTAACAATGTTAAGATAAGAATAACTATGCGTAGGTTATCTCAATACAATATGTACAGTGCTCCATTGAACGCCAGGAATTACGCCTGGAATTTTTATTGGCAATATCACCGCGGCATGCAGTCTAGAAGATTGCCACATAAATAGACGCAGATGCTATTCCAACGCATTTCTGGAATTGTTATAAAAATACACGGTGTTTTTACATTTATTCAAATGGCTTCCAAGGAATACAGGCTTAGGAATAAATTCATCACAAATACTAGGTGACAGATAGGGCACACTAGCGCCTCCAATCGATTTTAATTTTTAGCTACTAAAACGGATCTATTTTAAACAATTCCGGGGTTAAAACCTCTCGGCAAACACCTATACTATTTATTTAATACTTATAGTTGACTGTTTGGTCTGATTTTGCACTCAAATTTTGGATTACCGCCAAAAGTGGCCGCTTTTGGCGTGAATCAATTTTTCGCGTACAAAAACGGACCCAACTATTGTGCATGGTTATTTAATAAATAGTATCTATAAGTGTTCGCCGAGAGGTTGTAACCCCGAAATTGTTTCAAATAGATCCGGTTTAGTAGGTAAAATTTAAAATCGATTGGCGTCGCAAGTGTGCCCTACCCGTCACCTTAATTGTAATGATAGGCTAAAACTATAACTAATGTAATGAGATCCGGGTCGGGTCAAAAATATGCCTGGAGTCTGGAAGTTGGCGGTCTTGCACCCCCGTGCCTCAGAGAGCACGTTAAGCTGTTTGTCCCGATCCCTCTCCGGTCGTGTCACGTAGTGTCCCATAGGCATATGAGGGTAAGGGAATAGAGAGTGCTCTTGTGTTTGCGGACACACTTGAGCACTGTAATATATCCTGCGTACGTGGCTGATCGTTGAGATTGGCCGCCGGTCGTAATTGGTTGGAGGATATTGATTGTAATCAATCCCGCGGATTTTTTTTTCGCAAAATTTTTTTTTTTTATGCTTTTTAATGTTTGCTGCCAAAATGTCAGTTGCTCTGTTGCTCTTTAGAAACTGCCAAAAAGTTGAGTAAGAAAAAAACCTGCCTGTATTGCGACATCTATTGGCAAGCGGTCTAATGATCTATCAGATACACGTTCACTGCGAGAACACGATTACAGTAAGATTGTGTTCCTATTATAGTGCAATAGATGGCGCTGTTCAGGATTAGAGAAAGTTCTCGAGTATATATTGTTTTGTAGATTACATAGTCCATGGTACATGTAACATAAAAATTTAAACACATTTATGCCATTCAACCTTTATATTTCTCTCTTTACATATTATTTAATTCATTATTTATAATATGTATACACACTTACATTTTTACAATATTGAGCAAGGAAAAATATTATCATTGTAGTTTACATTACAACAAATTGATGTTTAGAAGCTAATCACAGTTTCTTTATCACAAAAAAAATATAATTAAACATTGTAATTGATAATAATGCTACCATGTTTCGTAACAAGTTTACAGTTTTAGAACATCTCTGAAAATATTTAAAGCTACAAAGGTAACGAACATATTTTTAAAATAGTGTACTGTAGAAGAATTCCTCATGCAATAATTTAATTGAATCAAAAACTGTATTATTTCAATTGCATTTAATTTAATAATATACAAGGTATGTACTATCAAATATCAATGAAGACTATATCACAGAAGAAAAATTATGCTAGTTTTCTATTTTATCCTCGCTAAACTGTGAAGATATCCATGTCAACGCCCATTTTAAATTAGTTAGCATATATTTTAAGGCTTTTGTCCAGTGTTCTTCAGAATTAAACTGAATTTTTATTGAATATGCATGCGGAGGGGATGCTGTATCTTCAATCTTTCCTTTATCTATTCTGTACGGGAGACAAAATCCTGTATTTCCCTTTTCAACTTGCTCCTTAAACTGCTGGAGACAATCTAAAAATGCAACCATCGCCGCATCAAACTTAGTGTCCCACAGAAACCGGAATCCCCCAGACCCGTACAGTGGTAATACTTTTTGGTCTTCCAACACTTCTATATAGGAATGATTGCCGTAAGGAACCAAGCGATAGCGTTGGAATGAAAAATTGATCTTTCTTGCTAAAGAAGACAATAATAAGACAGTCTGACCCCACGCTGCGTTTATTTCCGACCAATCTACAGGAGCTGTGGGTAGTCGACCAAGCCTAAAATTATTTATTATTCCAAACTGCCCCGAGTCCGATATATGGAAAGTGGCTTTGAAAACATTCATTTTCTTCAATTTCTCTAATTGTGACTGTGTGTATGCAAGCTGACATTCATAAAACTTCATCTGATCTTCCGTAGTCATTAAATCCTTACGATGCCTTGTATATTCCCTCCAATAGACATCCTGTTCCTTCTCCAACCTCTCTCTTTCCCTCTCCTGGACATCTATTTCCTCTTTCATAGCCCTCTCCTCTTTCTGCAAAGCCGAAAGCTCCTGCAGAAGTCTACTTTGCTCCTGCTTCCAATCCTCTAACTCTTTCTCGAGCCCTTCCAAGTTCAAATCTTCTTTATCATCCTCTAGCTTCTTTAAATAGTCATTGTAATCTTTCCATTCGGCTTCTGTCTGTCTTAACTGGTTATCCATTAACTCTAACAGAGTATCTGTGCACTCATCGCATAGTGGGTGGTCGACGTCCGAATTATTGGATAAGAGATCAAAAAGAGTAGCCTTTACGTGCAACTGGTGGCCCAATGACGTGGTCTCCCACCCGTCCGAGATCACCATGAACCCATTAGCGCCGTTACCTGACTCTGACATCCGAAAAGGGGGCACATAGTGTTCCAAACTTGAAGATTGTAAGTCCAAGTCGACTTCGTTGTTTCTCCGTATTTGAAGGGTCAGGTCTGCTATTGTGTGCTCCCCGAGGTTGTTTAGGGACTCATCTAACTTCAGGGGCTGCAGGACAGCGCTGGCACGAGAAGCTGATGAAAGATTTTGAGTCACTCATCGTGATTGTGAAACTACTAGCTATTACGTCATTTAGTATAAAATGTGACAATGGTTTTCTCTTCAAAGATCACTACTGGACTGGCGCCTTATTTCTTGTTATAATTATAATGTTATATTGGAATATTATTGCAATAACGTAACACAAACAAACAAAGAACTTAGCGAAGTTGCGTCTTGAAAAATTGATTTACCTGAACTGTCAAAATTTGGGTTGCCATCAGTTACGAAAAATTTACTTCTTAATAATAATACTGTTCGTTTTTATTTTCTACTGATTCGGTTTCTTGACGATAAATAATTAATTAAAACTTCAGTTCCCAAACTAAAGAACATATAAAATTAGGTAAGTATTGTTCTTTTTATTTAGTATAAATATTTTATAATAGTAACAATTAGACTTTACACACTCTTTATTGAAATGGCTCAGTGACTCGAGTCACCCAAATGATACATTGTTCCGAATCTCTAATTTTTGCTCTGAATGTATCATTCGACGCCATTGGATCTCGAACAGAGTTGGTCAATCGGTACGCGGTAGTCATCGCGCTCACTGATAAATGATGAATGAGTCGCATTATCCGAATGAACTGGATGATCCAAATTCAAAAGCGAAAGAGTAAGCCGTGGGCCGTCCGGGGTGAATCGTAGCCGTCTTTCCACTTATTACGCGGGGAAAAGAGAAAGGTATATGTATTTACCATGGCACAGCAGAATTGGATCGATGATCCATTCAAGACAAAATCAATTACTCACCTTCTGCTCTATAATGACTACTACTGCTGACGACCCGTTTGGAACAGTGGTAGTGAACGCTGCCTTTGGTCCAAGGGTTGCGGGTTCGATCCCCGCACAGTACAAACATTTGTGTGCATGAACATGTCTGTTTGTATTGGTCTGGGTGTTTCCTGTGTATTATAAGTATGTATTTACAAAAGAAAACTATATTATATGTATATATTTTTAATCCCACTGTTGATTCTGATATCCGTAACACAGGTGCTTGAGCTACCTATCTCGGAATCAGATCAATGAATGTGATGTTTTGAAATATAAAAAAAAAAAAAAAATAATCTATCCGATGTTTGATATGATCCAAATGAAGCGTTTCACTGTTCCGCATCTTTACACTGATCCAGATGTAAATGTCTCAATCTTTTGAAAGATATGTTTATCTTACATTCAGAGACATCTTACATTTCTCAATTTTAGACCTTCATCTTTGATCTTTAATAATAATATTATTAAAGTTCAAAGAATGGCTTCTCTGATCTTTTCTTCTTTGCTGGCGTATTAGATCTTTTAAAATTAGATTCAGTGATTACCTTCTGAATTCACAAACATATACTTAAAGAATAAGCTGGGATTTTTCAAACTATGGCAATATTTTTATTTCTTAAATGTATGTGGTGAAAAGTATTTACAAATTCAATTTCATAATTTATTTGTATGTATTAAATACTCACATTACTCTTTTATTTGATGTGCATTTTTAATTTTATAGTGATATATTTACGCGTACGCTTTGGACCCAAAATTTTTAAGTGCGTGGTTATTTAAAAATAGTATAAGTGTTTGCCGACGAGAGGTGTAACCCTGTTAATTGTTTGAAATAGATCCGGTTTAGTAGCTAAAAATTAAAATCGATTTACGTCACTAGTGTGCCCTACCCGTCACCTTAATCAGAATGCGACTTATCATTGGCTATTAAAAATTCACGATTAACAGTGTATTCGTTCGATCATTTGGGAGTTTAAAAAGAAAATTGGTTGACAGATACCAACGTTCAATTATCTAGATTAGTATTTTTTTAATAAATTTTATAAATAGTTTGACAAAGAAAGTAAATCGTGAAATTATCGTTTTTGTCCTTATTGCAATTAATAAATACAAACATAATTTTAAAAAGTTAAGAAATTGTGCTTTTTTAACATAGAAAGATTGATACATTCAATGCCCATTGTTACAAGGAATTGTTGACTATGTTGTCGAATTTTGATGAAGTGTCAAATGTGACGTATTATTTCGGCCCAACTAGACTTACCTATTTGATTACTCACTGTATGAAGAAATACAAATCGTTTAATGCGTCAAGAAAGGCGTGACAACGGAACGGAGTTCCTATGCTTTATAACCATTATGGGTTACCATACCCTATGAAATAAGCGGCAGTGGCGCCATCAATTATTTTGACGCCTTTTTTGGCACATTCATTATAAACCAACGTGTCGCTTTCCGGACCTAAGTACTATGTAATCCACTCAGGCCCAACCCAACTATCAATCCAAATGTTTACTAGTATGAGAATCGAACCCACGCGGTTCTTTTCGCATAACCGCGCTCAAAGCACTGCACTAAAAAGGTTGTTATTATTGAGAATAAAACTAGGCACAGGATTAAAACTCTGATAATATTCTTATAGAACTTTATTTCACTTTGTAGACTAGAATACAATAATTCAACTGAAACAGCACCTTATTTAGGTTAATATTTACATAACGATATGCAATAAAACTATACTAATTACAGTCTCTCAAAAAGTAGGTAAGTATTAAACCTCAAAACATAAAATCTAAAGAAGCACTCTTAAAAAATCTAAAATGGCAGGACTATATTAACTATTTTCGTCACAATCTTATATTTAATAAGGAACATAGTAAAAATATAAATTTAAGTAGATAGGTAGGTATACCTGACTACTACCTAACTACTGGGCAATATTTTTTTTACATAAACTAGGAACAGTCCTAGGCATTATATTTCACAGGTAAAAAAATACAGTGGCGCATCGACGAAACTAGCGAGGCCAATAAAATTGCATTGATTATAACAATTATGACACATTTTTTACAGTACAACGGTGAATCCATGTAGGAAAGTATTAAGATTTTTTGAGACAAAATTATATCATTATTTCTTCCTACAAGTAATCAGATTTTTTTATGATTGCTAAAAGTGGCCACTTTAGGCAATAATATAAATTATTGTTACTTGTACGAAGATTATAACTAAACAAATACATCACAAAAATCTTAATACGTTCCTTTAAGGATTCACTGTTGTACTTTTTTTAAAAAATCCTCATTATCGCCACTATTCATACAAATCTATTGGTGGCACTAGTTACGTTGGTGCGTCACCTTAAAGAATACAAGTAAGTAAAATCGAAACTAAATCCCTTGGTAATCATTTTTCAGATAGGAAACCAAGCAAATTAAAAAAGTATCATAAATAATTGAATAATATTTGAAAACTGGGTAACCAATCAACCAAATTTGCAAATATTTTTATCTGAGGTAGAAAATAATATATCTTAAGTATTTGAGCTATAAACTATAAACGTTTTAGAAAAATACTACCATAAATAAAACCTATAAAAATTGCAGTCAATTTGCCAACATTAGTTGGATATGATTCGTCATGCTTAACACTATATAGGCACAAAAAAAATAAGAATATAAAGTAATATTATACATTCTGTATTCAATATTCTGAAGTATAATAAAACAAAATAAGTAGGCGAAGTATGAAATAAAAATATTTTTAAAATTCTCTATAATCTAATAGAATCACAAATTCACTTCAAAAAGTACCAATTAGAAGTCTATAATTGTATGGCAACTCTGATTACGGTGCTCCACCGTGGAGGTAGTGTGTGGGATCCTGAAGCTGGTGGTAGTAGGCGTTGGGGAGTAGTGCCTGAGCCAAACCACCTTGAGGACCAGCGTATTGGGCTGGGACTAACATTTCTCTGGAAAAGAAACCAAGTATTAGGAAATATAAATACTTATTTTTATAAGTAGGTAAGTAAAAAGTACCCCATAGTACTGTTTGGGGACTGGTCTGCTTCGGTTTTGGGTTTAGCTCATATTTCGCTTTTAATTTGCTTCATTCTATTTTGTGTTGCATTAGACTGTATGACTTGGTATGAGGATAAAAAACCATTGTATAAAAGATGGCGATTAAAAAGATAACTGGCGAATTTCTTGCCGGATCTTCTCGACCAGAAACATCTTTCCGAGCCGGTGGTAGAATGGCATTATGTTTATTTATTTCTTATTAAGAATATTTTATAAATCGACATATATGTATATGTAACTACATACATGTAAATTATATTATACTTATTAACAGATTTTAATGTATGATGATTTGTAAGTGCTGTGTGATAAAAGCCTATGCAAATAAAGAATCTTTTGACTTTGACTTGACTTTGAGAAGGTACCTAAGGTATGAGGTACCCTATCAATGTAATTATTCAGACAATAAAAAAAATGCTTCAATCGGGGCAGACGAGCATATGGATCACTTGATGGTAAGATGGTAAGCAGTTGCAACAGCGGTTGGATAAGAGTAGAGACGCTCGGCCATAGAGTAATTCGGGGCACTTCGGTTAAAACTTGAGCCGCATTTGTGCATGGTTATTTAATAAATAGTATAAGTGTTTGCCGAGAGATTGTAACCCCGAAATTGATTAAAATAGATCCGATTTAGTAGCTAAAAATTAAAAAATTAAATGTAATAATCCACAAGTGACCTCATCACTCGGCATGACAAATTAATAAGGCTTTTGCTCACGTTGATTTAAAAAAAGGTAATCCAAATAATCCATACGTCAAGCATCAAGAAAAAACATTGACATTTGACAGCTAAGTAACTTATAAACTTTTTTTTAATTTTACACATAGCACCGACATCACAATACGTTGAGCCTCAGGATTACGTAACTTTCGGCATATTAATTAATAATTTTAATAATGAATATTGTAATATTAGAATAATATTTTAATTAAAACCCACATTTACGATAACTAAAAAATATTGGTCATCTTTTTTTTCTTTCTTTATTCGAAAAGCGTATAAAAATGCTAATATATTTTTTGTCGTAATTGTCGTTTGTTATTCCAATTTTTAATATCCTACTGGCCAGAATCACGATTGATTTTTCCTTTTTCTTATAAAATGATGTTTGCAAGCCAAGTTATTGGCTCCGAACTTTTTACAACTGAACAAAAAAGAAACTGTCGTTCCACATGTTTCTCTTTGAAAATTTAAAGCCGAACGAAAAAAATAAATCTCCCTTTTCTATTGACCTTACCGACCCTATTGTTCAAAAGGGACCTCATTATGAGGTCATTAATCAATTAGGAATACAGGATAAAGGCCAACGGAATACAAAAAATCCCACATGTGTACCATTGAATGGACAGGGTGTAACAATTTGGACAGGGTGGTAACAATTTTATGGTCATTTTAAATACATTCGATAAAAATGTTACGATTTAATTTTGTTACTATGAGCCCTACAGGCACACATACCTATAGTTAAGGTATTAAGTACTCATCATTATCATCTTTCAGCCAATAGATATCCACTGCTGGACTTAAACCTCCCCCAATGTTCTCCACACAGATCAGCCAGATCGTCGGGCCACCTTGTGGGATCGCCACGGCTGCGACCTCCTGTACGTGGCGTCCACTCGAGGACCTTTCCGCCCCAACAGCCGTTTGTTCTCCTCGCTATGTGCCCTGCATATTCCCACTTGACAGTGGGAGAGCCATCCTTCGGCATGAATTGGCCGGCTCGACCGGAGTAATACTACGTCCTCACAAAAAACCGGCTTGAAGCAGGCCATGCGCTGTGTTTCGCTGCGTGAGTGAGGGTACCGGGGACCCAATCCAGGGGAAGGGGGTAAAAAAGGTAAGCAGCGCACTTGTGACACCCGTTGGTGTTGCAGGTGTGCTTACCATCAGGTGTTCCGTCGGCTCGTCTGCCACCTAAAACTTGAGGTTTGCAATCCTTTGGGCTAGGTGACCTTAGTTCTCCTGCGGATCTCATCATTTCTGATACGATCACGCAAGGAGACTCCGAGCATAGCCCTCTCCATTGCTCTCTGGGTGACTTTGAGCCTCATTAATCGGCACATTGTAAGCGGCCACGTTTCAAGTTCCGTATGTCATCACTGGCAACATACACGCATTAAAGACTTTCGTCTTGAGACACTGCGGTAGATGGGCGGAAAATATTCTACGTGAGCACAACCTCGTTCAAAATTATCAATTTTTTTTTTTTTTTATATGAGAGGTGGCAGACGAGCAGACGGATCACCTGATGGTAAGCAATTCCGCCGCCCATGGACACCCGCAACACCAGTGGAGTCACAAGTGCGCTGCCAACCTTTTCCCCTTCCCCCCATTGGGCCTCCGGTAACCTCACTTCACACGGCGAAACACAGCGCAGGCACTGCTTCACGCCGGTCTTCTGTGAGGCAGTGGTATCACTCCGGTCGAGCCGGCCCATTCATGCCTAAGCGTGGCTCTCCCACATTTAAAACTGAAGTGTTTGGTCTCACGGTCACCTGATACATTAAGCCCGTGCTAACCTTGAGACAGAACCATAATCGCTTACAAAGGTCCCATACACGCGAGCGAGACTCAACACTTCGCACTTTTACATAAACATACGCCGTTTGAAGATTGCGACTTGGCTCGTATTTTATTTTATACATTTTTAAGAGCAATGCCGCAGAGGTGCGAGTATAGACGCAAATAGTGAGCGAGCGAGAACTGAATAGATGCGCCGGCATTTCTGATCCCATTCTTTATCCGCACAGGAGCCCAATTCTCGGGTTTGTGACATTTCAAAAACATGGCGGATATCACTTGAAAATCATACAAAAAAACTATGTTTTAGTGATATATGTCGTATGAAAATAAATGTCACGAGACCGAGAATTGGGCTCCAGGTTGTAACTGAAGTCAGCACCTAATTTCGGTTGAAAAATCGAATGTATTAAAAGATTAGTGATCTAGACAGTATTGGGCGTCAGCTTATCTTCATCCAATCAGCCAGATTGGATGAAGATATGCGTCTTCCGAATGAGAGGTTAGTTTGAATTCGAGCACTCAAAGTTCAATCTGTTGAGTCTGTCACTCAAAGTTTAAAAAACAAGTCATTTTTGTTTTAAACTTTCATGGTTATAACATTAGAATAGTCAAAAATAAGGTACATGGTAGAAACCCCGTAAATAACTATTCTAAAGTTCTTTTTGATCCATTTTGATTATTTTTTTATCCTTTTTTATTATGACGACCCTCTTGGAAGCAGTGGTAGTGAACGCTGCCTTTGATCCAAGGGTTGCGGGTTCGATCCCCGTACAGTACAAACATTTGTGTGCATGAACATGTCTGTTTGTATTGGTCTGGGTGTTTTCTATGTATTTACAAAAGAAAAGATATGTATATATTTGTAATCCCACTGTTGATTCTGATATCCGTAACACAGGTGCTTGAGCTACCTATCTCGGAATATGTGATGTTGTGAAAAAAAGAATCGGGGAAGTTTAAAGGTTGCCAGCGCAGATGTGACTCCATTCTTATTGAAGGTGTCAATCGCTTACCACCAGGTGGTCCGTCTGGTCGTCTGCCACCTATGTCATAAAAAACCTAAATGTTACACATACATAGTCTATTAGAAGGTTTAGGGTTCTTGAGAACAGCTGAAAACCAGCGTTAGGTCCCACTTCGCTAAGGGCTGCTTCGCTAAGGCCCGCTCGGCTAAGGCCCGCTTCTCAAAGGTCCGCTTCTCTATGGAACACAATAAAGTGACACTTACGGTCTATTCTAATAGATTGCGGCTGCGTGCGGTAAATTTGTTGCCTGTTTTTGAACCAATTGGAGACCTGCGTCAGCGTGAGGCCCGTCTTCTTTGCTAAGGCCCACTTCTCGATGTAACAAAATAAAATTTCACTTACGGCCTATTAGGTTGCTGCGGAGTGCGGTCTCGCTGTCGTCTGTTCTTGAACCAGTTGGAGACCTGCGTCAGCGTAAGGCCCGTCTTCTTCGCTAAGGCCCGCTTCTCGTCTGGAGTGGGGTACCTGAAGAATATAAATAATAAATAGACAGGCTATTCACGCTCAGACAAACTAGGGCATTACCAGAAAACTTCGATGACAAAATTTACCAGAACAGGAATCGAACCCAACCTTCTGCGCTTGGGCACGCAACTTAAGCCACTCCTGCAGAATGCTTCATCAAGGTCGTCGAAAATGGCTCTTATGTGTGATTGAATCAGAAAGAGAGTTTCGTTAAGAATTCCATGATTACCAAATCGGGCAAGACGAATTGCGGGGCGAACGATCAATATTCTTTAAGGTGACGGGTAGGGCACACTAGCGACGCCAATCGATTTAAATTGTTAGCTACTAAACCGGATCTTTTTCAAACAATTTCGGGGTTTCAACCTCTCGGCAAACACTAATACTATTTATTAAATAATCATACACAAATGTTGGGTCCGTTTTTGTACGCAAAAAGTTGATTCATGCCAAAAGTGGCCGCTTTTGGCGTGATCGATTGGCGTCGCTAGTGTGCCCCACCCGTCACCTTAATTATAAATGTATCGTATAAATCTAAAAAATATCGTTTTATCCTTGGGGTGGAGCATGCAAGACCAAAATAATACAATTGGAGCGTGCTCCACACACAAAAAAATAGCACAATCATTTAATCTGTTATCATTAATCTACAGGTGGGACCTGGAGGCCTGAAATACAGGGTCGCCCTAGCTTAGGCTCCAGATCACACGCAGAGCAGAGATCCCTAAGTTAAAAAATGTAATAACATAGCATTGTGTGATAAATAAAGCATTTTTATTTATTTATTTATCCAAATATAACCCCCATGATGTAATCCGACAGAAAACCAGAGACACCGACATAGCCCACCGAATTAGCAAACTGAAGTGGCAGTGGGCTGGTCATATTAGCCGTAGAACTGACAGCCGTTGGAGCCGTAAAGTCCTTGAGTGGAGACCGCGACTCGGTAAGCGAAGTGTAGGACGACGCCCTGCGACAAGATGGGATGATGACATTCGAAGGTTGGCTGGTGTGGGCTGGATGAGAGTGGCCGAAAATCGGGAGCAGTAGCGTGCATTAGGGGAGACCTATGTCCAGCAGTGGACGAGTGTGGGTTGCTGATGATGAACCCCCATTGCTCATGGGCCGCGTTGATTACATTCCATCAGGTGACTCGCTTGCTCGTTTGTCGCCTCTAGCATAAAAAAAAGTGCAAGTAACTTACCTATTTCTAAAATAGCAGTCTTTCAATGCATTTCTACTTTTCTCTTTAAAACAATACACTGTTTCTTCTCCGTCCCATATGGTTTTCGGTAGAGGATACTTTTTCCTTAGCCTATATTTATCAACAGCACCTAAAAAAGAAGAACATTAACTTTTAAGATAGATACGTCTTATTTCAATTTCAGTTTTTGAGTAACTTTGTAAACATGTCTTGAAGGGTGGAGACCCTTCAAGACATGTTTACAAAGTTACTCTATTTTTATGTAGAGTAGGCTTATATTTTTATCAGCCAACTTCAAAAAAAAGGGGGAGGTTCCCAATCCGAAATCAAAAATGTCTTTATTCAATTTAAGTCCATACAGAACATTTATGAATGTCAAATATTATGTAATCTACCGCTGATTCGGAATGTCAATTTCTACCGAGAAGAATCAGCAAGAAACTCAGTAGTTACTCTTTTCAAATAATATGATAATTACAATAATAATTCTTATTCAAATTATGATTACAGTGATAGTATGATATACAATGCTTATAATCAATATCGTTTAGATAAATCGTCAAAGAAAAAGTATGAAATGAATTATACATTAGAGGACAGGCGAAGAGATCAACATGTCCAAGAATCCTTATCATTCAAATAATCATCTACTTTATAGTAGCCTTTCTACATTAGGCAGTTTTTTACATGCATCTTAAACTTATGTACAGGTAAATCAATGATATTTTGAGGTAACTTATTAAACATTCTAATGCTCAATCCTACAAATGAATTTCCAGTTTTATGAAGTCTTAGATTTGGGACAGCAAGCCTATGTTTATTTCGCGTGTTAAAGCTATGAAAATCTGATTTTTGCGAGTAAATGGCTCATGGTCGTGGCGAACCCTGAGCATTAAAGCCACGGCTTTGGCGGCAACCAGGAATGCTTCCAAGCAGTTTTATCGTACACTCACCCAATGGTCTCCCCCTGACCTTCTGCGCCTCCTGGTAGTGGGCCTCGAACCACAGGCTCTGCAGCGCCGTGTGGTGCCGGGGCGTGAAGGTGTGGGCCTCCAGTATGGCGTATAGCTCCTGGTACACGCCCCTGTGGTACGCGACAAGAGCTCGTGCCCTGGAAGAAATGGGGTAGTTGTAATTAAGATAACTATCTTAACTTAAAACTCAAAAGCTAGGTATAGAGAGATGCAATGTACAATGCTAAGCTGGTGTGGGAACAAGCCGGTACGGTCGGCTCTGATTCAGTAGTAATGTCAGCTTCATTGTTAACCATCAGGTACAGGGAAAGTCGGCCTTCGGCATGAATAGGCCGGCTGGACCGGAATGATACCCCAGACTCACAAACGGCGTGAAGCAGAGCGCTTGCGCTGTGTCGGCAGACCACTTGTGACTTGCACTGGTTATCGGGTGTACGAGCTGCAACAATCGCTTACCATCAGGTGATCTCTCTGCTCGTCTGCCAATTATCACATAAAAAAATAACAATATCCGCACATGTTAAGCAAATGTCGTATTGCAAAGATAACTACATCAAAACGCTCTACCTATTCCGATCTGTCCAGAAAACACACAACCAAGATATCTAAGGTACACCTCCTACCTTAAAACCGTCTCGTTTCCTCTCAAAAGCTCACTTTGCGGCAAACTCCACAGAAATGCCGCCAACTTCTCTATATCCCCCTTCTGCTGCAACGCCTCGCAAACACACTGCACCTGCTCCGAGTTGAAATTCAGACATCGTCTTATGTTCGCATTCTCATTCTCATTGAAGAAAGTCTGCGGAACCCTCTCCCTATCACCGACGCCATTTTCGTATCCTTGATTCAAAATCTTAACGTCCGGCAACGGATTGTTTTCATTCCCACAACTTTTCAAATTTGGAACGTCATTAAAATACGAACGCATCGACCGATCGTCTTCTATTTGGTTGAAGAAGTTGTCATTCTGCGAGAGTTTCAATTCGAAATTCAAATATTTCTTATTCCTTTGCGGCGTTAGGTAATTGTCAAACTTATTGCTCTCTTGTAGGTAAACCTCTTTGGTCCTGTCTTCATTTCTTGGGGACTTCTGTTTGCAGGAAAAAAACTGTTTTTCGCTTAAATCTGATTGAGCGTAAAAGTTATTTTGGTTTTCATACGCAAATGGTGGTAAAGACGTTTCGGATTCGCTTGTGGAATCGCTTGATGGACTCAAGCGGTCTGAACAGGTTTCCATGTTGGTGGATTTCATCGCAAAATGTTGTAAGATCCAATTTCGTTAAGCTGCAAGAAAAAAAAGCTATGTACTGTCTGTCTGAGATGCACTGTACTTGTAACAACAATACTTCGCATAGTGTGATTTAATTTTCATATTGAGGACGAGTAGCCATTTTGTCTTACTATTTGTTTACTTATTCCGATTAATAAAGCGACCGTAAGCTTTATTTACAAAGGAAAATACCGCTAAACTTGTCGAAATGCATATTTTATACCTAAATACTTTGGTTTTAGAAATTTCGCGACTCCTCATATTTCGTTATGTCCGGCAATTTTTTCATGGAATTGTTTACAAACTTATGTTCATCAATGACGCAGTATTTATATTATTCAATACAGTTACGTAAAAATCATTCATAAGTTTTAAGGCGACGGGTAGCCATAACTAGCGACAGCATTCGTTTTTAATTGTTAGCTGCTAAACCGGATCTATTTTAAACAATTTCGGAGTTACAACCTCTCGGCAAACACTTATACTATTTATTAATTAACCATGCACAAATGTTGGGTCTGTTTTTGTACGTGAAAAATTGATTACCGCCAAAAGCGGCCACTTTTAGTGTGAATCAATTTTTCGCGTACAAATGTTGGGTCCGCATTTGTGCATGGTTATTTAATAAATATTATAAGCGTTTGCCGAGAGTTTGTAACCCCGAATTGCTTAAAATAGATCTGGTTTCATCATCATCATCAGCCCATTTAAGTCCCCACTGCTGGGGCACGGGCCTCCCTCAATCACATGAGGGGTAATTGCCATACTCACCTACGCTTGGCAGACGGGTTGGCGAGGGTATTTGATGTAAATGCAGAGTTTTCCTTCTCTGGGTGCTGATGATCATGCCAGCAGCTTTACCTTAGTCGCCTTTTACGACACCTCGGTAAGAGTGAGGGTGGCCTATTCTACTCTGCCGGGACCACACGGCGTATTCAGAGCGTATTCAGATCTGGTTTAGTAGCTAACAATTAAAATCGATTGGCGTCGCTAGTGTGCCCTACTCGTCACATTAACTTATTTTAATTAGCAAATCAGACATTTTGTGTAGACATTGAAGTAGGTTTCGGATATGCACAGACAGGGTGACCCAGATGTATGTGGATGTGTAATGAGTAGCGATATTATTTTAAAAACATGTTACACTTAGTACAGACAGTCACACAGCAGGTTAGTTCAATCGGTCTATCCTTAAATTGATATTGAACTAAACCCACCTTATTCTAAATCGCGATCTAATGTTATTACCGTACTAAATACATAACTGTATGATATAGGTACAAAATAAATGAAAACATTAATATGACGTTCTGTGCCGATTTTCTAAATTATGTAGGTAGGTAGGTAGATACTACCTACACTTTAAGTACAGTGGCGGACAAATCAAGCTATACAAAACTGTCAAATTTCCTCAATCGATTTCGAACTCAATGTGCAACAATATAGGGTTTATAATCGAATGAAGAAATTTGACAGTTTTGTATAGCTTGATGTGTCCGCCACTGTACATATAAATAAGTAATAATAAGTAATTCATCATCATCAGCAACCCACACTCGTCCACTGCTGGACATAGGTCTCCCCTAATGCACGCCACTGCTCCCGATTTTCGGCCACTCTCATCCAGCCCACACCAGCCAGCCTTCGAATGTCATCATCCCATCTTGTCGCAGGGCGTCCTACACTACGCTTACCGAGTCGCGGTCTCCACTCAAGGTCTTTACGGCTCCAACGGCTGTCAGTTCTGCGGCTAATATGACCAGCCCACTGCCACTTCAGTTTGCTAATTCGGTGGGCTATGTCGATGACTCTGGTTCTCTGTCGGATTACATCATTTCTGATGCGGTCCTTCAGAGACCGTTAAGTAATTGTTACTTTCTAATACACAATTAATTATTTAGATTGTAAGAACATTGCAATGCCTTGTTAGGTATTAAGTATTTAAGCTACATTGTATTATTTTAATATCTTTTGTACCACTTAACATGCAATAAACGATTATGATTATGTTTACGATTATGATTATAAATATCATGTCATCCCGTTCCAGCACGCAATGTTAAAAGGGGCTCGCACGAATTTTGTTCCGGGACTATGCTTAGTGACGCCCTGTTGGTCTAGTGGTTTAAGTACCGGGCCGTGATCTCGGGGTCCTGGGTTCGATTCCCGGGTCGAGCGAAAAGTATGTTTCGAATTTTTCGAACTTAGCTCGGGTTTGTGATCACCAATCCGCATTTGGCAAGCGTGGTGATTAAGCCTGATCCCATCATAGTAGCGATGACTTGATTTCTATGATGGAGGCCTTTGCCCTGCAGTGGGACAGTTTATAGGCTGATACTTTACTATGCTTAGTTAGTGATTTGTAATAATGGGGAACGTGTTTGACATTAAGGTTAGAATCGCACTATAAAACGACGGCTGCGCGAGAGGTCCCGGGTTCGATCCCCGTAACGGCCCAAATTTTGTAGCTAAGTTTTCGGTAAGAAATTCTTAGTGTCAGCCCGTATTCTAAAAACCGAACAGTGGTTTGGCCTCCGTAGACTGCTGTCACTCAATAACTTCTCCAATAATAATAATAATAATTCTCACAACATCTCATACGTTGACCTGATTCCGTATTAAGTAGCTTAAGCACTTGTGTTACAGATATCAGACAACAGAGGAACACAAATATATACTTAAATACATATATTACACCCAGACACCGAACAAACACAAATGTTCATCGTACGAATGTTTGTCCAGGGTGGGGATCGAACCCGCGACCTTTGGCGTAAGAGGCAGAGTCACTACCAATTGCGCCAACCGGTCAGTCATGACTTCTCTAATGAAAGTTGTTTTTGGGAAAGTAATTGGTTAGCCAATCGTTCACTCACGTTTGCAAAATAATAATAATAATATAAATAAATAATAAATATTTCACAACATCACATACATTGATCAGACTCCGAGATAGGTAGCTGTACCTGTGTTACGGATATTAGAATCAACAGTGGGATTACAAATATATACATATAATACTTTTCTTTTGTAAATACATACTTATAATACATAGCAAACACCCAGACCAATACAAACAAACATGTTCATGCACACAGATGCTTGTACTGTGCGGGGATCGAACCCGCAACCCTTGTATCAGAGGCAGCGTTCACTACCACTGTTCCAATCAGGTCGTCGCATTAATTTGCAGACTCTTGAGCGGTTCTCCCCAAGGCCCTGCCGAGTTCACTGGCAGAGATCTTTATTTATTTATTTTTGAGTTGCTTATTCAGCGAATGGATTTCCACAGACCTTTCGGGTTTTCGGTAAGAAATTCTTAGTGGCAGCCCGGAGTCTGTAAGTTGGCGGTCTTGTACCCTCGTGCTTCGAAAAGCACGTTAAGACGTTGGTCCTGCGCCCGATCCCTCTTCGGTCATGTCGCACTGGTGTCCCATCGGATTATGAGGGCAAGGGAATAAAGAGTGCTTGCCACACACTTGAGCACTATAATATATCCTGCGCAATGACGTATTTTTTTATGCTAGAGGCGGACAAACGAGCAAGCGAGTCACCTGATGGAAAGTAATCATCGCCGCCCATGAACATCCGCGAAATCATAGAGATGCTAATATGTTGCTGGCCTTTTTAAAAAAGAGTACGCTCTTCTCTTGAAGGTACCTAAGTCGTAGCCGTCCGGAAATTCTCCTGCAGCCAAACCGTTCCACAGAACTGAGGTACGTGGTAGAAAGTACGTATCAAAACATCTTAGATCCTGCGTAAGTGGCTGCTCTTAGATGGAGATTAGCCGCCTAAGCCGAAATCGGTTTTAGGATAATAACAAGACTAGAAACCTAGTCTGTGGCTACAATTCGAAGCAACTCAAATGGAGCCGTACGGCTCCAAACTCCCGGACCGCTCCGCAGTCGTCAATGTCAATTCCTGTCAAACGCATCTCGCGAAAATTAATTTACTCTGACGATCTAAAAAGTACAAAACAAGTATCCACCTACTGCAGCAAAACAGATTCATTATAATAATAACATAAAATCAATGTGGCATACGACCACGGCGATACGGCATAATCATTTCAGCAGAGACAATTTTCTTGTTTTGTACTTTTTAGATCGTGTTTTTTGGTAGTCGGGTTTTAGTTTTTAAACTTTATTCTGTGTTTTGATGGTCAATAAATGTATTTTCTTTCTTTCTTTCTATACCACGAGCAAGACGGTTTAAAAAACACGGTGTATACATTTAATACTTTCCTTTTATAAATACTTATTATCACAATGCAAAATGGATTGGCGAAATTGTCCGACGGCAAGTTTCATAATAAAGAAAGATTTAAAAAATCCGTTCGTCGCCTAAAAATACAAACATCGTACAATAACATGGCGTTGCCGGACGCGGCCGCGAAAACAAATGGATGACCAGGTGACCAATGCGTTTCCTAGAAAGAAAAGCTAAAAGTGGGCAATATGTGTAATAAATATGTACCATTGATCTGACCCCGAGATAGGTAGACCAAGCACCTGTGTTACGGACATTAGTACCAACAGCGGAATTACAAATATACATATATAATACTTATCTTTTGTAAATATATACTTATAATACATAGAAAAGACCCAGACCAATACAAACAGACACATTCACGCAGGTAGGTGGCAGACGAGCAGACGGATCACCTGATGGTAAGCAATTTCCGCCGCCCATGGACACCCGCGACACCAGTGGAGTCACAAGTGCGCTGTCAACCTTTTAACCGCCCTTTCACCCGGATTGGTCCGGTACCCTCACTCACGCAGCGAAACACAGCCCAGTGCTGCTTCACGCTGGTTTCCTGTGAAGCCGTGGTATCACTCAGGCCGAGGCGGCCCATTCATGCAGAAGCGTGGCTCTCCCACGGTCAACGGTCGGTTTGTGCTATACGGGGATCGAACCCGAAATGAGTCGTCTAAAGAAGAAAGAAAAAGAAAAGTATTATATGTACATATATATATGTAATCCCACTGTTGATTCTGATATCCGTAACACAGGTGCTTGAGCTAGGTACCTATCTAGGGGTCAGGACAATGTTGGGATGTTGTGGACTATTTATTACGTTACATTACATTACAATATTAGGGGAAGAAAGGCATATAAAATGCAAGCGATAGTAGCTTTTTTTAAAAAAAAAAAAAAAAAAAAAAAAAAAAAAAAAAAAAAAAAAAAGCTACTATCGCTTGCATTTTATATGCCTTTCTTCCCCTAATAAAACATATTGTAATGTAATGTAACGTAATAAATAGTCCACAACATCCCAACATTGTCCTGACCCCTAGATAGGTACCTAGCTCAAGCACCTGTGTTACGGATATCAGAATCAACAGTGGGATTACAAATATATACATAAATTACTCTTTTTTTTGTAAATATAATAATAATAATATAATTCTCACAACATCTTTTAGGTTGACCTGATTGCGTAAGTACTAAGTAGCTTAAGCACTTGTGTTACAGATATCAGACAACAGAGGAACACAAATATATACTTAAATACATATATTACACCCAGACACTGAACAAACACAAGTGTTCATCACACGAATGTTTGTCCAAGGTGGGGATCGAACCCACGACCTTTGACGTAAGAGGCAGGGTCACTACTAATTGCGCCATCCGGTCAGTCGTATGCTTATATTGCTTATAATACATAGAAAACACCCAGACCGATACAAACAGACATGTTCATGCACACAAATGTATGTACTACCTATGCGGATAAAGAATGGGATCAGAAATGGCGGCGCACCTATTCACTTCTCGCTCGCACACTATTTGCGTCTATACTCGCACTCGTGGGGTGCGAGTATAGACGGAAATATTGTACTGGGCGGGGATCGAACCCGCAACGCTTGGACTAAAGGCAGCGTTCACTACCACTGATCCAAACGGGTCGTCAAAGTAGCTCAGTGTATAATAAAAAAAACATGTGCCATTTTAACGAGAGATCGCAGTTTTAAAGCCGGCTGTGATAGCGATCTACCATACATTTACTATCGGAATAAGGTTGGTAAGGTTGGTTAAGTTACAAATACAGAAAACTAGAAATCAGCAAAGTTTCCCACTTCGATGGTAAAACATAAATTGAAAATTCAAAAAACCCCCGACGGCGGCATTCTTGGATTTGAAATTTGTCCCAATAAATATATTCTGCTACTCAAGTCCTGTAGAATAGAATAGAGAGTAGAATAGGCCACCCTCACTCTTACCGAGGTGTCGTAAAAGGCAACTAAGGTAAAACTGCTGGCATGATCACTAGCACCCAGAGAAGGAAAACTCTGCATTTCAAAACCCTCGCCAACCCGTCTGCCAAGCGTGGTGAGTTTGGCAATTACCCCTCATGTGATTGAGGGAGGCCCGTGCCCCAGCAGTGGGGACTTAAATGGGCTGATGATGATGACTCAAGCCCTTTTATATGATACCCATATTGTGGGAATTGTGTTAAAACATACAATCCATATCTTTGTGACGGCGGCCATCTTGGATAGATTTTTATCCAACATAGCTAAGAACACTTTCCCCTTATTCGTCTTTCAAACAAAAAAAAACAAAGTCAAAATCGGGTAATTTGTTCGATAGCTACGATTCCATAGACAGACACGTCAAACTATAAGTTTGACGTGACACCGAGTCGTTTTTACGTCGGGGACTAATAAACATGTACAAAATATGAGGAAAGCAAAGTGAAACAAATTAGATAAGTAGGTTAGTAACTTAATTCATTAAAACTTCTTTTTTTATGTGATAAACGAGCAGACGGATCACCTGATGGTAAGCGATTGCCGCCGCCCATAGACACTCGCTCGCGACACCAGTGGAGTCACAAGTGCGGTGCCAACCAATAAACCCCCCTTTCCTCACGCAGCGAAACACAGCAGAGTGCTGCTTCACGCCGGTTTTCTGTGAGGCCGTGGTATCACTCCGGTCCCCATTCATACCGAAGCGTGGCTCTCCCGCGGTAAAAAAGTTAAAGCAATCAAATAAAAAAGTTAAATATATAGATGGCCGTCGCCCCGACCGAAAAAGAGATGGCGTGACGAGCTGGACCAATACTCCCGTAACTGGCAAACGCTGGCAATGAATAAGGAGCAGTGGAGGCTATCAGGGAAGGCTTTTGCCCAGCAGTGGGACTATTTGAGCTAATACAAAAAAAGGACTCAAATAGATAGATAATAGAGTCTAATACGAGTAGAAGGCCCGTTCCTAGCTCTCTTGAGCTTTCATCGCTCTAGCCTTGAGCAAAAAAATCCGCTGAGACTGAAAAAACTTTCCAAAATTTAGCGGGTACGTCATCATCACTATCATCATATAGGTATATTTATTAGACTGCCTCGGTGGCGCAGTGGTTAGTGGGTCGCACTTTAAAACGACGGTTGCGCTTGGGGTCCCGGGATCCCCGGGTCGGGCCAAAATTTGTAACTGAGTGTTTCTGTTAAGAAATTCTCAATGTAAGCCCGGAGTCTGGAAGTTGGTGGTCGTTGGTCCTGCGCCTGATCCCTCTTCGATCGTGGTGTCCTATCGAAGTATGAGGGTAAGGGAATAGAGAGTGCACTTGTGTCTGCGCAAGCACTTGTGCACGCAGATGCGTGCATATGTCCTGCGTCGATGACCGATCGCTGAGATTGGCCGCCATGACCAAAATATCGGTTTGGAGGATATTAAATATTTATATATCATAGAATTAAGTTCTCGCAGATCATTTTCGTGCCATAAACAAACATATGCGCGTTATATTCAGGATTTCGCGTTTCAGCGGCTTCCGCATTTCACCATGCGCGTACGCGTTTTCATGAAACACCCCTCTGTAATACGAGACGTTCATGGGGGTGTTTCGTGCGCCCTGTGTATAAGGTATATAAATTTGCTTTTTGACAAATTTTTGGGTCACCCTTTGTAAAAATTTTGCTCACAATAATAATATCATCCATTAGTTTAAAAAAATAAGTATGAAGTGAAATCCGGACAAGGGAAGATGATACTAAATATCGAAAAAAAAAAATAGGTGAAAAAATATGTGTAGAGGTACTAAAATAGTCGACTGAATTTCATTTAATTAAAAAAAAATCTATCGCTTTTGTTTAATAGATATATTATCATCATAATTATATTTTTTGAAGCATAAATTATGAGTAATTTAATTACACATTTCTTAATTTTATCTATTTAATGTAGGTATTTAGAAAATTAGGTCAATGACATTCAAATAAAAAAAAAAACAGAAAATCGGCATTACATTTAGAAAAAAAATTACAGACTTTTTTTTGTCAAATATCATAAATAAAATAGAAATACAATATATTTTTGTCTTTTTATAAAAACTCTACTGAGTACATCCATTAGCAGCGATCAGGTCATTGATCCTGATTTATTCTATATCTACTCTACCTCGATATTAAAAAGAAATACATAGACCTCTAGGTAACTTGTGTACCTAGGTACCTACTCTATCTGCATGAAATCAGGGAACCTGATACCTGATGGGAATCAGGGAAAAAGAAGCTGACTATCTAAAAACTAATTTTATTCAATACTTTTTCTTTTCTTATGGACTGTTTTCCCAAATACGCTAGATTTAATTTATCTTCAAATAGGGGCTTAAGTTAATTTAATTAATAAATCTTAATATAATTTGCATTGCACTAAATATTTGTAAGGCCATGTATTTTCCAATTGGCAAAAAAATATTCAGGGCATTGCGCCTAAAAAAACACACAAATAATTAACTAATTTACCTTTTTTATAAATCAGTTCCAAGAACACAAAACTCACTGGCACAGTCACAAAACATTCACGACAGTTAAAAAAAAATCGTCTTCGAAATTCAAATTAAAAATTCAACACACCCTCACACAGAGCTGACATGGAGTCAAATAACAAAAGGCGGGTTCCGTTTCAAAACGCACGAGCGAGACGAACTACGTGCGAGTAGGACAGCGATAGTGGGCGGGGTTTAGATGCGGAGAACTTTTTAATTTACGTTTTCATTTTGTTTTTTAAAGAAAAGGCGGGATTTTGCAAACCGGTTTTGGACCTCCTGGCAGTTTTATGGAGCCTAAGGTCCATTGTATTTCTTTGGAGTTCCTTGGAAAATGATGGATTTTTAAAATCGTGAGTACTTCGCCATGCAAGTACTCACGATTGCAAAAATTCATTATCATCAGAGGTGACGGGTAGGGCACACTAGCGACGCCAATCGATTTTTATTGTTAGCTACTAAACTGGATTTATTTTAAACAATTTCGGGGTTACAACCTCTTGGCAAACACTTATACTAATTATTGAATAACCATGCACAAATGCGGACCCAACATTGGTACGCGAAAAATTATTCACGCTAAAAGTGGCCGCTTTTGGCGGTAATCATTTTTTCGCGTACAAAATCTGACCCAACATTTGTGCATGGTTATTTAACAAATAGTATAAGTGTTTGCCGAGAGTTTGTAACCCCAAAATTGTTTAAAATAGATACGGTTAAGCTAACAATTAAAAACGAATGATGTCGCTAGTTAGGGTTACCCGTCGCCTTATTCATCTAAGATAGCGACCTAAAAATCAATTGTTCTATTGATGTTTATATTAAAATCAATTTTCAAAGATGGCTGCATACCAGCACAGATACCCGTTTACTCGATTTTGGGTAAAAAAATACACGGTTTCAAACTTTTGAGAGATGGTTTACTTGATTCAACAAGGTACAATCAACAAATTGATCTGAGTCCGAGATAGGTAGCTCAAGCACCTGTGTTACGGATATCAGACTCAACAGTGGGATTTGAAATCCATACATTTAATACTTTTCTTTTTCTTTCTTCTTTAGTCGACTCGTTTCGGGTTCGATCCCCGTATAGCAGAAACCGACCGTTGACCGTAGGAGAGCTACGCTTCTACATGAATGGGCAGCCTCGACCGGAGTGATACCACGGCTTCACAGGAAACCAGCGTGAAGCAGCACTGTGCTGTGTTTCGCTGCGTGAGTGAGGGTATCGGACCAATCCGGGTGAAAGGCCGGTTAAAAGGTTGACAGCGCACTTGTGACTCCACAGAACCAACAGTGGAATTACAAATATATGAATCAGAACCAGCATACTTTATTTGCATAATTTCAGGTACATTATGTGATTTTACCATGTTATTTGGTATCACTAAAGATACTTAGGTATAGTGATGTATACTTAAATATAGATATATCTAATAGGTATTTTTAATTTCTTTTGTAAATATTTTTTTGTGTTAGGTGGCAGACGAGCACACAGATCAACTGATGGTAAGCGATTGCCGCCGCCCATGGACACCCGTGACACGAGTAAAATCTCAAGTGCGCTGTCAACCTATAATCCCCCCTTTCCCCCGAATTGGACCTCAGGTACCTTTTTTTTGTTGCAATGGAATCGCCGCCTTTCAGCGGCGCCTTATACACTCCCTTCCGTTGGGAGATAGACGGGTAGTGTCGGGCTCTCCCATGAATGGAGCTTCACCTAATGTGAGGCAGGTCAATAGGCCTACCGACTAAAACCACTGCGGCTGTTCCCAGGCATATGCAGGGCTAAGGGATGGGATACGGGCTCGACGGACGAACCCTGGCACCGCATCCCATCCATGGACAGCGAGACACGCCAGCACGGCCTCTTTCATCAACCTAGGGGGCTCAGGAGCCTCCCGGGCAGCTTCCACTGCCACTCCAAGCAAAGCCCCCGCCGGGCGGCGCACGCATCGCAGGATACCCCACAGACCCACACCCTGTGGCTGCAGGGCAAGGAGAGGGGACGAACCCGCAGGCTTCCAAAGGTGGCCCTGTCCAGTCGGCTCCACGGAGGGTTCCGCTGGATTGCGCAGTCGGTCGGTGAACGTAAAGGCGGGGGTTGCCAGTCATTACCGCGTCCCACTGGCTATGGGACGCAGCGCAGACCAGCCAAAAGGGTCCCCCACGCGCAGGTGCGTTTGGCAACCAGTTTCGCGAAGGTACCAGCCTGGCCCACGCCACAGCGCCCGAGACCGGGTGGCCAAGAAGCCAGACCCCTTTCCCGGCCAAAGAAACACCGGTCGTCAGGCCCTCGGTGAGACAAATGATGGCCCCGTAGCGAGGTGCGCTTCGGCGCGGTCGCAAGACAGGGCCGGTCCACCGGCTGTGCATCCGTAGGCCGTCGGTTAGAAATTACTACCCGCCGTTGCCCGAGTAATACCATGCCAAACGGTAACCGTTTCTGCCTGAAACCAACCGGAACTGGAAATGAGAGCAGAACTGATTACCAGCGGGGCTGCTCGAGGAGGTCGATGCATCTGAATCCCCAGTACCCTCACTCACAGCACAGTGGTGCTTCACGCCGGTTTTCTGTGAGGTCGTGGTAGCACTCCGGTCGAGCCGCAAGGTATGAATGGGTTATGCCGAAGCATGGCTCTCCCACGGTCAGATCTGTGCACGTTCATGTGTGGCTGTCCATCGAGCTTCCATCGCTCATTGGAGTAAGTAAGTAGGTATACTCGTTGTCTTCTTTGTTTACCTATAAAAGTAATTCTAGCCAAGTTTAGGTCATTTCTGTGGCATCGTGTCCGACTCGGCATTTACCTGGAATCGCGCCGTGGGAACAAACATGGTGGCTACCGCGAAACGCCGCCATCTTAGCCTTTGTTGCCCATGAATGGGGGAAGGGGGCAGAGGTGAAAAATAAAAACTGAACACCCAGTTGCAGAAACAAAAAATCGGCTGAAAATCGGTCATACTTTCAACTTTGTTTGATAAGAGAATTGTTAATATTATCAGGGTACTTATAATAAGTGTAGGCCCTTTCAGCATTTTCCACTCTTTTTTAGGTACTTAAACCATTAGACCAACAGGGCGTCGTGTGAGAAATCGAATCCCACGACCTTTGTATTTCAAACGGTCACGGTGCATCAGATAATAATTAAAGAAAAATTCAGTAGAAATCCTCGAAGCAAAAGGTAAGCTATTCTTAGCGGGAGCACTACCGAGTTCAAAATTATAAAATTAAAACTGAAGTGTATTTCTTTTTTTATGTGATAGGTGGGAGACGAGCAGACGGGTCCCCTGATAGTAAGCGACCACTGCATCAGCAGTGGAGTCACAAATGCGCTACAAACCTAGTTTAAAAACTCCCCTTTCCCCCGGATTGGGCCTCCGGCACCCTCACTCACTCAGAGAAACACAGACAGTGCTGCTTCACGCTGGTTTTCTGTAAGGCCACCACGGCTTCCCAGATCAGTCGATCACTCCGGTCGAGCCGGCCTATTCATGCCGAAGCGTGTTTCCCACGGTTACTGATCACGGTATTGAGCTTATTTTTTGTTATTGCTGGAAGAGGCAAACGAGCATGCGGCATCAGATGGTAAATGGCAACCACAGTTCATAGACATCAAAAATGCTGGAGCAAAGTCATTCCCCTGCCTAACTTGGAAGAACTCTTTTCAAACCTCGTTAAAAAAAGGGACATGACATCATAACGATTAGGCCATACATTACGGACAAACGAGCAAACGGAAAGAAGAGCGTCATCATCATCATCAGCCCATTTAAGTCCCTACTGCTGGGGCATGGGCCTCCCTCAATCACATGAGGGGTAATTGCCATACTCACCACGCTTGGCAGACGGGTTGGCGAGGGTTTTGAAATGCAGAGTTTTCCTTCTCTGGGTGCTGATGATCATGCCAGCAGCTTTACCTTAGTCGCCTTTTACGACACCTCGGTAAGAGTGAGGGTGGCCTATTCTACTCTGCCGGGGACCACACGGCCTCTCTTTTTAAATAGGCCGGCAACACATTAGCGATCTCTCTGATTTCGCAGATGTTCATGGGCGGCGTTGATTACTTTCCATCAGGTGACGCTTGCTCGTTTGGCGCCTCTAGCATAAAAAAGGCACATCATCATCATCATCAGCAACTTACACTCGTCCACTGATGACATAGGTCTCCCCTAATGCACGCCACTGCTCCCGATTTTCGGCCACTCTCATCCAGCCCGCACCAGCCAGCTTTCGAATGTCATCATCCCATCTTGTCGCAGGGCGTCCAACACTACGCTTACCGAGTCGCGAAAAAAAAGGCACACCTGATTATAATTGATCGTCGCTGTCTATGGATATCTGCAACACCGAGGCATCACAAATGCGAGGAAGAAATAAGGTCTTTTCTTGAGGGTCACCAGGTGGGAACACATCGATAACAGCTGATTTCACGATTTTATTGTGCGCGAACGAACGAAAAAGAAATGGCGAACCAAAATAAGTAACTAAATCGAAATAACATGTCATAGGACTACTTACCTACATTATTCTACTTCGCTAGGGTTTTCCGTTGTACTATGGAAACCAGAAACAACGAAGGTACCACAAACACACAGACCCAACACAAACATCTGTTTTATCAGAAAACATTGTGTTGGTGCGGGAATCGAATCCGCGTCTATGTCTCAAACCAACACGCTTTATATACATATATATATAATGTTTGTTTGTATTGGTCTGGGTGTTTGCTATGTATTATAAGTATGTATTTACAAAAGAAAAGTATTATATGTATATATTTGTAATCCCACTGTTGATTCTGATATCCGTAACACAGGTGATTGAGCTACCTATCTCGGAGTCAGATCAATGTATGTGATGTTGTGAAATATTTATTTATTTATTGCACAAAACGATACAATAGGCAAACTTAATGCCCACATTACCCACGTAGGCATTCTCTACCAGTCAACCTTTGGGTCATACAGAAAGGATAATGAAATATTATTATTATTAGTATGTACCTATTCATTCGTTTATTTAGTCGCCTCTTACAACACTTTAGGCCACCGCCCCAATCTACTTAATTTCTATTTCCTACTGACACTGAGGGAGTCGCGTCATTTGTTTACAATTAGTATGATGTAATTATGCACTTTTGCATACTGCAACACATCGTGAATACGCCACTTCGCAAAATTACGATAATGTTACGAACTTGATATTGTGAAACCGGGACTGAGTCAGCTCATTCCCACGAGACCGTCCCGTTCATGTCCCGATAAAAGTTGTAAATTGTGCAAAAATAGGTTAATAAAAATATACAACTGAATTTGTAATGGAAGATACCTACTGTTCAATTTAATTCAATTCAATATTTTTATTGCTTTCTCATATGTTGAACAAAGATCTTAGTTTAAAGTATTTTAAGTTCCAATATGGACCTGTTTTAACCCCCGACGCAAAAACGAATCCCTCGAACAAATCTCCCGAACAAATGAACCGATTTTGATTTTGTTTTTTTTTTGTTTGAAAGATGAATAAGGGGGAAGTGTCCTTAGCTATGTTGGATAAAAATCGATCCAAGATGGCCGCCGTCACAAAGATATAGATTGTATGTTTTAACACAACTGCCACAATATGGGTATCATATAAAAGGGTTTGAGTAGCAGAATATATTTATTGTGACTAATTTCAAATCCAAAATGGTTTAATTTTGGCTTAGAGTGAGGAGCTCAATGGATACGAACGCCCACGCAGGTGGTCGAGGATAGAATCCAAGCATGCACCAATGGTTATATCAAATCTATGTGCGTATTTCTACCATTACCATCTGCTCGGCGGTGAGGGAAAACATCGTGAGGAGACCTGCACGTTTCGGAAAAAGTTTCTGAAACGTGTAACCATGATTAATTTGGTCTGGTTCCCCTGTTAAAGGGTTGCGAAAGTCAGACGGCAGTCACTTCATTGTAATTACCAGACCCCCTCAATTCTGAATCATGGTCTAAGCGTACCCTGGGCTCCGAAGCGACAGCTTTGGATGCAAAAGGGAATTACATGCTAAGATTAGAACAAAGAAGAAGCCAGTAGGTCTTCTTCATCTGGTAATTACAATGAAGCGACCCTTTACAGGGGAACCAGACCAGCTGAATCATGGTTACACGTTTCAGAAACTATCCGAAAAGTTTAGGTTTCCCTACGATGTTTTTCCTCACCGCCCAGCTAATGGTAGAAAAGTCCACATAGATTTTGAAAAATCCAGAGGTGGAAAAATTCGGATTAGAACCACGACCGAGGCATGACAGTCACCCATCCAAAAATGGAAAAACTTATTTCTTTTAATAATTAGCCTAAGTCGTTTTTTTAAATTTTCGCGTTGCATTATAACTATAATGTCTCAAGACGGGAAACACGATATTTAGATATTATGTGAAACAACATTGTGTACTCCCATATTTGGCTCGAGACGTTTCGGCTACGTTACAGCTGCTGCCTGCTTTTCTCATAAAAAAAAGGTTAAGCAATTAATGTTCCTTTATTGCTTATCTTTTGCATGCGGTGTTTACCTGTAACTAGAATTTAGTCATTTTTGACTGATCGGATGGCGCAATTGGTAATGACCCTGCCTCTTACACCAAAGGTCGTGGGTTCGTTCCCCACCCTGGACAAACATTCGTACGATGAACACGTCTTGTGTTTGTTTAGTGTCTGGGTGTAATATATGTAGGTATTTAAGTATATATTTCTGTTCCTCTGTTGTCTGATATCTGTAACACAAGTGCTTAAGCTACTTAGTATGGAATCAGGTCAACGTATGAGATGTTGTGAGAATTATTATTATTATTAATTATTTGGTATAGCTGCTGGCATGATCATCAGCACCCAGAGAAGGAAAACTCTGCATCTATATCAAAACCCTCCCCAACCCGTCTGCCAAGCGTGGTGAGTATGGCAATTTCTCCTCATGTGATTGAGGGAGGCCCGTGCCCCAGCAGTGGGGACTTCAATGGGCTGATGATGATGATGATGATGATTTGGTATATTTTCATAAAATGTGTATATTTAAGCAAGTGCAATGTACCTTTCTTTGGTTAACCAATAAAAAAAATTAAAAAAAGACCCTCCTGTATCGAACGGCGCCAAACACTGCTAACCTACTTTGCGTGCGCGCCTCATTTGGTATGTTTATAAAACTATTATAACAACAATAGCTGCACAGCGGCGCTACAAAGGCAACTTAGCCGACTGCAATGCGGGAGGTCGAGTAGCGTCGGTTAGGCGGGGTTTGGCAATTTGATTCTGATTGCTAATCAATTAATATTATGCTGACAGGAAAATTCAATGATGTTGGAAACGAACATTTCCAAATAGCACAGTAGTAGGTATGGACAGACACATCGATGTACAGTGGCGGACAGATCAAAACTGTCAAATTTCCTCAATGTGCAGTAATATAAGGTTTATCATCGAATGAAGAAATTTGACAGTTTTGTATAGCTCGATGCGTTCGCCACTGTACTCGTATCTACGAATACAATGGTATGTCCGTACTGCAGAATCGAGACAGATTTATATTAGTACCTAGGTACTAATACAAATCGTTGCCAGTGATGACATACGGAACCGAAACGTGGCCGCTTACAATGTGCCGATTAAGGAGGCTCAAAGTCACCCAGAGAGCAATGGAGAGGGCTATGCTCGGAGTCTCTATGCGTGATCGTCAGAAATGATAAGATCCGCAGGAAAACTAAGGTCACAGACATAGCCCAAAGGATTGCATGCCTCAAGTGGCAATGGGCAGGGCACATAGCGAGGAGAACAGACGGCCGTTGGGGCGGAAAGGTGCTCGAGTGGAAGCCGCGTACAGAAAAGTCGTAGACGTGGCAGGTCCGCTACAAGGTGGACCGACGATCTGGTGAAGGTCGCGGAAATCCATTGGATGCGGGCGGCGCAGGACCGATCTAGTGCAAAACATTGAGGGAGGCTTATGCGTAGCAGTGGGCGTCTTGGTTTAAATTGTTGATGATGATGATACAAATCTGTCTCAAACTTTCATGGTCACTAACATTAGAATAGTTATTTACGAGATTTCTACCATGTACCTTATTTTTGAGTTTCTGATATTTCGGCACTGTTGCAAGCGCCATGGTCACGGAGTAACTGTTACTCCGTGAAGGTTAATCTGTCGCAATTCGCACCCTCTATAATGGCTTTGGTGTAGCCCCAAGCGCGGAAGATCCCGAGTTTGATTCCCTGTCTAATCTTCAGCTAATAGATACCTACTCATAGTACCTACAGGCAACACCGCATTAATTTATTTAATATCTAGGTATCTTTTTTTTGACGCCCTGTTGGTCTAGTGGTTTAAGTACCGGGCCGTGATCTCGGGGTCCTGGGTTCAATTCCCGGGTCGAGCGAAAAGTATGTTTCGATTTTTTCGAACATAACTCGGGTTTGTGATCACCAATCCGCATTTGGCAAGCGTGGTCATTAAGCCTTATCCCATCATAGTAGCGATAACTTGATTTCTATGATGGAGGCCTTTGCCCTGCAGTGGGACAGTTTATAGGCTGATACTTTTTTTTTTCTAGGTATCTTTTTTTTTGCAAACTAATACTAGCTACTTCTTAACCAATTTTAAGAATAAGAATAAAAAGATTTATTCAGTTTCGACTATGTGGTGGTCATCGACGCTGGATATACCTACATATTATAGTACACAAGTGTCTGCGCAGACACAAGTGCACTCTCTATTCCCTTAGACTCATATTTCGATGGGACACCAGAGTGATGACACGACCGAAGAAGGATCAGGCGCAAGAACAACCGCTTAGCGTGCTTTCCAAAGCACGAGATAGTACAACACCGCATACTCCCACCCCCTTTATTAGATACAAATCGCAAACTAAGGATAGTCCCGGAACAAAATTTGTGCCAGCTCCTTTTAACATTGCGTGTAGGAACGGGATGACAAGAGCTTTAGTTCGGTAATAACTTAAGATCGCGATATATTATAAGGTGGCCAGACTTCGAGTTGTCAAAGACATTTATGGCCCGACCCAGAGAGAACCCGGGACCCCAAACGCAGCCGTCGCTTTAAAGTGCAACCCACAAGCCTGTGCCAAGGCAGTCTGAATCAAACCAGCTGTAATTCAGAAACAACACCTCGTCAAATTAATTATTGCTGTACCCAAAATCCCTGTCACATCGAAATCCTTAAATCACTAAAATCGCTGTTATTAAGCCCTTGATATTTGACACCGAATGCGGTGCCACCCTCGCCGGCCGCCGACCAATCAGGAGCCTTCCCGCTCACCCTCCTCGCCGTTTGCACCAATCAGTGAAGCCCATTAGTCAGGTGTGCTCCGGTGTAAGGTTACAGACGGATGCTTTAAAAAGTTATGTCTATGGTTTTTATTGGGTTTTTTTTTAATTTGGCTATTATGGAGGTGACGATTTAGGTATGCAGCTTCATTTGTTCGGTCGACTGAATAGCAATAAAATATTTCGTACCTACAAAATGTCATCTTGCCGATTCAGTTCCATATTAGTGTACACGTGTCTGCGCAAACATCAGTGCACTCTCTATTAGATACCCTCTTAAACAAAGGTAAACACAAAGAAAAACCTATTACTTTTAAATAAATTTAAGCGCTACATACATTTCAGTCGTAATTATTTTATGGGAGTTACAAAATGGGTAGTCCGTTAGAATTTGCTTTTTAATTATATTGAAGGGACATGTTTAGAAAAAAAAACTGTTTACCGTGGGAGAGCCACGCTTCGGCATCCGTATGCCGGCACGGCAGCAGTGATACCACGGCCTCACAGAAAACCGGCTTCAAGCAGCACTGTGCTGTGTTTCGCTGCGTGAGTAAGGGTACCGGAGGCCTAATCCGGGGTAAAGGGATGTTTTAAGGTTAGCAACGCACTCCTCTGGTATCGCGGATGTCCAAGGGCGGCGAGAATCACTTACCATCAGGTGATCCGTCTGCTCATCTTCCACCTATTACTAAAAAAGAAGTTTTTTTAATGTTTTCAAATGAATTCTCTATTTATAAACTTAAGGTGACGGGTAGGGCACACTAGCGACGACAATCGATTTTAATTTTTAGCTACTAAACCGGATCTATTTTATACAATTTCGTCGGCAAACACTTTTACTACTAAATAACCATGCACAAATGTTAGGTCCGTTTTTGTACGCGAAAAATTGATTCACGTCAAAAGCGGCCACTTTTGGCGGTAATCCAAAATTCGAGTGCAAAAGCAGACCAAACAGTTAGCTATAAGTATTAAATAAATAGTATAGGTGTTTGCCGAAAGATTGTAACCCCGAAGTTGTTTAAAATAGATCCGGTTTAGTAGCTAAAAATTACAATCGATTGGCGTCGCTAGTGTGCCCTACCCGTCACCATAAGCTAAAGGTTTATCTAAATCCGATCGGAGCAACCTATTATTTAATCTGTGGGAGCAACCGTTTGGAATCTGCAGTTTCATCTGATATAGGATTATCCTTACTCATGGATTTTTTGTTGACCATTATAACTTGTTTCAAAGTTACTTACTACGCCGGGTTTGGTTCCTGGAGTACGCTTAAACCGAAATTCAGGGTTTCGGGAGTTTGGTAAACAAGCTTCGTAACCAGACCAACTCATGGTTACACGTTTCAGAAACTTACTTTTTTTACTTGGCAGAATTGACGATTTAACTCTCTGTAATCGACTTGATCCTCTAGCACTGCGGCGGGATATAGCTTCCCTCAGCATTCTATACCGCATCTATCGTGGGGAGTGGTCTGAGGAACTGTTTAATCTACTCTCTGCAGCTGAATTCTTACATCGAACCACAGTCAAGCGATTGTCATTCCATCCCCATCATCTCGATGGATGGCGGTCTAATACTGTGCGTTTTTCGCGAAACTTTCTACCACGTACCTCAGTTCTGTGGTACGGTTTGGCTGCGGGGGTATTTCCCGACGGCTACGGCTTAGGGACCTTCATGAGAAGAGCGTACTCCTTTTTAAAAAGGCCAGCAATACATTAGCGATATCTCTGATTTCGCGGATGTTCATGGGCGGCGATGATTATTTTCCATCAGGTGACTCGCTTGCTCGTTTTTCGTATGATAATTAAATTAAATTAAATATTCATTTATTTTAGATCTTCAATCCATATAAAATGTGCTAGTAACATAATGAACTTATTTTAGTGTTAGTACTATTGCATAAGATATCAGTAGTGTATTACAAGTATGGAAAGCGACACACCGGGGAGTGTAGCTGCACCCAGCGGTGCAGTAGTGGGGAGTCCCATCTTTCGGCCAGCACGCTCAGGATGCTGTTGGGGCTGCCGCGCACGCGCGCCCATAGTGATGCGCAGCGCGCCCTGATTATTGCGTGGAAGCCATCTGTGCGCGCCTCGGCGAACATGGATGAAGCGCTACAGTGCAGCATAATAATAATAATATCATAATGATAATAACGTTGTCCATCAAGGCACAGTTAATGCAGTACTCGCATTAATAAATAACTTTACAAATTAAAAAAAAAGTTAGTAATGGAAAATACAACTTCTAAGAAAATCGAAATACAAAACGGCTATTTCATAGGTAAAGACCTAATATAAATCACAAACCATTACCGATTCAACTAATAAACCCATCGCGAACACGATCAGACAATACACAAATAGTCCGGGTGTCACATTCTCTTCGGGCTATTTTGACAGTTCATTTCACGCACCGTCGCACGCGCACAGCAGAAATCCTGCCAATCGGAGACCAACCGGGGTTTATACAGGATGCTTCAGTTTTAATGTAACTTGTATAATAATAATAATTCTCACAACATCTCATACATTGACCTGATTCCGTACTAAGTAGCTTAAGCACTTGTGTTACAGATATCAGACAACAGAGGAACACAAATATATACTTAAATACATATATTACACCCAGACACCGAACAAACACAAGTGTTCATCGCACGAATGTTTGTCCAGGGTGGGGATCGAACCCACGACCTTTGGCGTAAGAGGCAGGGTCACTACCAATTGCGCCATCCGGTCAGTCAACGCTATGTATGTATGCTAAACACTTGGAAAACAGAGTTTGACCGTGGGAGAGCCACGCTTCGGTATGAATCTGCTGTGCTGTGTGTGTTTGTTTCGCTGCGTGAGTGAGGGTAACGGAGGCCCAATCCCGAATCCGAGTGAAAGGGGCGCACTTGTGACCCCACTGGTGTCCATGGGTGTCGGCAATTCGCTTTCGAATGTTATTTATTACCACCATCCATGGATTCCCACAACACCAGAGGAGTCACAAAGGCACTGCCGGCCTTTTAATACGCTCTTTACGGATCATCGTCAGCCCATTTAAGTTCCCACAGCTGGGGCACGAGCCTCTCTCAATCACAAGAGGGGTAATTGCCATACTCACCACGCTTGGCAGACGGGTTAGCGAGGGTTTTGATATAAATGCAGAGTTTTCCTTCTCTGGGTGCTGATGATCATGCCAGCAGCTTTACCTTAGTCGCCTTTTACGACACCTCGGTAAGAGTGAGGGTGGCCTATTCTACTCTGCCGTGGACCACACGGCCTACGGCTCTTTACGGATACGGACCCCAATTCTCGTGCTTGTGACATTTATTTGAGACATATATCACTCAAACATAGTTTTTTTGTATGATTTTCAAGTGATATCCGCCATGTTTTTGAAATGTCAGAAACCCGAGAATTGGGCTCCATGCCTTTTCATTAAAATACGAATCTTAAAGATTTTCAAGTCGTATCCGGTCCGGAAATACTGAGGGCCTGATGGGATAGTTCATTCCATCCATAGGATTTTTGTAATGTTGGTCTTACTCTTTTGTTAGTACCGTGTATGTAGTATGTGATAGGTGGCGAACGAGCAGATGGATCGCCTGCTGGTAAGCGATTTTCGCCGACCATAGACATCTGCGACACCAGTGGAGTCAAAAATGTGCTGCCAACCTTTTGCCCAATCCGGGGGTAAGAGGGATAAAGATAAAAAAGATAAGATAAAAAATTCTTTATTCCATTTAGGTCCACACAGAACACTTATGAATGTCAAAATAGGTACATAATATCTACCGCTGGTTCGGAATGTCGATTTCTACTGAGAAGACACCAGCAAGAAACTCAGTAGTTACTCTTTTCAAATATTGATGATGTTACAGAGTTTCAATTTAGAAGAGAAAAAATACAATTATGAAGGGTAATAGACTACTATGAATAACAACTCAAAAGATTAATCAATTAACATGACCAAGAATCCTTATCATTTAAATAGTCTTGTACACTATAGTAACCTTTCTTTATTAGGCAGGTTTTGATATGAGACTCAAACTTATCCAGTGATAGGTTAATGACATTTTGTGGTATCTTATTAAATATCTTAATACTTAAGCCAACAAATGAATTACCGATTTTATGAAGTCTGAGGGGGTCCCCTTACCCCCGGATTGGGCCTCCAGTACCCTCACTCACGCAGCGAAACACCACAGGGCTGTTTCATGCCGGTTTTCTGTGAGGCCGTAGTATCACTCTGCAATGGTCGAGTCGTCCAACGGTAAAATAGATTAAGATTTTTGTTTTTGTTTTTAATTAAAAAAATTATTTGCCTGCTCGCGTTATTCAATTCAATGACTTAAAACTATTTATAAGTAATTATGTATAATTTACATGTTAATACATAATACCTATAAGTTGATACATAAAATATACTAAAGAAATAAATAAACATAATGCGATTCTACCACCGGCTCGGAAAGTTGTTTCTGGTCGAGAAGATCCGGCAAGAAACTCGCCAGTTACTTTTTAATCGCCAACTTTTTTACAATGGTTTATTATCCTCATACCAAGTCTAATGCAACACAAAATAGAATGAAGCAAATTAAAAGCTAAATATGAGGTAAACCGAAGCGGACCAGTCCCCAAAGGTGGCACCTGTTCACAAGTGTGACGTATGTGTCAGCCATCATTTCACTCAACCATATTAGAGGGAATGTAATGACCCGCCACATAACGCCACCACCTCAGAGACATTTGAGTGAGCATGACTACTTAGGTTCCCCTCATAGGTCACAAAGAGTAGTAGTTACTTAATCCAATACTAATAAACTGAAGGACGAGGTGTACAATAGTAGGTGGTTACAAAAGTAGGTACTCAGTAGGTACCTAGTGTTTTAGCCGAGTACTTGCGGCATACCTCCAGGTCTGGTTTCACGCGGCGACCATAATGATCGGTCACACGATACCCGTAACTGCTCGTGTCGCATTACTGACTGACACACACACACTGACTGGGAAAATATGGCGGTGATGACTATAGTCCATTCATTATGTGAAGGTGAATAGGACAGTTCTATTTTGACATTAAAAGTGAAAAGCTCCTTTTAAATCTAACCGATATTTTTAAAAATCGAGAATATTTTCTTTAGAAATCTAATCGACTTTTTATTTGTTTGATTTTTAATCTTAATCAACATTTTATCTACGAATTTACGAATTTACGGATATGGAATACAATATGTAAATATTCTTAGTGGTACACACACAATAAATCATTCATAATGAAATAATATCTATGCATCTTATTCATCTAGAAGTAGTAGCAGCTAATGCTGAGGTCGGGACCTGGTTGACCACACTATCCACATTTCTTTGTCCCTCTTCTGTGTAAAATTTATGTTTTTTAAACCGTGTACCAACTGTTATAACTTTGTTTCCTGTGTATTGTGATGGTCAATAAATGTATTTTCTTTCTTTCTTCTTTCTTTCATCTGAATAATAACAACTCTCGCTTGACGTATCGGAACCACCTTCATCACCAAGAGAAATTACCAGTTCTTGGTCCCTAATGCAATGCATGCGGACATATTTTGCACGAGACAATATAAAACCAGCGTGAAGCAGCACTGTGCTGTGTTTCGCTGCGTGAGTAAGTTCTGATGCAGAGGAAGGACGCAGTGGAAAAAAGCCGGAATAATAGCCGCTAGAGTATCCAAATAATTAGTTGTATCTAATAGGTTTAAAAAGTATACACGGTATCCTGGTCACATGGAGACAGTCAAAACATGATATATTGTTATAAACAAAGTACATACATTAAATTCAAAACAGTGTCAAAATATTGCCAGTGTCTGATTAGACAAAAAGCAGGTTTTACCTACAGTAAGGGTACCGGATGCCCAATCCGGGGGAACGGGGGGTTAAAAGGTTTGCAGCCCACTTGTGTCTCCACTGGTGCTGCGGGTGTCCATGGGCGGCGGCAATTGATTACCATTAGGTGATCTGTCGCCGTGTGGTCCCCGGCAGAGCAGAATAGGCCACCCTCACTCTTACCGAGGTGTCGTAAAAGGCGACTAAGGTAAAGCTGCTGGCATGATCATCAGAACCCAGAGAAGGAAAACTCTGCATTTATATCAAAACCCTCGCCAACCCGTCTGCCAAGCGTGGTGAGTATGGCAACTACCCCTCATGTGATTGAGGGAGGCCCGTGCTCCAGCAGTGGGGACTTAAATGGGCTGACGATGACGATGAGGTGATCCGTCTGCTCGGCTGCCACCTATCACATAAAAAATGATATTTCCCATATTTTAGGATGCTTAAAAATAAGCAAACCTGTTTACACGTGCAAAAGCACTCCGCCACACTCCACCTTCCACACGCACTGCAGATGCATTCATAGCATTTTTGAGCATGCTCAAAATTAGCATGCTTATTTGTAGCACGTCCGTCCACACATGCTACTAAGTAGCAATTGCTCAAAAGTAGCATGCTTTAAGCGTGAAAATAAGCAAGTGTAACAGTAAGTACCTTTACGGTCCATCTCTGGTGAATGAGCCGCGAGCCCGCGACGAGTCCGCCCACTTCCATTTCAGCTTCTTGGCATAGATCTTGATCTATGATCTATGCCAAGAAGCTGAATTGAAAAAAGGCAATTGATGGCAGGGCATTTTTTAATTGGATCAGATTGTGTGTTTTAACCCCCGACGCAAAAAATATTTTTTAGTAATAAGTTTGACGTGTCTGTGTGTGTGTGTGTGTGTCTGTCTATGGCAACGTAGCTCCCGAGCCGAACCGATTTTGATTTTGTTTTATTTTGTTTGAAAGATGAATAAGGTCGATATTTATCGATATTCGTAATCGATTGTTATAAAACATAGCTAAGAACACTCCCCGTGTTCTTAGCTATGTTGGATAAAAATCGATCCAAGATGGCCGCCGTTACAAAAATATGGATTGTATGTTTTAACATAACTCTCTCAGTATGGGTATCATATAAAAGGGCTTGAGTAGCAGAATATATTTATTGTGACAAATTTCAAATCCAAGATGGCCGCCCGTCAGAAAATGACGAATAACCTATTTGTTTTTGTCAGGGGTTTTTTAAAGTTTTATTTTATCCAGTCTCTTCACTTTGATCATGCTTCGCTCCATTCCTGGCTGGCAACATGGATGTATTCATATTTTCTCTATATCGATGGCCTACAACGGTCCCGTAATGAACAAACATATACCTGTCGCAGGCAACCAAACAAAACAGAACACAACTCGCGTGCACAAGACGGGGCAAAGATTTGGAAGTGAATTTCGTTTCGTTGTAGACCCTTAGGTTTTCTAACTTATCTGTGACCTTACCATAAGTTTGAAATACTATCCTCGCTATCCAAGACTATTGCTCTGTCTCTTTCACATGCACCATAATCAAAGGGACAAAGAGATTTTGACAGCGAGAACAGTTTTTGAAACTTATGGTAGGTAATGGCACAGATAATAGAACATCATTCGTGGATACGTGCACGTTCTATATGAGAGGGCGTAGATCAGATCCGAGCATGCACCTATGGATTTTTCAAAACTATGTCTCGGCTGAAGAGGAATGTATTCGTTTCAAATAGTTTCTAAAATATTGTGGATAGCCACGATAATTGTAGAGATAATGATTCTGAACCATGACTCAATGGGGGCGCGTGTGAAATATCCGCTAGATGGCGTGCCTGTAAACCGAGGTTCAACTTCAACATCATTGGCTGATTTATTCGTTAATTGACAATTTGACATATCACGTCTAAAATACCCAATCACCTTGTAGATGGGCCTCAGGCCTATAGTACGCCATCTTGTGGATTTTTCGCACGCGATAGTCCCCATTTTGGTCTAGTCGAGCTCGCAAATCTAATGGCTACGAATATCCGACATTCACTTCATTGTCATTGTCATCAGAATCACCAAATCCACAGACCAAGAACCAAATTATCGCTGGCACACGGTCCATGCGTACCCTCGGCTCCGAAGCATGGCTGTGTTGCACAACCGGGCACTGATGAAAGTCATCATCATCATCAGCCTATCGCAGTCCACGTAGGCCTCTCCAATTATTCGCCACTGTGATCTATCCATGGCTTCTCGCATCCAGCTCTTGCCAGCCATCCTGCGCAGATCGTCCCCCCACCTAGCCAGAGGGCGCTTTAAATTACGTTTCGGTCTCCACTATAGAACTCGTTTACCCCATCGGTTGTCGGTTCTGCGGCTGGTATGGCCAGCCCACTGCCACTTAAGCTTGATAATCCGGTGAGCAATGACGATGACTTTGGTTCTCTACCGGATCACCTCATTTCGGATTCGATCTCGGAGAGAGACGCCGAGCATTGCTCATTCCATAGCCCGCTGAGCAAAGCTTTAACTTTTGGACCAGCCGTACCGTAAGTGTCCACGTTTCGGCTCCGTATGCCATGACGGGTAGGACGCACTGATTAAGACTTTCGTCTTTAGGCACTGTGGTATCGACGATAAGAAGACACGTCGTAGTTTTCCAAATGCTGCCCAACCTAACTGGATTCTCCTATTCACCTCATCCTCGAAGTTGTTTTTACCCAATTGAAAGTCTGCCCGAGGTTTACGTATTTTTGAAGAGCTTCGACGACGGCACCGTGAATTGCAATCGGTTCCGGTAGAACATGTTCATTGAACATGACCTGGTTTTGTCCAAGTTCCTCCGATGGCCGATGCCGTAGACTGATGAAAGTAATTCAATAATAATAATAATATCCTCCAACCTATTACCACTACGCCCAATCTCAACGATCAGCCACGAAAGCAGGATATATTGTAATGCTCAAGTGTGTGCGCAAACACAAGTGCACTATCTCTCACAAGTCAACCCTATTTTCAAATGGGACACTAGGATGACACGACCGGAGAGAGATTGAGTGCTGGGCCAACGGCTTAAGGTGACGGGTAGGGTACACTATCGACGCCAATCGATTTTAATTTTAGCTACTAAACCGGATCTATTTTAAACAATTTCGGGATTTCAATCTCTCGGCAAACACCTATACAATTTATTTAATACTTACAGTTGACTGTTTAGTTTGCTTTTGTACTAGAATTTTGGATTACTCCCAAAAGTGGCCGCGTTTGACGGACTCAACATCTGTGCATATAAGTGTTTGCCGAGAGATTGTAACCCCAAAATTATATAAAATAGATCCGGTTTAGTAGCTAAAAATTAAAATCGATTGGCGTCGCTAGTGTGCTCTAACCATCACCTTAATGTACCCGACTTCCGACTTCCAGACTCCCGGGCTGACACTAGTAATAAATATTTAGCAGATCGACAATGGACAACATTTCATATTTTTAACATGTCCATATTGTTTTTTTATATAAAAATAGACATAAAATGAACGGACCCATATTTTTTCTTTTTTCAAAATTTGTCCATTTTTATGCATAAAATAATTATCAAAATTCTTTATATTCTAAATAGACGTAAGCGCCAAATGACGTCATCGGACGGTTGAATCAGCGATATTCCTTTGCTTATCATTGTTTTAATAAAAAAAAGGTACTACTGTCAAAGGTAAATAATACTAGTGTCAACATTGTCAACGTCATTCATACATTGAACGTTGACAAGTTGTCTTTTTTTGACAGTTGCATGTCATGGGTTTGGCATTTCGTAAATTTAAAACTATAATGTGCTAAGCAAAGAAATATTTTACATTCTGCTGTCCGATGACGTCATTTTTTAGTTTTTAATTTTTTCTCAGTAAATAAGCAATATAAAAAATTAATAAATATATATTCGCGCAGCGGAAAAGTAAATAAAGAAATGGTATTTTTTGTTTCAGAGCTTAGCAATTTTGAAATGTTGTCCATTCGACATACTTCTCATAATGTTAACTTCTTCCCTATGGTAGATAGGTATGCGAGATGTTAATTCTAAAATTGAAAGCGGGAAATAAGTGCATATCTTGCGCAGAATAAGGTTGTTCTTAAACACGTTACACGGAAAGAACTGATAAAGATTTTAAAGCATATCACATGATCTCCACTCGACTTACTAACAATTGAAAGCTAACCGAATCCCACGCTAGATTACAACTAAGAATTCTTCGCACACACTATGCACTTTTTGCGATCTTTATCTCATTTTACGAATGCGCAAATGTGAGATAATCCACGCAAATATTGTAAACATTTTAACCAACCTTTTTGGTAGTAAAAACTTTTTAAAATCAACTCAAAAGACTTGGTTCAAAATTCGAAATGCAGAAAAGAAATAAAATCCGTCTGCAAAATTAATTTTGTTTTCGCGTTCGAATTGGAACAGATTTTGAAAATCGAATTCGTTTCCTGTCAACCCATATTCAATTCTATTTCTACGTCTTTGGTTTGAAATTAAATAAATGGGGTTTGTTTATTTTTTCTAAGATTAGTATAATAGGGCAAAGGCGTGACACTGTTAATCCGCAGTTACGAGTATCCGAACAAAGGACAAAGGTTTAGGGAGCGAAGTGAACAGCCCTTGCTTTGTAGTTTGACACTCAACACGCAATAGTTGGTTTTTGGAATGTGTACACTTGGGACAATGAGATCCGTTGAGATGTAACTATAATTTGTTTATTAAATAAATACTCTAACTAATATTCTCTAGATATTATTTCCTACTCTTTATCCCTCCCCTAAATCTCTTAATATTAATTCATATGACCTTTTTAGTAATCGATCTAAGTACTTATGTACTTCACTCGTCATCATCATACAGGATTGGTAGGTAAAAGTTTCTCAAATTATTAAGTCTCAACATTGTAAAATTTATAGAGTCTAGAATTTACCTACATCAGTTTTTCGTTTAACTAATGAATCAAAAGACATATAAAATGCTGTTTGTTGAAGCTCGCATAAGCGCAGATAATGTTTTAATTGAATCTGCATTATGCCTTAACACATAAAAAATCAAAACAATGAGATTATTACGTGTTAAATAAAACAACACTTTTACTTACGTATTTTAGTTTGTGGGGATTTTATCCAGGATTCATCAAAACTATTTTAGCACTACAACATTGATGATGGGAAATACCAAATCGTTTCATCAGATAATAAGTTTTTTTATGTGATAAGTGGCAGACGAGCAGATGGATCACCTGATGGTAAAGCGATTGCAGCCGCCCATGGACACCCGCGACACCAATGAAGCCACAAGTGCGCTGCCAACTTTTAAACCACCCTTTTCCCTGGATTAGGATTTCACGCAGCGAAACACAGCACAGTGCTACTCACGCCGGTTTTCTGTGAGGCCGTGGTATCACTTCGGTCGAGCCGGTCCATTCATGCCGAAGCGTGGCTCTAACTCAGTCAAGAGATAATCGCCGCCCACGAACATCTGCAAGGTCACAAGAGTCGCTAATGCTTTGCCTTTTTAGTATTTCTTGACTTGACAGTCTCTTATCCGAGCTGCAACTGCATTCAAGTCATCCATGATGGCCGCATTTTGCCGCCCAATTTGTCAAATGCAAGTTGTACAATACTCGTTGTGCATTTACGTCCCCGAGCGCACAATAAATGAATAAACTATTGTGTTGTGACGCTCTGCGCGCTTGACGTGTTCATCGAAATATATTATTAATTTTTTCTCCTAATCTGATAACTACAACTCATACAAGTGATAACTTGTAAAATATTTTCACAACTTTATTATCACGGACCAATTAATTAAAAGACGAAATTTCAGATTGAAATATATCTTTAATCTTCTAAATTTGAAAATGTAGGTAATGCTGCTAATTCTTCACTTTGATCATCCAAAAAAAATACGTGCTAATGCTAATAAAGTCCCTTATAAAAATGGCTGATCCAATTTGACGTGACGGGTGGGGCACACTAGCGACGCCAATCGATTTTAATTTTTAGCTACTAAACTGGATCAATTTTAATCAATTCCGGGGTTACAACCTCTCGGATTCACGCCAAAAGTGGCCGCTTTTGGCGTGAATCAATTTTTCGCGTATAAAAACGGACCCAACATTTGTGCTTGGTTATTAAATAAATAGCATAAGTGTTTGCCGATAGGTTATAATCCCGCAATTGTTTAAAATAGATCCGGTTTAGTAGCTAAAAATTAAAACGATTAATACGATTGGCGTCGCTAGTGTGCCCTACCCGTAACCTTAAGGACCTAAGTAGATAGTAAGTTCATCGCCAACCCGTCTGCCAAGCGTGGTGAGTATGGCAATTACCCCTCATGTGATTGAGGGAGCCCGTGCCCCAGCAGTGGGGACTTAAATGGCCAGATGATGATGATGATGAAGTTCACCGGGGGCTAATAGATACTATTAAAATAAGAAAAAAAAACGTCGAATAATAATTTTAAAATTAAATGTTCACCGAATTTTACAAACAAATTCCCAATTAGTGTCAATAATTTTAAATGCAAAAACTTTGACAAATACGGTGTGAAAAACTTCTCAAAACTAAACCCAATGATATTTTTTCCTGCATTTTTAATATTTCGTTAACCAAATGAGTAAAAAGTTGAGGTATTCCTGTTCATTTGCGGTTATTTTTTAGGGATACGCGACACCTCGTTACGGCTACTGACTTGTTTTTTAATTTAGAAGGGAAGTGATATCATAGCGTGGATATGGTGCCCAATTCTCGTGCACATCGAAGTTTGAAGTCGAATTCAGAGATATCATACATTCGTCCATAAAAATCTTGAACTCGACGTCAATGTCGAGGGCTCGAGAAATAGGCCCATTTCTATCATTAGCTCGGTGGTGAGGAAAAACATCAGGAGCCCAATTCTCGTGCCCGTGACATTTATCTTCATACGACATAAATCACTAAAACTTGGTTTTTTTGTATGGTTTTCAGGTGATGTCCGCCATGTTGTTAAAATGTCACGAGCACGAGATTTGGGCTCCATATAGATAACACACTTAAAAAAATCATCTCGTGGTCATGCGGGTGGGAACATTTTCAGTGTATAAATTGCAAAAAGATTGCTATATAAATATTAACTATTAAGATAGAATCTGTAATGTGTAACCATGATTTAGTTGGTTGGTTTAGTTCCCCTGTTAGGTGACGGGTAGGGCACACTAGCGACGCCAATAGATTTTAATTTTTAGCTACTAAACCGGATCTATTTTAAACAGTTTTCGGGGTTACAACCTCTCGGCAAACACTTTATTATTATTTGATAGAAATGGGGTGAGCCCTGCGTCTCATAGATCCAGTTTAGTAGCTAAAAATTAAAATCGATTGGTGTCGCTAGTGTGCCCTACCCGTCACCTTAAGAATAAATTGCAAAAAGAATGCTATAAAAAATATCAACTATTAACATCAGATAGAATCTGTAACTTGTAACCATGATTAAGTTGGTTGGTTTGGTTCCCCTGTTATGGTGACGGATAGGGCACACTAGCGACACCAATCGATTTTAATTTTTAGCTACTAAACTGGATCTATTTCAAACAATTTCAGCATTACAACCTCGCGGCAAACACTTATACTATATAATCTATTAAATAACCATGCACAAATGTTGGGTCCGTTTTTGTACGCGAAAAATTGATTCACGACAGAAGTGGTCGCTTTTGGCGTGAATCAATTTATCGCGTACGCGTTGGACCCAACATTTTTGACCCAACACTGAATCCATGGCTTTGGCCACAACCGAAAGTTACACTGAGATGAGTTGGAGATATGCTTTTTCTTTGGTTTTCATAATCAAGTCTACTATCGATCTAGGCTCAAAATAAGTCTCATTTTGTAAATACGTGTAACAGTGTCAAAGACAAACCGACTAGGTTTTTTCGACACTTTTTTGCGTAACTTGATGAAATAACCCATAATACCAGTGGAGTCACAAGTGCGCTGCCAACCTTTAAACCCTCCCTTCCCCCGGTTTAGGCCTCCGGTACCCTGACTTGCGCAGCGAAACACAGCACAGTTGTTGTTTTCTGTGAGGCCGTTGTATCACTTCGGTCGAGCTGGCCCATTCATGCCGAAGCGTGGCTCTCCACCGGTCACTTACAATCTGGTCATCTGTGGTTCGTTTGTCACACAGATTCAATACCTATATGGTTTGTCACCTCTAGAATAAAAAAAATAAGTACTTTGGTTCCCTGCACAAGCTTCGTTTTTCTCTGAGTGGATCTTATCCACATAGATCAATAAGAAAACAAATTCTTATCCACACCGTTCTGTCCCTCGGAAGAAAGGATAGCATTTCAGTTTTTGTCGCAATAAATCTGTCGCTAGGTGTCGCCACACACCACGCCCGCGACACCGGGCTTAATTAAAGGTTACAGTTTTTACGGGAGGGCCTGAAAATGTGAAAAAATAGGAGTATTTTTAACAGCATACTCGTACAGTACACAGCAAAAGTTGATGCACACTTTTCGCAGCAGTGACTCTCTATGCTCCTCAGAATAAGAACAACAAACTGCGAAATATGTGTAGCTACTTCTGCTGTTGACTGTACATCCATTTTTTCAGGACAGGGATCTTGAACAAAACTGCCACACCAATATAAATAAATAAAATAAAAATCATTTATTTCAAGCATAGGTCATATTATCGTCACATTTATATTTATTCATTCAATTTAAAATAATATTTAAAAATAAAATACAATTCAAATCAAAATTAAAATTAAAGAGTTAAAATTAAAATTATTTAAAATACATTAAAATAAATATTAGATAATAAATAAATAAAATTTAAATTCACATTAACATTATAAATAACACAAAATAATAAGTACATACAATGCGACGAGCCTTAATATATACACTAAACCCGAGCTATTTCCGAAAAATTCGAAACTTACTTTTCACTCGACCCTGTCCTTATTACCTAGTGGTTGTTGTTAATTTGACAATGTCAAAAAAGGCATTTTGCAGAAACTAAGAAGATGATTGGCATTTTGTAAGGTTTTGCCTACTAGCCATAAACTACTACTAGTAGTGATACTAGCCATAAAGAAATGGTTTTCCCTCTTCTCAAAGGGTTTCAAAAATAATATTATGAAAAATTGGCTAGAATAAGATTTTATCTTTCAACTACATATATCAGTTCAGACTTCAATATGTTACATTCTTCTAATTCTCATTCATTTCAGACCAGCTACATTTTAATGAAGAGTTTCTAAGAAAAACACCGTCTCCTTTGAGTTTTTAACCCCCGACGCAAAAACGACGGGGTGTTATAAGTTTGACGTGTCTGTGTGTCTGTCTATGGCATCGTAGCTCCCGAACAAATGAACCGACTTTGATTTTGTATTTTTTTATTTGATTTTGAATAGGGGGGAGTGTTCTTAGCCATGTTGGATAAAAATCGATCCAAGATGGCCGCCGTCACAAAGATATGGATTGTATGTTTTAAAACAACTCCTACAATATGGGTATCATATAAAAGGGAGTAGCAGAATATATTTATTGTGACAAATTTCAAATCCAAGATGGCCGCCGTCGGGGGCATTTCAAATTTTCAATTAAATTTTTGTAATTATACTTATTATTTACGTAGTCACAAAAGGTCCCTTATTACAAATCGCGAACTAAGGATTTTATTTATTATTTGTTAGAAATGGGGTGAGCCCTGCGTCTCATAGCCACTGCGACCAGTAGATGATCTATTGTGGCAGCCCCATAACCTATTACAGCACCTCATGTAGCTCCAGTTCCAGGATAAACCCGAGAGTGGAGCTGATGGGGGAGCTTTTGATCTCGTCTGCTGAGATCATGTGTGCTCCTAGGTGCCGGCTTCTGCAACGGTGCAGCGCTATGCACTCGCCGAGGACGTGGATAATCGTTTCCTCGTCCTCGCGACAGAACCTGCAGATTTTGGTATCTGAAAGGCCCATGTTGTGCAGGTGCTTGTTTAATTTGCAGTGCCCTGTGAGGGTCCGAGTGAGTGCCCTAACATGTCCTCTACTCAGTTTTATTATTTCTACAGCTCGTCTCTGATCGAACGCCTGTGAACGAACTAAGGATAGTCTCGAAGCAAAATTCGTGCCAGTCCCTTTTAAAATTACTTGTTGGAGCTTTAGTATGGCAATAACTTTAGATCGCGATTTATAATAAGGTGGTAAGAATCTAAAATGTTTCTTCCGTTTTTTGGCGGAGCTTCTTTCGTGGCGCTGACTCTAGGCAGATGTGACCAACAAACTTTATAATTGCCAATAGTTGTTAGTTGTTATCTTCGAATGTGATGAGCTAAAATGAAGCGCAATTACCCGCGGCAATTTGTCACGGGAGACGTCCCGCGTCGGGTTGCCATTAGGGAGACAATAGGGCTGTCAACGGCCGAGGGACAAAACAATTTCGACAAGTAATTTAGCAAAAAAAGACACTGAGGTTTTTATATTAAGAACTATACCTACATTTTCTATGTAAACTGTGTAAAGATAAAGATAAAGTTAAATTTATTTAGTTTTTTAGATTTTCGCGTTGCATTATAACTATAATGTATCAATACTTCGTCAGTCCGCTCGTGACCACGGCTGCTGTAACGTAGCCGAAACGTCGAGCCAAATATGTGAGTACACAATGTTGTTTCACATAGTAAATATCGTGTTAATCCCCGTATTGATACATCATAAATTTATTTGCCAAGAAACATGTGTACAGAGAAGATGTTGTTAGATAGATGCAAAGTGCCAACATGTTCTACCATTACGGTGTACAAAATGATTAATTAATGAACAATGATAATAAAATTAAATGCAAATATATGTCACAGTTATAAAATTAGTCAATACATTAAATTACTTAGTCAATACAAATATTACAAATCATTTAGAAAGTCAGATATAGTATAATAACATTTTTCAATTAAAAGGTGTTTAATTTTGTATTTAAAATGATTATAATCTAGTTCTATAAATGTCAATGGAAACTTATTGAAAATTCTAGGAGCCATGCAAAATATAGTCTTTGCCATAAGCTTTATTTTAGTACCAGGCATTTTTATTCGGTTTGGATCTCTACGGCTACGGTTCACGGTGTCTGCCCATCTTATAAATAAATGCGGGTTGGCTTTCACGAATAACGCTGTTTGCAAAATGTACATACACGGGAGTGTCAGTATTTTATACTTTTTGAAGTAGGGTTTGCAACTAACGGTTCTTTTTAATCCAAACATTGCTCTGATGCATGTTTCTGCATTTTAAATACAACTTCTTTATCCGTAGCATTTCCCCAAAAAATCACACCGTATCTTATAACTGATGCAACCATACCGTGATATGCTGTCAGGAGTGCATCTACATTTAGAAGCAGGCCTAGTTTATAAATAGCATAAGCTGAGCTGCTGACCCTTTTACTAAGCTTTATTATATGATCCTTCCAGTTGAGCTTCTTGTCTATAATCAAGCCAAGAAATTTGGCGCTATCAACTTCAGGAATTTCAACACCACTGTGAACTATGTTTATATTAGATATCCTGGACCGTCTTTGAAAAAAATGTATTATTTGTGTTTTACTCAAGTTAATTTATAAATTGTTATTATCTAGCCAATGGATTACGGATGCTAGAGAATTGTTAATGTCTGATTCATATAATTCATAATTCTTACAAGCTATGGTCAAAGTGTTGTCATCGGCAAACAGAGTCATGGGGTGGTCAATTGATTTTGGCATGTCATTAATATAAATAATAAATAGAAGAGGACCTAAGACACTGCCCTGCGGTACACCAAAGTTAAAAGTGCGCTCATCTGATATATACACTTTTTCTTCTATAGATTTTGGATAAATTCTTGTTATGGCAGTATATTGTTTCCTATTAGTTAAATACGATTGAAATAGTTCTCCTAAGTTTCCTCTAATACCGTAAGTGTCCAATTTTTTTAATAAGATGTCATGCTTTACAAATTCAAAAGCCTGGGTCATGTCACACAGCACTGAACAGACAGGATAATATAGAGGAAGAAGGTAGGTAGAGGATAGGCTAGCTCTTATCAACACTCCCTCCTTCGTATTTAACGTATAAAGAGGCAAGGATCACAGTGCAACCTCCCCCCTCTGTAAGAAACTGGGACGGGATAATAACTGACAAAAACAAGGACAGAAATGGGAAATAAAGTTTGCCACCCCTGACTATTTGTAGCTCAAACCCTCATTTGAAGTTACAACGTTCAGTGTGTGAAGTGCGAGGGGTGATTGGAAATTAAGCGGAAAATTATTCACAATTACTCTGTTAGCGTTAGGGCGCTAGTGTGACAGGTTTTGACTTTATTAGCTTGAGCTAATTAGTTGTAGGGTTCCGTACATCATCATCATCATCAGCCCATTTAAGTCCCCACTGCTGGGGCACGGGCCTCCCTCAATCACATGAGGGGTAATTGCCACGCTACTCACCACGCTTGACAGACGGGTTGGCGAGGGTTTTGATATAAATGCAGAGTTTTTCTTCTCTGGGCGCCAATGATCATGCCAGCAGCTTTACCTTAGTCGCCTTACACACCTCGGTAAGAGTGAGGGTGGCCTATTCTACTCTGCCGGGGAGCACACGGCGATTTCCGGTGGGTTCCGTACCTCCTCATGTATGGTTGCGATCAAACTTGTCGCTTCGGAGCCTAGTGTACAACTAGACCATGATTCAGGATTTGAGGAGTCAAGTAAATTACAATGAAGCGACTGCCGTCTGACCTTCGCAACCCTTTAACGGGGGAAGCAGACTTACTGAATCATGGTAACACGTTACAGAAACAATCCGAAACGTGCAGATTTCCTCACAATATAGGGTTCCGTAACTCATAAGAAAGAAACGGAACCTTTATAATATCCTCCAGCCGATTACGACTACGGCGGCTAATCTCAACGATCAGCCATGTCATCGTCATCGTCATCGTCAGCCCATTTAAGTCCCCACAGCTGGGGCACGGGCCTCCCTCAATCACATGAGGGGTAATTGCTATACTCACCACGCTTGGCAGACGGGTTGGCGAGGGTTTTGATATAAATGCAGAGTTTTCCTTCTCTGGGTTCTGATGATCATGCCAGCAGCTTAGTCGCCTTTTACGACTCCTTGGTAAGAGTGAGGGTGGCCTATTCTATTCTGCCGGGGACCACACGGCACGACGCTTCAAATGAAACCTAAATTCATAGGGTGCTTCCCGTTGATCTTGAACTATGCAGGGGCAACTAATCCATACTAATATTATAAATGCGAAAGTAACTCTGTCTGTCTGTCTGTCTGTCTGTCTGTCTGTCTGCTACTCTTTCACGCCAAAACTACTCAACGGATTTAAATGAAATTTGGTATACAGATAATCTAGACCCTGAGAAAGGACATAGGCTACTTTTTATTGCGAAAAGGGGGTTGTAAGGGGTTGAAAGGGGGGTAAAAAGTTACTTTTCCACGCGGACGGAGTCGCGGGCGGCCGCTAGTATCGTTATAGACCACACATTTAGGAAAAAAAATTAAAACTAAGTACCTATACATTTGTATGAACCTTCATAAATCTATATATTTTTTAGAGAGGTTGTACTTAAATACATATGTAATTATATTATACCCAGACACTGAACGAGTATTCATCACACGAATGTTTTTCCAGGGTGGAGACACGTGGGATCGAACCCACGATCTGCATGAGGCAGGGTAATTCAACAGCCGTTAATCATAGTGTCCATCTCAAATCAATTTCTGATAAACGCCTTTTATCGTCTTAAAAGTTACTCGTATTTTGTTCTCTAACACACCACAAAATAATCGAACTTTACTAATTACCTACCTCGAAGACCATAAATCAGCAATTATAATAAACAATATTCCAAGCCTGTCTCCCCTGGGTGCCAATTAAGTTTATCACGGAACCCCAAACGCACATCGCAAAATGGCCGGCTACTGTTACGAAAATTGGGGTTATTTGGCACGCGCTACTTACAGCATATGTTTGTATTATGGGCTTGGGGGAAATTCTTGAATTAAATTTAAGAACATAATAAAAGTAAGAAAAAGCTCGAGATTTTAAAAATATTTGTTTTTTGTAATAACCCTGTATTTTGTTACTTAAATGATTCCTTTTGTGATTAAATCTACAAAATGGTCTTCATTGATTTGGTGCTCACGAACTAAGATAAGTGGATGGGTACCTATTCTGAAGTTAATTAAATAATAAATTTATATAGATAACTAGAGCAAGTTGAAAATTCGAAAAAAGAAAACAATCATACAAAAGGTCAATAGAAATAGTGATGTACCTAACTGCTTATCGATAACTTCTTTAAAGTCTAAACGGGGGATGTTTATTGAACACTTAAGAAAATGTAATTAGCCAAGTGGAGTCTAGATTGATTAGTAATTATTACCATCCGAATAATTAATATTATGTAATACAATTTATTCTTGGGTTTAATAGGGACAAAGGACAGTTACAACTTTTAACGTCAAGCAGTAGGTAAGTACAAAAATGTAGTTGCTTAATTTTGTTGCTTTTAGTATTAGTTTTAGTTTTTTGATTATGGCAATTAATTGTTCGTGAAAATTAAAAGAAAAGCAAGTATTAATTTTGACGTCATTTATTCATAAAGACAATTTCAATAAATGAACGCACTAAATTACAATAATTTGAGATATGTCTCTTATATACTATTCAGTGGTGATTGTTACGCATTCGCAATAAATTTCAGTGGTTATTTCATTACAATAATTGGTGTTCAGTAATTTATTATGATCCTAATAATATAATTCAAACTACTAGGATTTTGTATAGGGACGTCCGATTATATTATGTTACATACACAACATCTATTACACAGGAAACTATAGAGGATATGGTCAACATTACTAATATTTTAACATAATAGGTAATTATATTATACATCTCATATTCTATCTAAAATGATTTTATTTTTTAATTCTAAGCAGACTGTTTACATGAAAATATGTAATTTCATTTACATAATATTTTCTATTATTCCTTTGTTTTGTAGTTTATAATAAGACATTTTTGAATAAATCTTTTAAGTAGATTGGAGATTTTACTATCTGACATTGACAATAAATCACACTTCAATGAATAATTAATTTACCTATCTATTTAATTTGAAATACCAAATCGAAATTCTTTGAAAACATATAAAATACTATTGTTATAACTCATTTTATATCAGTTATATAGACTTATTAAATTACTAGTTTTTTATATGACGGAAATAAATAACAAATTTAATATACATAGTTGCAGTTCAGATTATATATGTTATTCGACATAGTATTAGTAAAGTTGACCTTAATTTTTATATATCCTATTTATATAAAAACGCAGCAACATCACCACCTTTAGTTTATATCCATAATTATGTATATAATAATAAGCTACAATACTTTACGCTATTGTTTTAAGATCAATCTGGAAGACAAATCGTATGGCATATAATAATATTAGTACATTATTTTAATACGAATGCACCGATGTGTACGTAACGCTAACGACAGGTGACGTCACGGAATCGTAAGGAGATATGACTAAATGCGACTTACGGTTTGACGAATTAACGTTTTTAAAAACAGTACAAAGGAAACTCTTAAATATAACGACCCCAAGGATTTTAATTGAAAATATATTATATAATAATCTTCGAATTTACTTTAAAACTTTTAGGTTATAATTATGTACTTTTGTATAACTTTGGACCATTGAACAGAAAAGACCACTGTATAATTTTAAAAAGCCACTTTGCACCTTGTTCATCTGTGATGCTTTAAATGTGGTTATATGAATTTTTTTTTATGTAGCTATCGTTTAAAAGGGCTAGATTTTTTGCTTTCCTTTTAGGTACCGACTAAATAACACAGCTCTTTAACTTTAATCTTCCTCCAGTAATAAATGTCGTAAGTGACATTTAACCAATTCATGTCACAATTCCGTAAAAGACACCTACCTTAAGAAACTATTCAGGAAATCAACTACAAGAGCTCAATAAAAAACATTAGGAAAATAGAATTATAATCTCGACTAGTAGAAAAAGTTTCAGAAATATCATCATAGAGTCTTTAAAACGAATTATCATTATACATTAGAGATAGAATTTTGGAATTGAAACAATAGTGCGATAAAATATGTAAAATTTGAAAAGTGGCTTACGTTTAAGAGATATTTACATTAAGAGTGCCTTAATGTTATCTTTATGTATAAATATGTCGAAAAGTACATACATAAAAAACAAGCCTGGATCAGATGAAAAGGCGTAAACGGGAAGGGCTGCCGTTTTTGACCGTTTAAAAACCGAAGAAAATCGGGAACTGCGCTTGCATAAAAAATACAGGTCGAGGTAGATGAGTCTTTTCGCATGTAAGATCAGTATTAAAATAAGAAAAGACTTAGGCCATTTTTTATGGAAACTAAAAAGTATTTGATAATGGCGAAATTTTTAAATGTAGTCTTGGCCAATATAATTTTCTACGTGTATTTCACAGATGATAAACAGTGGTTCTGCGATTATGTAACATTTTATATTTACGTCAAATAAAACATGAAATATTAAAAAAAAATCTGTAGAGTAAAAATATGTGTCAGTATGAGTAAAAACACGCTAACGTGTAATTTACGATTTTCGGTTTTTATACCGCAAAAATTAAGCAACCCTAAATACTTACTCTGTATCTTTTGAATCTTATACGATAACGAAAGAAATGTTTATACACAAAAAAACTAAAATATTATAATGTAGTGGAGTAAAAGTGCTTCGCAAAAAAATATATATTTAGGGTAAATAAGTGTGAAAACATAAAAAAGTCAAATCCCCAGTGCATGCTCAAATTCAATAGCAATGACTACCTACTTATGACGTTGACTAATATTTATGATATCATAAACAAAATAATTAAAATAATTCGTATATTTCAAAACCGATATTTTTAATTTAACTCCGTTGCTATTTACGAATTAGTGTACTATCGATAGAAAATTGCGACAATACTAGTTATTCAGTGAAATATTTTTTGGCATTCTGAATATCATTTTTCTAATTATTTTTCAGATATCTGAAATAACATTGTATTCTTTGACTTTGGTTTGATAATTTCAAAAGACACATAGCAAGCACAAAATCTCGGGCTAAACGAAAGCTAAATCTATGTACAGCATGAAGCCAAACGCCAGTATAGTAAGGACTATATAACTAACTTAAGCTAAATCGAATTCTATCCTCGTACAAATAAGATACAAACTTACAATACTAATAATGATCACAAAACGTGTCACGCACAACTTAGTTAAAAGATATGTTAATAGTAATTGATGAGTATTAGGTAAATAAATAGATAGCCGAAGCAAGTGATGTGTCACTGCGTCTGAACGATTTTATCGATAAACATATTTTTATCGACCCACATCGAACAAAAGTCGGATTTAAAATCCTAAAATTGACAAGATTAAAACTGTTTAGGGATGGGATCAATATTTTTTTTTATTTTTACATTTTGCAAAAGTCTTTTAAATAGTTCCAAACACAATGACCCATTATTTGCCTTCAGCTTCGTTTAAGCAATAACACACAGCGCACCTTAACTAGCAAAACTTGGGTACTAGTGTTTTCAATATAGTTATACAGTAAAAAATATAACGTTATATACTTATACCTTCTATCGGTTACGATTACAGTACATTGTGGAGTTGGAAAAACATTCGAAATGTACAAAAATATGCTACATATTTTGGAAGCCGGAGGAGGTAGTTTGAAATAGGTATTTCTAAAACGGAATCCAAATTACAGGAATAACAATTTAGTACACCCAGTTACGATTTTTATATTTCTGAATTATAAAGCGTATCTATACCTTCTTTTCCAGGTAAAAAAACGTATGAAAAAGTTAGAAAAGAAATTATATGATCCAAGCTATTAAAATTGAATAGACACTAATTTGACATTGATCTAAATCTAATGTAAAACTCTATATTTTTTAATAATTTCCGTTTTTAGCTTTCCTCAATATGTTATTCGTAACTGCGAGCACACGTAAAATAAGTATACAATATAAACTCTACACCATGAAAATATATCTCTTAATATCAAAACTCTCATGCATTACACTTAACTCTAACAACACTATCGTGCGACCGCGTAACTCAGACCTCGCTTGTGAAGTAACAGACTACAGAGGGAGGGGAGGAGGTAGTAAATTGTTTTACTTCTTCAAACGATTTTCAACTTGATTTAAATCAGTAATTGGATGAAATCATTGACAGATTAAAATCACCTGTCGTCGTTCCCTAAGCGTTTACTAATGCGCCTATTTCAGTCCATTGACATTTGATCAATATCAGTCAGTTACAGCTATGCAATTAAGATTACGCGTGAGTGTTAAAGATGGTCATTATTATGAGGTCAATGGGCGGAATTCTCTTGGCTTGGCAGCCGTAACTTTCTGTCGTAAGCTCCAATTCTATGTCTTAATACCCCTCAAGCGAGGCCCAGTCAACCAGCCGACAAGTACCAAGTTTTGCACACAATACAACATCAATCAGCATCGTCTGACTTCGACGGCATCGATAAAAACGTATTTATTGCTTGTACACGTAATATTTCGATAGTGTCCGCTACCCGCAAACAATCTCAAATAAATTATCTTTTAATATAATTACAATAATGATTGTCCATAAATTATGCTTTATTATCATCTGATATGTATTATGATAGCAGGAATGCTTCAGCCGTTTTAGTAAATAGGACTTGAATCTTATGATTTTTAAAGATTCGTATGTATTAATGTAGTAAATCTATAGCCATTTGATATCCTTAATCGGTAGTAAGTTGAATATAAATATATCTACTTCACTTATTTTGAACTTTATCTCATTGGCTTAGAATTCAAAATATCCATGGAAAATATTTCACCATATCCCTATGGTGAAATATTTGCCATGGATGTCGCGATAGGAATCATTCATAATATCGATATGTTTTACCTCACTAGTTCCAATCCCATTTACAGAATATTTTAATTATGTTATCGTACCGTCATGTTTCAAATTTTAAAAATTTCGTCCTGCACTAAACCTCAATTCACTGGCCATATCCACAAGCTTGGTTTTTCTAACCTTTAGGCTTGACAACTGATATGTAAAATGATGAGGAAAGAATCTGAAGTTAATTTATTTTTAAGTAAAATGAAATCCCGTTTATTAAAACGTCTGCGGCATATCATGATTGATAAATCTAATATTTAACTTCCACACTATCAACTTACAAAAAACTTTGTGAACGCATCTACCTAAATAGGCTCATTTGCACCAACATCATCACCAAATGAATTAATATTTGGCTATAGGCAGTGCAAAAAAACTAATCATAATTCCTCTACGAACTGAAATTTCGTTACGTTGTAATTTGCGTGGAGTGCTTTTCTATGGGACTATTAATATTAATATCCTCTGTAAATATATACAATTCTGAATGTATAAAAGTGATCCTATTTTTTTAAATTAAATCTTTCCTCAACTTTGCTCCGCATCTACAGCTGTAAGCATCGTAATAATAATTAAACACTATCGATACCTTTGTCAAAATAATTGACCACAACACTATTCTGAATATCAAGTAGGTTTGACATTTAGGAAGGGTTTTCTTTGCGTTGACCTATGATAGTAATTTGTAGAGCCACTGGTGATATTATAACTGTTGAAGTATGTAACAAAATCTGATTAATTACTAAATCTTATTAATGTAAGTAAATCTCATGAATGTAACTAAATCTAATTAATGTAACTATAACTATTAATCTTTGCATTGCCAATAGTCTGCTGTGACTTTCTCACCGAAGGTTTATTGGTAACTGTCATTGAGTAAACCCCTGTCATCTGGTTGGTGCAAATCGCCCTCAATGATTAATATTCGAATAACTGTAAGCCAATTTTCTCAATACAATTCCAAGAGAAAAATACAAAACTAGCCTATGGGGTATTTGGGGTTATACTGGGATTAAATACATTTTTACATCGTAATCAAACGTCAACAACATTATTTTAAACAATTACATTAATTGTCTGTGCCTCACGCATATAATCTATAGAGCACACGTGTTTTAAACAAATTGTTAAGGCTGGCATACACTTAGTCGCGACGCAACGCAATGAGTCGGACGAAACATGGGCCTTTCAGATTCTATTGACCCTTTGGCGAGAGAATGAAGCGGCGCAATATTAAAGTATCAATAATGCTTTTACTCCTGTGATTTGAAATCTTTTAGAACTAAAAACGGAAGAAAGCGGTTATATAAATGTATTTTTTTTCTATTATCAGATAAAAATTAAAAAGAATACTCGAATATTTTCCTTATTTAGTAGCATGACCTTCCATTTGGCAACACGTTGCGATTAGACGCGATCAAGTGTATACCGGACTTTACATTTCACTCTTATAGTAACGTACATTTAAATATATCTTCTTCATATGGATTGTATTTGTGAATCATTGGAAATAGTTTGGTAAAAGTCTGAATAAAAGAAATAAAAAACTTTAAACAAAAATATCAATATTATTTCTTATAAGTAGTAGGTACGTATTTTTTATAAATGAAGCATGTGTTTTTTTTTAACAATAACATTTATTTAATTTCTGTGTATGAGTATTTTGACAGTCATACATCTTAATCCTTAGCAAATGCGGACATTGTATTGAGCTTTCTATCTTTGCCCAAAAATGTGACTAAACTAAAATATTCGCAATATTATATTTTTCCTTTCCACATCACTTATATTCCTTTCTTTATAAAAAGTATATTTTATAAAGATTTAAAATAATGTATGTAAATGATGAGTATTTAATCAATTACGCGTATCTCACTTGAATTCATGCTTTGGTTTAACAACAACTTGGTCTACCTCACTAGAAACTTTTCGACCTCTCATATATTCTCTTTTTTTTAGTGTCATCTTTTAACAATTCGCGCTCTAAACTTATATTATCTTAAATAAACACGAACACGAAAATCTATGTAAAAATTAAATTAATTAAAATTAAACCTCAGTAACTTGTTCTATCTTAAATAAATATAATCACAGGAGAAACTGTAAATCAAGAAATATCTATGTTTTATCGCATATTTTTAACGTTTCAATCCTCTTACCCAAATATTGGGCCTGTAGTGGATTTAAAATGGGCCAAACATTTTTAAATCCACTACAGGCCATATACTTTTGAAAGTTTAAAAATACGTTACAAATATACAATGAATCTGTTAAAAAAAAACTACAATGCGACAGGGTCACTGTCAGTCTAGTCCAAATAATTAAAAATTAGACTTTCGAAATAACTCTTGTCAAAAGCCCCCGTACGCTTAAAAGACGTAAATTAAATGATAAAAAAGTTATAAAAATGAAATGGTAAAAAATAAAATAAAAATTAAACGATAAAAGAATCATTAGATAAAATTCAGAACGCGATTTAGCCGGCTCACTCCATCGTGTCATATTGTACCTTCTTTACCTTCAGATAGCGCCACACTGCGTACCCCACCAGCGTGCCTGCTGTGGCGATCGCCAGGGCCGACCCCACCGCCACGGGCGCAGTCTCCGACCTTGTCCGGGCGGAGTCCGAACAGTGCCAGGGGGGCCCGAATTCCCCGTCACGCTTGTACATGAACGCTTGGAGCCTCATCTGTCGAAGGTATAGCTTCGCTTTGTGCGCTGTTGCTGCGCTGTAAATAAGAAAAAGTGAAAAATTAATACTTTACGCCATGATCATTCCCAGTTGCGTCCAAATCCAGCACTCGTTAAATCCTGAAACATGGCCCATGCGTTACCCAAGGCTCCAAACACTTAGATAATGATCCAGGATTTGGTGAGTCTAGTAATTCCAATTTTATCTGACCTACACAACCCTACTTAGATTTGTACCCTGTCTTGGAAAGCAAATGAAGTTAATGTTCATTCCATCTTCAGTCGTGTCAGATTACTGTTCAATAGCAATGATAAATCAAAAGCAAAAATAAATACAGAAAACATTAGATCTATCTACTTACTTTTTGTCTGCATCCAAGTCTACCACCGTCTTCTCTGGACGATAGAAGAACTTTACGATCGTGTCATAATGTTGTTCCATCAAACTACCAGGGTAGAAGAATAACAATACTATTGGAGACACTTACTTCGTGTCACCCTCCAGCAAGTCTACCACCGTCTCCTCAGGACAGTAGAAGGACTTCCCGACGGGCGTGGGGAACAGCAGGGTCCTGGCGTCTGTGTTGAGCGTCACCCTTCTGCCTTGCTTGGCGGCGTGTTCCAGAATCCGAGCGCTCGAGTTGTAAGTCAGTTTAAGGCTCTCGACGTACCAGCGCTCTCCACCGGGAGTCTGGAACAGTGACAAGTAATTAATGATACTTATATATCTTTCGCAATCTTGCAACTTATTATGATGTGGAAGTAGCTGGAAGTGTATGGAGCTAGTAAGTGCCGCCGAATAGTGCCTTGCTAGAAAGAGATCGTGAGGGATGTGCTAGATTGACGGCCAAGCTTTGCTAGTGAAAGAAGCAGAAAACGTATTAGGTCTACTGGGACCTAACCAGATAAAGTAATTTTTGAGCAGCTGTCTGCAGCTGCTCAAAGAGAACTTTATCTGGTTAGGTTATCTGAGGTTGGCGAAGCATGTCTTCTTGTTCCATATGATCCTCTCATTTGTCATCGATCGACTGCTATTTATAAATAGTTATACCAATGCTGGATCGCCTGATAATTTTTGATTTTTTTCTAGTCCTTCAACCTGCAGCTGTTATTGGTTTTATTGAAAGACTCACATCCAACCGTTGCTGGAATCGTTTCATATGCGCCCAACTTACCTTAGCAAAGTACCACTCCAGCGCGAACTCCTTGAAGGCCAGCACCAGCGTCTCCGCGTCAGAGTCCTTGCACATGCCCGTCACGCTGGCGCTGTTGGGCACGAACGTGTTTGCGTCCTGGAAAATGACAGCATCATGACATTTTAGAAGGGTAGATCATAGAGAATGAAGAAGACGGATTCTGTTGTCGGTAATCGAAAGTAATGTGTCGGCTCGTACAATATAAAAAATACTTTGGAGTTTTTTCTCAACTCTAGAGTTAAGTGTTCAAGAGCCAAGATCAATAAAAAAACATCTCTCTGCGCCAACGATTGTTAATTCTACAGCAGACGCGGCCAGTGTTACTTCGGCATATACATATTAATAATTCACAAGTATTAGACATACATAGCCTATATCGATCAGTTTCGTGCTGTAGACCTATTCATTACAGAAACCAATCCTTGGCCTGAGGCCTTTGGCATTTTGCCCAACTAGCGACTCCAATATTTCGCTACAACTACCTTTACGAAATATTCCTGGAAGCGCAGATTCAATTCGAATATGCTCTAAAACTGAGTAAAGAACTGGAACATAAGTGATATGCGAGCATACTTATATGTCAATATGAGTAAGAACGAGCCATCATCATCATCAGCTTAGATTAAATTTATGATCGTCAGAGGAAACAAATCTTTTCAACTTAGGTGTTACGTACAGCATTTTGTGCAGAGCTTACACGAAAAATGACAAAACAGTCAGCAGAACTGCAAGAAATAACCTCTTCCCAAGCACACTATCTGAGAAACCCGGACCAGACAATAAGTCCCCGGGACATTTCATCAATGTCAGAGCACTGGGGTAGTTTCTGGAGGAACTTGGCAAAGCATTAAATACGTCTGTAAATGTTCTATTGTTCTTCTCACAATTTTGCAATTACAATATGGTAGTCACTATAGGTAGAAGTTATAAACTAAATGTTTGAAGGACTGGTGCCTGAAATAGGTTATTTTGAAAATTTGTGCTACATGTCGCCATGTCCCTCGGTTAGTATATAATAGTGATTGCTGACAGTGTTGTTGTGTTGGGACTATGAGTTTTACGGACAATAATAGAAAACAAATCTAGGGAACATTTAGAGCTTATTATTATTTGATAGAAATGGGGTGAGCCCTGCGTCACATAGCCACGGCGACCAGTAGATGATCTATTGTGGCAGCCCCGTAACCTATTACAGCACCTCATGTAGCTCCAGTTCCAGGATAAACCCGAGAATGGAGCTGATGGGGGAGCTCTTGATCTCGTCAGCTGAGATCATGTGTGCTCCCAGGTGCCGGCTTCTGCAGCGGTGCAGCGCTATGCACTCGCCGAGGACATGGATAATCGTTTCCTCGTCCTCGCGACAGAACCTGCTGATTTTGGTATCTGAAAGGCAGGTGCTTGTTTAATTTGCAGTGCCCTGTGAGGGTCCGAGTGAGTGCCCTATCAAGCCCTCTACTCAGTTTTATTATTTATACAGCTCGTCTCTGATCGAACGCCTGTATCAACGCCTTAGACTTTATATTTAGAGCTTACTAAAAGGAAAAAAAAGAAAGTTTTGTTTTAGCCAGGACAAGTTTACTTTATCACGAGGCGTGGTCGGAATTGGAGATAACCACTAGGACCCACGAACGCCCCGTTGCAGGGACGCATCGGAATAATCTAGCTTATTCATAATAAAGTTATCCGAACAATGCAAGGTACTCATAAGTAAACATCGCAACTTGTTACAGAGACCTATTACATCACTGTGAACTAGAGTATAATGTGATTGATGGAGAAGAAGGATAGAATAGATGTTTTCAGAGAACTAAAGTCAGTCAGTCAGACATTGCGTGAAGGAACAACACGTTGAAGTGGAGGTGGGCCGGTCCATCCGGTCATGTCTCTAGACGCAAGGACGATGGATCTGACACGTACTGAAGTGGAGTGGTCACCACGTTGGACAATGTAGTGTAGGACGCCAGGACATTAGAGAAAAATATAAGTGGTGTGGGTTGGACGCAGACTGCTCAGGACCGAGTTGATTAGGGCTCTTTGGGGGAAGCCTACTTTCAGTAGTGGACATCCATAGATTGATTGATTAATTGATTGAAAGGATCAGTTACTTACGGCCCTCTCGTTCAGTTTTGTCATGTAGGATATGTCCAGGAGCGCGTCCACAGTCAGCAGGATGCAGGTCTCGCCGCTGCCGTCTCGGAGCCTGTACGTAGCCGTCATCAGGCTTCTCTCTGTTGCTGGCTCCTGCAATTTAAACAAGCAATATTATAGTCAGTGCCAAATAAACGTGCACAAAGATCACTTACACGTATAAGTTGTACCACAAAACGGGACTATCGGGCATCTCGTGGTAAACGGACTATGACCATGCGTCCACAAATATGTATGTTATACACAACTTTAATAATTAATTTTGATATCTACTTTTATAAAACTCGGTTAATTTTTTTTAAATTAGAACAGCCAGACATTTAGCCACAATCTCACCTGATGGTAAGTGATGATGTGGCCGAGGTGGATCATGTCCGTCTAGTAACAGCCTATTCAGGGAACATATCTAGCCGTACGCAACATGAATGTACATTTGAACCGTTTGGTACGAACTGCCGATATTTCTACGACATGAGTGTGGTAACCCCTTTTCCGTCTTGTGTCCCGTTGATGAAAGAGGGCCGATTTTAGCGTCAGTTTTGTATATAAAGCGGTCTATATCGCATTGTTAAAAAAGAGCTGAATGACCTTTTGTGCCCGTTAACTTGGATGGATTCTAGCTTTAATATATCATTGTTTGGGACTTTTTTCATGAAGCATCTGAAAGACAAGCTCTATTTCAAGTTGGTTTGGTGTCGTGCGGCTCTCCATCATCATCAGCCCATTTAAGTCCCCACTGCTGGGGCAGGGGCCTCCCTCAATCACATGAGGGGTAATTGCCATACTCACCACGCTTGGCAGACGGGTTGGCGAGGGTTTTGATATAAATGCAGAGTTTTCCTTCTCTGGGTGCAGATGATCATGCCAGCAGCTTTACCTTAGTCGCCTTTTACGACACCTCAATAAGAGTGAGGGTGGCCTATTCTACTCTGCCTCTGCTTAAGGATGAACATAATGTCCTCATCAGTATTTCTCAAACATTTTAGCACCTTAATTAGGCATAATTAGGCATTATGGTTTATGATATCAAAAAATCAAGCACCCAAAACCGTATTTTCAAACTGGACAAAAAAATGCTTTGCGCTGTGACAACTTTCAACACAAAGCCATTAGTTTTCCGGTTAGAAAATACTATTAATTGTTACTACACAACTCGACCAAGCCCCCCCTCCCCTTACATATCCGATCTGCATATGGCGGAGTGTAGTAGGGTTGGCGTCAATGTCACCCTTTATGACTTGGCCAGCTCTGAGTATAGATATACGAAAGGTCTATGTTCAACAGTTATGACCTAAAACCTCAACATGTAATCATACAATAGCCATCTAGCGCAGATCGTCACTCCATCTGGCCCAGGGTTCGCTTGGACTATGGTCCAGAATTTGGTAAGTCTTGCAATTACAATGAAGCGACTGCTGTCTGACCTTCGCAACCCATCTGGATCCTATCTGGGAACCAGGCCATCTGGATCAAGCGGGATGACTTGAAGATCTATGGTATTATATCAGCCATTGAAAGCTTTTGAAAGCGGCCTAGGCAGCAGTTATATTCTGATATACATATCATCATCATTTCAGCTAATAGACGTCCACTGCTGGACATAGGCCTCCCTCCCCAATGACCTCCACCCAGATTCCCGCGACTTTCACCAGATCGTCGGTCCACCTTGTGGGGATCCTGCCACAGCTGCGTACATATATCGAATATGTACATATATGGTATACGTATATCGAAACGAAAACAATTATGAAACTTTGTGACCACTTACTGTAGAACCACCAGGCGCCAAAGTGGTTTTGCTGTACTTCGTGACCCTCGGCCTTCTGGTTGAGGCCTGGCTGTCCAGCTGAAGACATTCTACTGAGCACATCACCACCACTGCAATCACAAACAACATTCACATTTAGTTCTAAGACTCAGAGAGAAACAGCCCTCATTCGAACGGGGTTTGTATACAGAAACATTTTACAAGTGGTAACTTTCTTTCTAGCTACAATGCTTTATGCACACAATAACTGGGCTGATTTGCTTAAGAATGGGTACAAATTGTAGCTATCGATGAAATAAATAGAACGTAAAGAACAAACGAGTTCACGAGAACTCCACATTAAAACCAAGTTAGCTCTCATCTAGTTGCCTGAGAAGAACCCTGAAGTTCTTTGATCACATACCTAGTCCGAAAGAAAGACATCCTAGAGAAGCTGATGGTGGAAGCTGGCAAGGAGGACGGAAGTATACGCAGGTTGCAGAGGTCGTAGCTCAATCAGATGGTCAGACAATTAAGTCAGATCAAACACACTTAGGTATTTGTTCTAGTCTACCAAGCTTCATGATGCAAAGGAATATCATAAATGACAAATTAAGCTCCCATTGGGATGAGAGGGGATGGAGCTCTCATGAGGAATTTAACGAGAAAGGGAGAAGGAAAGTTTTAGGGAAAACTGCGTTATACGTATTTCCATAAAACCCTTCACTATCTTCACCAGTTTCTTAAAGTAATAACCTAACTTGATTACCGATAGACTCTAGTACCAAATTACAGGTTATCTAATTAGTAAAATAAAAATCATACTTTATTAGGTGAGTTATCTGTGGTTAGTACAACTTTTGAAATAAACCAGAACCTAATCCTTTTTTGTCAATGTCATATTGTAATACTGTGTGTACAATTATTTACACCTTGTGGACTATAAACTATTTACTTACTTAGGTACAGAACATTTTGATCACGATCACTTCATGATATTGAACTTGGCAGCCTAGCCTCATAAGTTCATCATACTTATGAAAAGCTTTTTAATGGAATGTCATCGCAAATAAATATCAGATTTTCATATTACCTACGCCTATCTCATTGAGATTTTTTGTATGATATAAAAAAGACGAAATATAAAAATATCGATACGAAACATTTTATCGACACAGCCCCCTCCCTACCTTCGTTATGAATGGAAAATTGTTGAGCACAATCTGGCGTGCACCCGATCCGCTGTGCGTTGTTGTCCATTGTATTTTGAGCTCTATTCCTGTCTGAGACAGTTTTGTTTCGCACTGAGTTTTCCCGTTTAATTTGTTTACAAGATATTGGAGTCGTATTGTACGAAATTGACAGGAATGATAAGTGATCTGTGTAACGAATGTTTTCGAGATTAAATTTGTTACCTAGGTAGGTAGAGTATGTAGGTATTATAAGTACCTAGGTACCTCCTTCTTTTAGAACAGTAAGGGAGTTGCCACACTGGCGGATTGTGAGCGGATTCAAAGCGGAGCGACGAAGCAGCGAACACGTCGCGGCTGCGCAGCGTTCACGCCATAGAGTAATATGTATATCTGAAATAGAGTGCTAACTTCGCGTTTTTTCTGCTTTCCGACGACGGTTGCGCCGCCCTGGTAGCCACGAATGACAACAGCCTCTTATGCTTACCTATGCATAGGTATAGAGCATGCTGCTGTTTTTAAAACTTGGTACAAAAGTTCAAAATATATGGAAACAGACGCCACCTAGTGGTATTGAGGTCACCTTCAAACCGTCTGCATTACTACACTATTGTAACTAGGCGGCTTGGGGTCAATGTTTCGGAAATACGCTTTGCTTGCGCAATGTAAAAATGCATAGTGGCATCTACCGGAAAACTTAGTTATTAGTACTTAGTAAATAGTACATAGTAAGTAGTACAAACTAGCAGATACGAAAAGCAGACGCTTTGTTGTGACACTAAGGTACTAGGTGGCGTTAGTTTCCATATAGTAACGCTTTCGTTCCAAGACGACACCGTTCACGCCGCGGATGCGCATCGGATTTACCGGCGTTTTTCTGCGTGACCGCCATAGACGAACAATGGCGTCCAAACTTATCTCCACGGTGAATCCGTCGCGCATCCGTTGCGCAGCCGCGACGTGTTCGCTGCGTCGTCGCTCCGCTTTGAAAACGCTCATAATCCGCCAACTCCTTAAAGCTGGCAAGGTTGGATACGGTCTCAGAAACCCCTCCCTCTGGGATAGTTGAGATAATTTAGTTTAGATACGTGCGACAGGTACGGTTGGAGAATCCCACTTTCAAACGAAAATCGCTTGCACTCACGACACAAAAATGGTGTCATTTCAAACAAAAAAACTATGCAAGCTGCAAGCGATTTTTGCTCTTATTCCCCGACTGTACATATAAAAATTCTCAATCGTTATGGGACGGTTTCGTCGTAGATCCCAATACATCGGCCCTTAGTGGTAGATCCCTACAATTATAGCTTCTTTTACATCAGAGAAGACCAGAACCATCAAGAAATGGAACTCGTTGCCGGCGCATGTATTTCCTCCTTCCTACAATATGGATTCCTTCAAACGAAGCGTGAAGAAGCATCTCGTGGACCAGTACGAGTATGGCGGTGCCAAAGGTGATGCCTGACATCGCTTCCTTTGTAATTGCAACTTGGGCTCTTCTCTTGCTTACCATCAGGCTGAGGAGAGCCAATATACTGAGCCTCTATAAAAAAAAGGACTCATAAATGCAATACTATAATCTGCAAAAGTTCCTCAATTCTTTTTTTTTATGATATAGGTGGCAGACGAGCAGACGGATCAACTGATGGTAAGTGACTACCGCCGCCCATGGACGCCTGCAACACCAGTGGTGTCACAAGTGCGCTGCTTACCTTTTAACCCCCCTTCCCCTGGATTAGGCCTCCGGTACCCTCACTCACGCAGCGAAACACAGCGCATGCACTGCCTCACGCCGGTTTTCTGTGAGGACGTGGTATTACTCCGGTCGAGCCGGCCCATTCATGCCGAAGCTTGGCTCTCCCACTGTTATGTAATTCATATTAAATGTGCTTTTATTTTGCTACAAGCGACAATCGAGCCAGCGGGTCAGCTGATGGTAAGTATGTTTACTTTTTTTTATGTGATAGGTAGGCAGACGAGCAGATGGATCACCTGATGGTAAGCGATTTCCGTTACTGACCATAACCGTGACTTACCATAAACATCGTGTTTGACATTAAGGTAGAGTCGACTTAATAAAAACAGTCTGGTATACTTTGATGAGTGGCTGTCCGTACAGACAGCCACACGTTGAGCTACTCTACAATATATCTTTTTTATGTTATAGATCCAGACGAGCAGACAGATCGCCTGATGGCAAGCCACTGCCGCCGCCCACAGACACCCGCGACACCAATAGAGTCACAAGTGCGCTGCCAACCTTTTGACTCAGTAAACGAAACACAGCAAAGTGCTGCTTCACGCCGTTTTTCTGTGAGGACGTGGTATTACTCCGGTCGAGCCAGCCCATTCATGCCGAAGTCACACCAAAAACTCTGTGGGCGGAAAGGTCTACGAAACTGCCAGGCTCGAGATGGAATAATCTTTTTTAGATTTTCGCGTTGCATTATAACTATAATGTATCAATACGGGGATTAACACGATATTTATTATGTGAAACAACATTGTGTTCTCACATATTTGGCTCGACGTTTCGGCTACGTTTGAGTCCGCTCGTGACCACGGCTGCAGCCGTGGCCGCGAGCCGTAGCCGAAACGTCGAGCCAAATATGTGAGTACAACATTGACAATTAAAATTCACAACCAGTTGCCGAAGTAGAACTAACATCCTTACTACTCAACCAATTGCCACAGAAGATAGATTTTTCTTTTTTCGCAACTATTTGCGTACAAAGAAATGTTTTAGGAATATGGTTCCCTAAGAGAAATTTGTTTGCCGTGTGGTCCCCGCAGAGTAGAATAGGCCACCCTCACTCTTACCGAGGTGTCTTTAAAGGCGACTAAGGTAAAGCTGCTGGCATGATCATCAGCACCCAGAGAAGGAAAACTCTGCATTTATATCAAAACCCTCGCCAACCCGTCTGCCAAGCGTGGTGAGTATGGCAATTACCCCTCATGTGATTGAGGGAGGCCCGTGCCCCAGCAGTGGGGACTTAAATGGGCTGATGATGAAAAGAAATTTCGATTCTCAGTTCACAACTAACAAGAAGAGTGTGAGTCCCCTTTGGGCAGATTTTTATGTGGCCTTTAATTTGACAATTTATTTACCTATGAACTAAATTATTTTACATAAAAAGAAAAGCGAAAAAAAAACTAGTAAACCTTAAAACAAGTTAAGGTAGATGCTAGAAAAACATATAAATATTGAATGTATATTGAGCGTGATTATTTGAAAATTACCCTTAAAGGGGGTAAAATAGGGGATGAAATGCCAGTATGGGGGTTTAGCCATTTTAAAATAAGAATCTTTAAAATCGCAATACGTTCTCCTTTTTTTAAAAGAAAAACAAGTTGTTTTAACATTTTTATAAGTTCAATCCTTAAGGGGGTGAAAAGGGGGTTTGAAGTTTGTGTGGAAGTCCGTCATCTTTAATGTTAGGAAAGTGGAAATGTTTACCCTTTACGTACAATTAAAATAAAAAGTAATTCACTTAATCGTTTTTGAAAATCACCCTTTGAGGGGGTAAATTAGGGGATTAAAAGCAGTATGGGGGATTAGACAGTTTAAAAGTTAGAATCTTAAAATAGATGTTTGGCCACCAGTTTTAAATAAAAAAGTGAGTTTTGAATTTTCGCGGGTTTGAAGTTTGAATGAAGACTTTTGTAATAAAGACTAAAACTGCGTGAGTAACGCCGCGGGCGCAGGCTAGTTAAATATAATACAGGGTGTATCTGTGCACATTTCCATCCCTTTAACTACGTGTTCTACCAAGCATTCTGAACAACATTTGTTCAACGACTTTTCGAATTTCATCGAAATTTTTTCGACTCCCCATACAAAATGACCAAGTCACGTGACCGACTTTGTATGAAAAGTTGAAATTTTTTCATGCGAATTTCCAAAAGTGATAGAACAAATGTTGTTCATAATGGTTATTGGAACATGTGGTTAAATGGATGTAAATGTTCACAGATACACCCTGTATAATACTTAAATAGGTACACGAATGTCCATTGGTGAGGTTCGAAACAGCGACCTCTCGCGTATGAGGGAAAAAGTCGTAAGCTACTTCCACTTTCGTAAGTGGTCAACCATTACCTCCCTAGGTCGTAGGTGTGAGTGTAGGCGTCTAGGTTGTTAGGCAGTCAGATTCTCGTTAGCCACCGCTAATGAAAGCCTCCCCCACCCCCCACCCCTCTACGTCGAGCTCGACTGACTCATGTCTATTAATATTTCCATTTCAATTCGTTTGTTCTTTGTTTGTATGAAGATTAAAAACAGTTATTGGAGGTTTGACGTGTACAGTCAGCGTCAGAATCAAGTTACCCCCCTGCAGTGGAAAAATAGCACTTGTGCCCCAGACATAAGGACGGTCTAAAGGTCAACAAGGACAACTCGACGTGACGCCGTGTGTACTTCATCATCATCATCATCAGGCCATTTAAGTCCCCACTGCTGGGGCACGGGCCTCCCTCAATCACATGAGGGGTAATTGCCATACTCACCACGCTTGGCAGACGGGTTGGCGAGGGTTTTGATATAAATGCAGAGTTTTCCTTCTCTGGGCGCTGATGATCATGCCAGCAGCTTTACCTTAGTCGCCATTAACGACACCTCGGTAAGAGTGAGGGTGGCATATTCTCTATGGTGTGTACTTAACAAACTAGAATATACCTGTCACATCCAAAGAAAGGAGACAACCAGCGTGTGAAAGGAAGAGAAACACAGATTCGGTCGTAACTTTCCGGTTCGCGCTAAGACAAGACCCTCAACTCCTGCTAATTTGGCACTTTTTGGATTTTTCTGCAGACCTTTTCACAAAAGCAATGGTGGTGAGTTTACAATAACCAAAATTAATAATAAACAATTTACTTCATAAAAATAGAACTGTGGTGAGTTTACACTTACTTTTTACCCGACTACGGCAAAGCAAAAGGAGGGTTATGATTTTGACAGGCTATGTATGTATGTATGTATGTATGTATGTATGTATGTTCATCTGTTTCCACGTAACTTCTTAACTACTTATCAGAATTCGACAAATGACATATCATTATAAGCGTCTTGATCGTCCGCTGGTTATAGGCTATATGAAGTTTCACAAAATCTAATGTGGCGCCCTCTAGCGGACAAAACATACAGAGTAAAAAAATAAAGTTATGATAAATATGCCGTGTTTGGTATCATTTGAAAGCGCTTGACTTGTACATTTTGAATATATATATATATTACTAGCACTTGGACACCAAAATAGTACAAATAAAATAAAAGTAAAAAAACTAAAACCCAACTACGACAAAAAACGTCGCTGAAAAAGTATAAAACAAGCCTTCGTTGTCAATTTATGCAATATTCACTATGTAGAGATAAAATTTCATGTTTGGAAAGGCGTAGTCACACGTTAAATATACTACCCTTTGACAACGTGTGACTGCGGATTTCCAAACATGAAATTTTATCTCTACATAGTGAATATTGCATAAATTGACAACGAAGGCTTGTTTTATACTTTTTCAGCGACGTTTTTTGTCGTAGTTGGGTTTTAGTTTTTTTACTTTTATTTTATTTCTGTGGCGAGTTTACTTTATGGTCAATGTACAGTGGCGGACACATCAAGCTATACAAAACTGTCAAATTTCTTCATTCGATTATAAACCTTATATTGTTACAAATTGAGTTCGAAATCGATTGAGGAAATTTGACAGTTTTGTATAGCTTGACCTGTCCGCCACTGTAGAAAAACCCGTCTTGAGTTATGGCTAATCAAGTTAAGGCGACGGGTAGTCCTGACTAGCGACACCCATAGATTTAAATCGTTAGCTACTAAACCGGATATATTTTAAACAATTTCGCTGTTAGAACCTCTCAGCAATCACTTACAAGTATAAATACTATTTATTAAATAACCATGCACAAATGTTGGATCCAACGCGTACGCGAAACATTTATTTACGTCAAAAGCGGCCATCACTTTTGGCAACATTCGTGCATGGTTATTTAATATATAGTATAAGTGATTGCCGATAGGTTGTAACCCCGAAATTGTTTAAAATAGATCCAGTAGCTGAAAATTCAAATCGATTGGCGTCGCTAGTGTGCCCTTCCCGTCACCTTACGGTGTACCTACAATGCGCCTTGGCGTATACTAACATACACACAGAAATATGTGAACATCTTTTGTCTTTTGACAAATCTTAGATATTTTTATTTACCAACCTTTAAACCCCCGGATTGGGCCTCTGGTACCCTCACTCACACAGCGAAACACAGCAAAGAGCTGCTTCACGCTGGTTTTCTGTGAGGCCGTAGTTCACTCCGTTCGAGCCAGCCCATTCATGCCGAAGCCCATTCCCATTCCTGGCTCTCCCACGGACTATAATAAGTGTTTAATCAAATCTGATACCGAGGGTCTAATTTAAAGCAGACGGACTTACGACCAAATCGGATGTTCCTTCTCATTCACACGCGCTGTGTTTCTCCTTTGTGTTAGGCTATTTGAGTTTTTGAGTAATTTTAAAAACCTCATATTATTTATTGGTGTATATATAGGAACAACTGCCGTGTGGTCCCGGCAGAGTAGAATAGGCCACCCTCACTCTTACCGAGGTGTTGTAAAAGGCGACTAAGGCAAAGCTGCTGGCATGATCATCAGCACCCAGAGAAGGAAAACTCTGCTTTTATATCGAAACCCTCGCCAACCCGTCTGCCAAGCGTGGTGAGTATGGCAATTACCCCTCATGTGATTGAGGGAGGCCCGTGCCCCAGCAGTGGGGACTTAAATGGGCTGACGATGACGATGATAGAAACAATAAAAAAAATATTTATTTTCATTTGTAATGAATATTTCGTTTAGAAAATCATTATAAATGTGTTATTTATAATGATTTTCCAAAATCTCTTGTGCAAAAAAAAAACGGGCAGTTTGATTTTTTTTGTTTCTGAAAACAATATGGTACAAAAAAGGATTTAAGTCTTCTTAATTAATTACTGGCCGGCCGGTCGTAAGTGTGTCATGATGTCAAAAATGACACACGACCGGCTGGTTATGTGTTTGCCGAGAGATTGTAACCCCGAAATTGTTTAAAATAGATCCGGTTTATTAGCTAAAAATTAAAATCGATTGGTGTCGCTAGGGTACCCTACCCGTCACCTTAAGCCACCATTTGTCTCGCTGGTGACAGAAAAGTAATTTTCCCAATACAATTTTTTATCTGATTTCTAGGACCTTAAACTCAGTCTGTTTGTATGAAAATTCATGAAATATGCATAAATACTTTTGATGTGAGTATTTGTAGCTCAGTGGATAAGAAGGTAGGTTCGAATCCAAGCATGCATCATTGAGTTTATCGATTGGATTCGGCGATGAGGGAAGACATCGTGAGCAAACTTGCACGTTTCATTATTTATATTCCAAATCTTTTGTAAAGCCGTACTCTGTGACCCTGATTCTGCAGCCACCTCTCATGGGAATAATTCATGTTTTATTGCCCTCCGTGTGAGGCGGGACGTGAGGGAAAGAGGTTCGGCGTAGGGCTGCCCAAAAATTAGCAAAGCTTGTAGACTCGAACGCCCTTGCTTGACTATTATTATAATATCTGTGCCCGTGGATATGGTCTTGTGTATAGAGGATCTTCTTCTTCATCGAGTGCCTCTTCAGTTTTGAAGGTTGGCCGCCAGTTTCTTGATCTTCTCTTTATCTTTTGCGAGACGGAAAAGTTCTTCCACGCTGGTAATCCCGGTCCACTCCCGTATGTTACGCAACCACGATCTTTTCCTACGTCCAGGAAGCCTCTTCCCATCAAATTTGCCCATCATTATAGGTTGAAGAAGACTGTAACTATCCTCGACACGTGGCCGAGGTATTCAATCTTCCTCTTATTGACGGTCTGCATCGGTTTCCGGGTTTGGCTGACGCTCTGACTGTGGAGGAGACTTAGGATACCGCCTTCTAAATATAACCAAGGGAGAGCAAGATTTCGACGTGAATGGGCCGGCCCGACCGGAGTAATACCACGGCCTCACAGAAAACCGGCGTGAAGCAGTACTCTGCAAAGGGGAGTGTGTGTGTGCAAAGGGAAGTTCGAAGGTTGGCAGCGCACTTGTGACTCCACTGGTGTTACGGTTGTATAAAAAAATAAGTGAATATTGTATTCATGACTGACCGGATGGCGCAATTGGTAGTGACCCTGCCTCTTACGCCTAAGGTCGTGGGTTCGATCCCCACCCTGGACAAACATTCGTGCGATAAACACTTGTGTTTGTTCGGTGTCTGGGTGTAATATAATATTTAAGTATATATTTGTGTTCCTCTGTTGTCTGATATCTGTAACACAAGTGCTTAAGCTACTTAGTACGGAATCAGGTCAACGTATGAGATGTTGTGAGAATTAACTTAACTTAATTAATAAAATATTACACGTTATATTCAGATCAAAACTGGATACCGAAATAAGTAACACGCACTCAAATAGGGATTAAATAACAATTTGTCATACTCAAGCCTCATACATCAGGCTTAATATTCATGTGAAGTCTTTTCAGTGTTATCATTGCTAGTACCATTATTTAAAGTAATATTTTTTACTATGATTACTACAGGGGCTTACAAAAGTCGAGTGGTTCGGTCTGTCTCTAGACAGGCCCGTGATTGATCGACTAAGGGGCCGACACGTACACAAAATGGATTAACACGGCCGACATCACGCGTGAAGTCATCATCATCATCAGCAACCCACACTCGTCCACTGCTGGACATAGGTCTCCCCCAATGCACGCCACTGCTCCCGATTTTCGGCCACTCTCATCCAGCCCACACCAGCCAGCCTTCGAATGTCATCATCCCATCTTGTCGCAGGGCGTCCTACACTACGCTTACCGAGTCGCGGTCTCCCTCCACTCAAGGACTTTACAGCTCCAACGGCTGTCAGTTCTGCGGCTAATATGACCAGCCCACTGCCACTTCAGTTTGCTAATTCGGTGGGCTATGTCGGTGACTCTGGTTCTCTGTCAGATTACATCATTTCTGATGTGGTCCTTCAGAGGTACTCCAAGCATAGCCCTTTCCATAGCTCTTTGAGCGACTTTGAACCGGTGGACTAGTCCAGCTGTGAGTGTCCACGTCTCGGCACCGTAAGTCATGACCGGAAGGACGCGTGAAGTGTTCTTTCCTAAATCTGTGGCGTCACTCCAACGTATACTCTTCTTTCTTCAACAACCCTTTGTAGGTACCCTCTTCTACTATGGACTGTCAAGTGCGACTATCCCTAGTAGTCCGTCTCCAGCTCGTTACTTTGTCATCGAATTATGATCGTCTTCAATCTTCCAACTTCGTCGTATAATTAATAATGGGTCTTATTAATGTTGGAGGCTTTCTATTAATTGATAAATTAGAATAATTGGATTTGTGGTATAGGCTGGTGTGAGATGACACCATTCAGGACCAGGAGCCCAATTCTCGGGCGCGTGACAATTATTTTTTTTAATAACCATAACTATTTCACAACATCACATACATGGATCTGACTCCGAGATCTCGGATATACCTATCTACCTAACACAGGTGTGTTACGGATATCAGAATCAACAGTGGCATTACAAATATATACATATAATACTTTTCTTTTATAAATACATACTTATAATAGGTACATAACAAACACCCAGACCAATACAATCAAACATGTTCATGCATACAAATGTTTGTACTGTGTGGGGATCGAACCCACAACCCTTGTATCAGAGGCAGCGTTCACTACCACTGTAACAATCGGGTCGTCAAATTTTCGTACGAAATATATCACTAAAACATAGTTTTTTTGTATGATTTTCGGGTGATATCTGCCATGTTCCCAAAATATCACAAGCACGAGGATTGGGCTCCAGGTGGCTTAATTTAAAGCCGTCCTACGGGACGGGACCAACGAGAAAATACCTGTCGCGTCCAAACAATGGAGACACACAACGCGTGTGAAAGAGAGGGAAACTCCCATTCGGTTTAAATAAGGCCCTCAGGTTGGTTGGCATTTTTTATGTGATAGGTGGCAGACGAGCAGACGCAACACCTGCGGAGTCACAAGTGCGCTTTCAGCCTCTCCTCTGGACCCTAACCAACTTTTTTTTTTCAGTCAAGCAGACGGATCACCTGATAGTAAGCGATTGCCGCTGCCCAACTCATGATGATAATGCTACTCCACGCCGCGCATTTTCTGTGGCTTCACTTCGGTCGAGCCGGCCCATTCATGCCCTGGCATAAATTGCTCGATTAAAAAATCGCTAAAGACCCAGCAAGGCCTACATTCAGTGGACGGCGATAGGCTGATTGATTGATCGTCTGTATTATTAGGCCTTAACCGACCCTGCTCTGCTGTCAGTCTGAATTATTCCTTTCATAGTTTACTTATTTATCGTCTCTAGAATGTTCTATACTATATCTAAAGAGATGTAAAGAGAATAAAGAGAACAAAATATAAAGAGAGCGGCAATGCTTGGGTAAGAAAAGATCCGAAACGAAGTTTAGTGAGGGTGGCCACTATACTCGAAATTGGAATTCAAGACCAATAAATCTACTACAATGTTGCCAATGCAATAAAATGATCATACAATAGTATATACCTATTTCCTAAATACACACGCTGACATATTTTATTTATTGGTAAAATTAATTCTAATATTTAAATAAGTAAATTTATTTACTTATTTTTACCTAAATACAAGACGTTTTAATAAAAACTTAATAATCCGTATTGTTTGGTTGCAAAGCAGGTATTGAGCGTGTATCACCTTCAGGTGTTAACAACATTTGACCTGTTGACTTCCCACTTAGTCAAAATATCACTTCATTTTTCCTGACGAGTTGTTTCGCTTAATAACACAAAATCGAAAACTAAGAATAAAATAAGATGAAATTAAGAAGAAGAATCTTAAGTTTACTCAGACTGTTCGAATATGGTTTTGCTCCGTAGTGGTTTCTGTCTTGTTGAGTTTTTTGCTAAGTTTTGGTAAAAATGGTTTAATTTCACTTTTCCATACTGTCTTTATAATATGCCACACTTTCGTTTCTTTACAATAAAATGTTGTCAATGTTAGTTGAGTAAAAATAAAGTGTGTAATTAAAATTATTTTTTATAAAAAAAACCCTATTAATATGTAAGGAAAATGGTTGGAGAAACCTGAAAACTGCGTTTGACAATGAAATAAGTGACATTGATAGATTTGACAGTGACGTATCTGTCGTAGTTATTTTGGTCGTGAATTCCAGTTTGGAGTATAGTGTGCGAATAAAAAAGCAAAAACCTTTATAGGTCAAACGGTGGCAAATATTCAAATACGCTAACTCATTCATGAATCTCATTATTATCGATCAACAACAACAGTAGTGCAGCTGTATAAAAGATGGCCTGCCAACCATTAATATCCAATAGAAACAAACACAGTGGGTAAGAAAAACGCCTTCCACGGGAGGACGTAGATTCGAATCCCAGCATGCACCTCTGAATTATACAAATCTACGTGCGTATCTATCATCATCAGCCCATTTAAGTCCCCACTGCTGGGGCACGGGCCTCCCTCAATAACATGAGGGGTAATTGCCATACTCACCACGCTTGGCAGACGGGTTGGTGGGGTTTAGATATAAATGCAGAGTTTTCCTTCTCTGGGTGCTGATGATCATGCCAGCAGCTTTACCTTAGTTGCCTTTTACGACACCTCGGTAGGAGTGAGGGTGGCCTATTCTACTCTGCCGGGGACCACACGGCGTATCTATCATGGGTATCTATCTACCTTTAGCTCGGCGGTGAGAGAAAAACGGGAATTCCTGTACGATTCGGATAGTTTCTGAAGCGTGTAACATGATTCAGTTGGTCAGGTTCTCTGGTCTCTAGTCTGGTTGTTCCCAGACTCACTCTTATTCCAAAACGTGGTTTAAATAAGTAGTGGGATTTAAGGCCGATTTCACCGTTGAAATTGAACGCGATCAATTCACTTGAACTCGGTCTACGCGCTAAACTGAGTTCCGTTCCTTTGTTTTCGCTCGCATTGATCGCGTTCAATTTCGACGGTGAAATCGGCCCTAATACTATTAATAATTGAAGAACTAGAATAAACATTATTCCGAAACTAAGTTTAACGTTAGTTAGTACCTATAATGCTAATGTTAAACCACCCGGACCGCACCCGGACTAAAATAATAACCTCAAAGTATCCATTCAGTGACAATGACAGTTAATCCATGTGACAGTTAATTTCGTTTTACGGTCAATTTTTTGGATTTAATGCCGAAAATAGGTGCGATTCCTACTCAAATTACATGGACACCTTACTTAATACAATATTATAATTTAATGTTGCCTAAAAACATTTCGAAAATATTTTTACTTCAGACAATAAAACAAGATTATGTAAATCAAAACGTCACTAAACGAATCATAGAATGCTTCGATCAATTTTGACACTATCCTGCGATACTAAGTGGTCTAAAGGTTAGTCGAGGATCTGTAATAAAAAATTAAGAACTAACATTATTCCGTAATAATCATCAACTCGCTATATTCCTTTCGCTTTAGCATGATATTGGTGACAGACGTCAAAATCTATACATTTTTCACGTTAGTCTCTTTCTAACGTGTGACTCACGTATAACTCTGTCCTGCTGTCACCGATATCATGATAAAGCGAAAAAAGTTATAGTTTAGAATTTAAGCTGGTATCAGAGTAGTTTATTGAAATAAAAGTGGCTTAGTCTTGGATCATGGTCTAAGCGTACCCAAGGCTCCGAAGCGACAGCTTTAGACGCGACCGGGAATCACACGCTAGGATGAAGAGACACAAAGAATCAATCCCCTGTTTGCCACAGCCCTACGGTGAGTACAATATAATTTTTAAGGCGAAGCACCTTAAGTAGGTAAAGCTGCTGGCATGGTCATCAGCACCCAGAGAAGGAAAACTCTGCATTTATATCAAAACCCTCGCCAACCCGTCTGCCAAGCGTGGTGAGTATGGCAATTACCCCTCATGTGATTGAGGGAGGCCCGTGCCCCAGCAGTGGGGAGTTAAATGGGCTGATGATGATGATGATGATGACCTTACGTCCTTGTGTTCAGACTTCAGGCACTTTGAAACAAACAAGCTCCGACTTGCGGCTTCGCTTGCAAAGTTTAGAGTAGCTGATTAGACGCACAGTATAAACAACTGTAGCATAGCAAGACATAAATCAGGGAGAAGAAGAAAAGTTAGGATCGCTCTTCTGAATTTACTATTAGTGTTGCGGGTTCTCTATGGGCAGTGATAATCGCTTATCAAGTGCGATTTTGACAATATTACATACAACGCCAATCTGTTAACCTGTGAAACGCCAAAATGTTAAACACCTGTTTTAGAAGTCGGTTAACCTCACCATTATTTATTTTACGAGTATCGCTTCATCATCATCATCATCAGCCTATCGCAGTCCACTGCTGGACGTAGGCCTCTCCAATTGTTCGCCACTGTGATCTATCCATGGCTTCTCGCATCCAGCTCTTGCCAGCCATCCTGCGCAGATCGTCCTCCCACCTAGCCAGAGGGCGCCCTACATTACGTTTGCCAAGACGCGGTCTCCACTCCAGAACTCGTTTACCCCATCGGTTGTCGGTTCTGCGGCTAATATGGCCAGCCCACTGCCACTTAAGCTTGCTTATCCGGTGAGCAATGTCGATAACTTTGGTTCTCTGCCGGATCACCTCATTTCGGATTCGATCTCGGAGAGAGACGCCGAGCATTGCTCGTTCCATAGCCCGCTGAGCGACCTTTAACTTGTGGACCAGCCGTACCGTAAGTGTCCACGTTTCGGCTCCGTATGTCATGACGGGTATCGCTTGCATACGTTTGATTGGCATATGAATGAAAACTAGAGGCTGATACTTTACTTTACACTACTGCGAAATACAGTAGTGTAAAGTATCAGCCTACGACTGCTGGGCAAAGGCCTCCATAACAGTAATCAAGTCATCGCTACTATGACAGGGTTAGGCTTAATCGCCACGCTTGCCTAATGATCATCACAAACCCGAGCCACCCGAGCTATGTTCGAAAAATTCGAAACATACTTTAAGCTATCCCCAGGACCCGAAATCACGGCCCGGTACTTAAGGTGACGGGTAGGGCACACTAGCGACGCCAATCGATTTTAATTTTTAGCTACTAAACTGGATTTATTTTAAACAATTTCGGGGTTACAACCTCTCGGCAAACACTTGTACTATTTATTAAATAACCATGCATCAATGTTGGGTCCGTTATTGTACGTGAAAAATTTATTCACGCCAAAATCGGCCACTTTTAGCCGGTTTAGTAGCTAAAAATTAAAATCGATTGGCGTCGCTAGTGTGCCCTACCCGTCACCTTAACATCATCATCATCATCATCAGCCCATTTGAGTCCCCACTGCTGGGGCACGGGCCTCCCTCAATCACATGAGGGGTAATTGCCATACTCACCACGCTTGGCAGACGGGTTGGCGAGGGTTTTGATATAAATGCAGAGTTTTCCTTCTCTGGGTGCTGATGACCATGCCAGCAGCTTTACCTTAGTCGCCTTTTACGACACCTCTGTAAGAGTGAGGGTGGCCTATTCTACTCTGCCGGGGGCCACCTTAACAAATCACTGAAATAGTGTATAGTGTTAATACCATAAAAAGTTCACGCCAGCCATTACACTCCTTCCACGCCGAAGTTTCTTCAAACTTTGCAAATTCCAGGGATTAACGTACCTCTAGAGACCAGCGCACATCTAATCAATTTCCACAGTGCAGGAGTGGCGGTGCACCTCGTGTCAAAGATAGAAGAACGACACAGGGGACAGGGATAGGACCAGAGGATAGGACCATAGAATTAGAACATCCTAAGCCTATGGATAGGACACAGAGACTGGGAACCGTCATTTCATTGTCTCCTATTTCCCTGGTTACGTATCTATCAATCCAATAAACTGTTAGTATGTATGTTTATTTGTTTTGTAATGTACTAGTATGTATTATTAATAGCTAGTATATATTTATTTAATATAATGTATGTATGTATATAACATACTCGTATTTATACAATGTCTTTTTTTTTCTCTTTCTCTGACTTGCACTGCCTTACCCCTTTTCTTAATTCGCTATACTTTTCCTCTACCCTGAGGTTGTCTGGAAGAGATCGCTATTAGCGATAAGACCGCCTACATTGTTTAGTATAATAACTTAGGCTAAGATTTGTACATTTTGTGCAATAAAGTGTATCTATCTATCTATCTAACCGTTGGGTTAGTCTCCTAGTGGCTTATAACAAAGCTGTCCCGTAACGGGCAAGAAAAATCCACCGTCATTTTTTAACGTTTACAATTTTACATGCCGAAAATCTCATAATGGGTATCGTCAATAAAGTATCCTTAGATTGTTAGATCAGCAAAATAAACGAAAAATAACAGCTGTGCCATACAAAATAGAATATCCAATAACGTGTTTTAACGCCCTGTTGGTCCAGTGGTTTAAGGTGTCGGGTAGGGCACACTAGCGACGCCAATTGGTTTAAATTGTTAGCAACTAAACCGGATATCTTTTTAACAATTTCGGAGCTGCAACCTCTCGATCCCCGCACAGTACAAACATTTGTGTGCATGAACATAATATCTGTTTGTATTGGTCTGGGTTAACTATGTATTATTATAAGTACTTATGTATTTACAAAAGAAAAGTATTATATGTATCTATTTGTAATCCCACTGTTGATTCTGATATCCGTAACACAGGTGCTTGAGCTACCTATCTCGGAGTCAGATCAATGTATGTGATGTTGTGAAATATTTATATTTATACTTAATTTTTGGGTCTGCTTTTGTACTCTGAATTACCGCCAAAAACGGCCACTAATGGCGTTAATCCAATTTTCGAGTACAACAACAGATTAAAACGTAGTGCTAAATAATTAAATAAATAGTATAAATGTTTGCTTAGACACTCCCGCTACAAAATTGTTTAAAATAGATCGAAGTTAGGGCTACCCGTCGCCTTAAGGTGACGGGTCGCCTTAAGGTGACGGGTAGGGCACACTAGCGACGCCAATCGATTTTAATTTTTAGCTACTAAACCGGCTAAAAGTGGCCGATTTTGGCGTGAATAAATTTTTCACGTACAATAACGGACCCAACATTGATGCATGGTTATTTAATAAATAGTACAAGTGTTTGCCGAGAGGTTGTAACCCCGAAATTGTTTAAAATAAATCCAGTTTAGTAGCTAAAAATTAAAATCGATTGGCGTCGCTAGTGTGCCCTACCCGTCACCTTAAGGCGACCCGTCACCTTAAGGCGACGGGTAGCCCTAACTTCGATCTATTTTAAACAATTTTGTAGCGGGAGTGTCTAAGCAAACATTTATACTATTTATTTAATTATTTAGCACTACGTTTTAATCTGTTGTTGTACTCGAAAATTGGATTAACGCCATTAGTGGCCGTTTTTGGCGGTAATTCAGAGTACAAAAGCAGACCCAAAAATTAAGTATAAATATAAATATTTCACAACATCACATACATTGATCTGACTCCGAGATAGGTAGCTCAAGCACCTGTGTTACGGATATCAGAATCAACAGTGGGATTACAAATAGATACATATAATACTTTTCTTTTGTAAATACATAAGTACTTATAATAATACATAGTTAACCCAGACCAATACAAACAGATATTATGTTCATGCACACAAATGTTTGTACTGTGCGGGGATCGAGAGGTTGCAGCTCCGAAATTGTTAAAAAGATATCCGGTTTAGTTGCTAACAATTTAAACCAATTGGCGTCGCTAGTGTGCCCTACCCGACACCTTAAACCACTGGACCAACAGGGCGTTAAAACACGTTATTGGATATTCTATTTTGTATGGCACAGCTGTTATTTTTCGTTTATTTTGTTGATCTAACAATCTAAGGATACTTTATTGACGATACCCATTATGAGATTTTCGGCATGTAAAATTGTAAACGTTAAAAAATGACGGTGGATTTTTCTTGCCCGTTACGGGACAGCTTTGTTATAAGCCACTAGGAGACTAACCCAACGGTTAGATAGATAGATAGATACACTTTATTGCACAAAATGTACAAATCTTAGCCTAAGTTATTATACTAAACAATGTAGGCGGTCTTATCGCTAATAGCGATCTCTTCCAGACAACCTCAGGGTAGAGGAAAAGTATAGCGAATTAAGAAAAGGGGTAAGGCAGTGCAAGTCAGAGAAAGAGAAAAAAAAAGACATTGTATAAATACGAGTATGTTATATACATACATACATTATATTAAATAAATATATACTAGCTATTAATAATACATACTAGTACATTACAAAACAAATAAACATACATACTAACAGTTTATTGGATTGATAGATACGTAACCAGGGAAATAGGAGACAATGAAATGACGGTTCCCAGTCTCTGTGTCCTATCCATAGGCTTAGGATGTTCTAATTCTATGGTCATATCCTGTGGTCCTGTCTCGGTCCCATGTCTCGTTCTCCTATTTTTGACACGAGGTGCACCGCCACTCCTGCACTGTGGAAATTGATTAGATGTGCGCTGGTCTCTAGAGGTACGTTAATCCCTGGAATTTGCAAAGTTTGAAGAAACTTCGGCGTGGAAGGAGTGTAATGGCTGGCGTGAACTTTTTATGGTATTAACACTATACACTATTTCAGTGATTTGTTAAGGTGGCCCCCGGCAGAGTAGAATAGGCCACCCTCACTCTTACAGAGGTGTCGTAAAAGGCGACTAAGGTAAAGCTGCTGGCATGGTCATCAGCACCCAGAGAAGGAAAACTCTGCATTTATATCAAAACCCTCGCCAACCCGTCTGCCAAGCGTGGTGAGTATGGCAATTACCCCTCATGTGATTGAGGGAGGCCCGTGCCCCAGCAGTGGGGACTCAAATGGGCTGATGATGATGATGATGATGTTAAGGTGACGGGTAGGGCACACTAGCGACGCCAATCGATTTTAATTGCTAGCTACTAAACCGGATCTATTTTAAACAATTTCTGGGTTACAACCTCTCGGCAAACACTTATACTATTTATTAATTAACCATGCACAAATGAGGACCCAACATTTGTACGCGAAAAATTGATTCACGATAAAAGTGTCCGCTTTTGGAAATAATCAATTTTTCGCGTACAAAAACTGACCCAACATTTGTGCATGGTTAATTAATAAATAGTATAAGTTTTTTTTTGCCGAGAGGTTATAACCCCGAAATTGTTTAAAATAGATCCGGTTTAGTAGCTAACAATTAAAAATGAATGGTGTCGCTAGTTAGGGCTACCTGTCGCCTTAAATGAAACAGTGTGCATGTTACGATTATTCTGGAAAAGATAGACAATGAAATGGTTTCGCACAATACGGTTCCAGAGGAATTCCCTCCCGCGAAAGTTCCACCTGTGGAATAAAGAAAGAAAGAAAAAAAATACATTTATTGGCCACAAATAATACAGAATGACATAAAATATGAATAGATGCAAAGCATAGGTAGTTGCTATACTCGTACAACAGCTGAAACATTTAACGGTGGATATACATATTTGCTCGGACGTCGCCCAAGGCTCCGCCTGAAAACCAGCGCTGCAGCGGCTTCGGCCATTGCAGCAAATGCTGGGGTTGGGCCTTGATGGCTACAGAATTTGTTCTGATTATGTATTTATGTCAATCGTGTTTAAATTTGTATTCTGTGGTCAATAAAGAATTCTTTATCTTTAGTTTGTAAGGAATAAGAGAAGGAAACAACAAAGGGTTTTTGGGGTTTCACAAGTGATATCACCTGGTCAAAAGATAGTTATATGATGGTATAATTAAATACATTTTATTATACATACATGCTACCTGCGTCGACACTCTGGCACCGTCTCATCTTCCCGGGACTACGAGGAGTGCCGGAGCTGCGGCTGACGCTGCAGAGAGACTGAAAGCTGCAAAGTATAGGCATCTATCTGGTGCCTACCACTTTGTAGCTTTCGGTGTTGAAACACTGGGCCCGTGGGGTTCCGACGCTCTCTCTTTCTTCCGTGACTTAGCTAAGCGTCTAGTCGAAGTCACGGGAGAGCCAAAAGCTGGCAGCTACCTCGCCCAGCGAATTACCATCGCGATCCAGCGGCGTAATGCTGCCAGCATTTTGGGGACACTGCCACGGGGACCTACTTTGTTTTAACTTTCCTTTTTATTTACTTTTAGTTTAATTTTATTTCTTAGTTATTGTCTTAATTTTCTTGTGTTTTTGTTCAATAAAAATTCTTTGTAAGTTATTATTTGTTCAGATATAACCTCAAAAAGTTCAAACTGAAATACCTTTATTTTCATTACGACAATCGTGTGTGTACCTTACTTCAATCTATTGAGGAACTCCTAGCTGTATATTATTACAAATGTTTCATACCAAGACGCAAAAAAATATACTGACAAAGATGTTCGCCATTGCCCTTTTGGTTTTGTGTTAAGCAGCGACTGCCTCGGTGGCGCAGTGGTTAGAGGGTCGCGCTTTAAAGCGACGGCTGCGGTTGGGGTCCCGGGTTCGATCTCCGGGTCGGGCCCAACATTTGTACCTGAATTTTACTGTCAAGAAATTTTCAGTGCCAGCCCGGAGTCTGTAAGTTGGCGGTCTTGTACCCCCGTGCCTCGGAGAGCAAGGCCTATGCTTTTTTTTGTGATAGGTGGCAGACGAGCAGACGAATCACCTGATGGTAAGCGATTGCCATCGCCCATGGACACCCGCAATACCAGTAGAGTTACAAGTGCGCTACCAATCTTTAAACACCCCTTGATTGGGCCTCCGGTATCCTCACTCACGTAGCGAAACACAGCACAGTGCTGCTTTGCGCCGGTTTTCTGTGTGGCCGTGGATCACTCCCGTCGAGCCGGCCCATTCATGCGGAAACATGGCTCTCCCACGGTGAATGGCGCGGTCTGAATCTATTTTAAAAAAATTGTAAGTTATCCACAGGAAATGTTTAGTACAACATCTGTGGGGTCTCCACCAACAGCTCTCATTAGTGTCAGCCTGGAGTTTGGAAGTCGGCGGTCATGTACCCCCGTGCCTCGGAAAGCACGTTAAGCCGTTGGTCCTGCGTCTGATCCCTCTTCGGTCGTGTCACAGTGGTGTCCCATCAAAATATGTGGGTAAGGGAATAAGTGCACTTGTGTCTGCGCAAACACTTGCAGTGTCGATTGCCGATCGCTGAGATTGGCCGCCATGACCGAAATATCGGTTTGGATGACATTATTATGCTGCGGGACTTCTTTCTCTATGCCATGTTTTGTGCGGAAAAGCTTCGCGTCGAGCTTTTCACGTGACCAGCTGAAATACAAGTTCAAGGTAGTTATACCAAAGCGACAAATCTTTGACCACGGTTGACCTTTCATATTCCGCCATTCCTCGAAGCCCTTAGTTATAAGGCATTATAGCCAAAAATTCCATAATTTGCTGAGTCACGAAACTCTATAAGTAACTGCCATTTAAATAGGTTCGCCAGGCGTCCGGATAAAGCCGGACAGTCTGGCTTTTTGGCTGCATAATCAAATCCCTAATCATGGTCCACGCGTGCCCTGGACTTAGCCAAAGCGATAACTTTGACGCAACTGGGAATTGAAAGCTTAGATGAGAGAACCAGTCATTATTTAGTTTACCGAAATAATGTATGAATTCCATCAAAAGAAAGTACCTAGGTCACGTACTTACTTAAATTAAGATACATGCAGTGGCGTAGCGGTGGCGGAAGGAGGCGAGGCGACCCGCCCCGGGCAGTACTTCTTAAGAGGTCGTTCAATGTGGGAGAGCCACGCTTAGGCATGAATGGGCCGGCTCGACCGGAGTGATACCACTGCCTCACAGAAGACCGGCGTGAAGCAGCGCCTGCACTGTGTTTTGCCGTGTGAGTGAGGTTACCGGAGGCCCAATGGGGGGAAGAAGGGGAAAAGGTTGGCAGCGCACTTGTGACTCCACTTGTGTTGCTGGTGTCTATGGGCGGTGGAATTGCTTACCATCAGGTGATCCGTCTGCTCGTCTGCCAACTCTATTAAAAAAAAAAGGTGGCAAATCTTGGCCTTATTCTGAGGGGGTGAGGGGAGAAAAGTGGGCGAACCGTCTAGCGTAACGTAGTGGAGGGCGGCAATACATGTTGCTTAAACTTATTAGGATTAGTCCAGTTTTCTGTCATTTTTCGTGTTAAGTGATATTTTTTATGAACTCGATAATATAACTTACCATTATAACCTTTTTTTTTAAGTTAAATTTAAAATACTTATGTACCTAAATTCAAGAAGTGTTAAAAATAAGAACTTTATTATTATTTTTTTTGCCAATTTTTTGTAGCTTTAGATTTTATTTACTCATTTAAGTGAAATGTAATGGAAAGAGCGAGATAGCTCCAACTCAAGTATTTTATTACTTACTGGAGCATCTCAAAACATGTATGAGAATGAATATGAGAAAATAAAATTATTTGTATTTGTATTTGTATTAGGGCACAAACGCTAAAGCCGGCTCTAGCTGACCTTGATATCAATAATTTCGCTAAAATGGACAACATTTCAAAATTGCTAAGCTCTGAAACAAAAAATACCAATTCTTTATTTACTTTTCCGCTGCTCGAATATATATTTATTCATTCTTATATTGCTTATTTACTGAGAAAAAAATTAAAAACTAAAAAACGTAAGATGACGTCATCGGACGGCAGAATGTAAAATATTTCTTTGCTTAGCACATTATAGTTTTAAATTTACGAAATGCCAAACCTATGACATGCAACTGTCAAAAAAAGACAACTTGTCAACGTTGAATGAATGAATGACGTTGACAATGTTGACACTAGTATTATTTACCTTTGACAGTAGTACCTTTTTTTATTAAAACAATGATAAGCAAAGGAATATCGCTGTATTCAGCCGTCCGATGACGTTATTTGGCGCTTACGTCTATTTAGAATATTAAGAATTTCAATAATTATTTTATGCATGAAAATGGACAAATTTTGAAAAAAGAAAAAATATGGGTCTGTTCATTTTATGTATATTTTCATATAAAAAAACAATATCGACATGTTAAAAATATGAAATGTTGTCCATTATAGCAGTACGTATTCGGCGACGGACGTGGTCACCCTACCTCCAAAGGTTGTATGAATGAACGGTACCAATATAGGCGGCCTCAAACAGTTTAATCTAATAATAAAATACCTATTTTGGTGTGTGACGTAGCGATGACGTCATGCAGCCCGCCCGCGCAGACTTCTTAATTGAAATCTGTTTTAGTGGGGGCGGTGGCTCTCAAAGTGTCATATTAGACCACGGCACGTGCATCGATCTGACCCCAGTGTATTCATATTAGACAACGGCACGTGCATCGATCTGACCCCAGTGTAAGTAGCTTATATGAATCTATGACTGCCTCGGTGGCGCAGTGGTTAGTGGGTCGCACTTTAAAGCGACGGCTGCGCAAGGGGCCTAGGGTTAGATCCCCGGGGCGGGCCAAAAATTTGTAATCTAAGTTCTCGGTAAGAAATTCTTAGTGTCAGCCTGTAGTCTGGAAGTTGGCGGTTTTGTACCCCCGTGCCTCGGAAAGCACAGTAAGCCCAATCCCTCTCCAGTCGTGTCACACTGGTGTCCCATCCGATTATGAGGGTAGGGGAATAGAGAGCGCGAACTTGTGTTTGCGCACATACTTGAGCACTAATACATAGTTGGGATTGGCCGTTATTTTATGAATCTATGCTATGGACATCAAAATCATCTAAGGAACTACAAATATAATGCATGACCTTCACGACACTAGTGATAAAAATCCTACTATTTATAAGGTAAGATAATATGATTTTAAGGGAGAGAAAATTTCACGATTCCCCCCTCTTAGCTACTATCCTGAAATGCCACCTACACTTGACGCCTACTCTATATTTTGATATGACTTCATAATATAATACAGGAGACATGTAAGCGCTTTGGGAAAGTTTAATTTTCAAATTGTGATACCCACATTTATATCTTTGGCGAATGACGACCCGTTTGGAACAGTGGTAGTGAACGCTGCTTCTGGTGCAAGGGTTGCGGGTTCGATCCCCGCACAGTACAAACATTTGTGTGCATGAACATATCTGTTTGTATTGGTCTGGGCGTTATCTATATATTATAAGTATGTATTTACAAAAGAAAAGTATTATATGTATATATTTGTAATCCCACTGTTGATTCTGATATCCGTAACACAGGTGCTTGAGCTACCTATCTCGGAGTCAGATCAATGTATGTGATGTTGTGGAATATTTATTATTTATTTATTTATCTCGGATTTTTTTTATTCTGAGACATTTTTACACCATGAGGAGATGGGAGAAGGTTTTTGCTTACTACCTACTCTACTGACTTTGCTAAGTACGCTATTGAATGTAAAAAATATGATTATAGATGTGTTAATGATGTAATAATATCATCCAACCGATTACGGCTACGGCGGCCAATCTTAACGATCACGTACGCAGGATATATTAGGTATAGTACTCAAGTGTGTGCGCAAACACAAGTGTACTCTATATTCCCTTAACCTTATATTCCGATGGGACACCAGCGTGACACAACCGGAGAGGGATTGGGCGCAGGATCAACGGCTTAACGTGCTATCCAAGGCACGAGGGTACATGACCGCCGACTTCCAAACTCCAGGCTGACACTAATGATATAAGCTGTTGGTGCAGACCCCACAGATGTTGTACTAAAGATTTACTGTGGATAACGCACAATTTTTTAAAAATAGATTCGGACCGCGATGGGCCGGCTCGACGGGAGTGATCCACGGCCACACAGAAAACCGGCGCAAAGCAGCACTGTGCTGTGTTTCGCTACGTGAGTGAGGATACCGGAGGTTCAATCAAGGGGTGTTTAAAGATTGGTAGCGCACTTGTAACTCTACTGGTATCGCGGGTGTCCATGGGCGATGGCAATCGCTTACCATCAGGTGCTTCGTCTGCTCGTCTGCCACTTATCACAAAAAAAAACCATAGTCCTTAGCTCGGTTCCGCTGTTACGGGTTGCGAAGGTCAGACGGCAGTCGCTTCGTTATCCGACCAAATCCTGGAAAATGGTCCAAGCGTATTCCTGCCTTCAAGCGGTAGCTTAGGTAGGAACCACGACGAGAAGAAAACGGAAGTATGATTCATTCGAAAGTATACAATTTTAGCCGCCTCCAGTTCAAAATATCCTAGAAAGTAACCACAACGCCATCTCAATCAATCCATACAAATGTAGCCGCTGGTAGTTTTTACCCTCAGGGGGTCAGGGTTACATCAGTTTGAGAAACGAGGATTTAGTTCGCGACGAAGTTGGTACTTATTGGGGTAAATAAAGTGGATGTATATTGCTAGTCATATTTAAGCATAGAGTATTTAAACATAGATTGATTCCTAACTCGATGCCATTTATAGAATTAATTGTCAGAATATTTAAGCCTAAAACATGGCCATCACCTTGTCACATGAGGAGAACCAAGGGTGTACATTAATTATTTGTATAATGTAACGCGAAAGTTTAAATAAATTCATATACGTACCAAATCAAGGGTGTGTGTGACCGACCAGTGCCGGGGCTAGGCTAGGCTACTTATTAATTTTGACTCTTTGGTAGTGCGGACTATAATACCAAAAATAAATTAAATACCCTTAAATTTAGCAGAAACTTTTAATGTCAAACGCTTTTAAAAGATCAAACGGCGTCCTCTATTTTTTTTACGTACAATGGCCAGTAGTGTCGCTCTTTGAGATGAGAAACATATAGTCAAGCGACGGAACTTGTTAGAACTCTTTAGTATAAGACTATTTAATATCTAATAAGAAGAATCAATCATTGTCAATTTTTATTTTTTCCAGAAGAATATGGCATCCATTTATTGATTTTGATACACGCAAACATAGTATAATAACAAGGATAGTTTCCTTACTGCTGCCACCTCAAATTTAAAACACAAATTTGGTTTTTCAAGTTGGTACTATGTACGCAGTATCAACATAAAAATCCTAATTAATGTTACCAGTCACAACATATTTCCCTAAAACATGGGAAGTGGTTATTGTAGTAACTGTACTGTTTTAATTGTATCTAGAACAACGCTTACAAGTATCTGCCTGTGATTATAATATTAGTTAGCAAGTTAAGTTTTGATATTTGTGATGCCTTGACCATACAATAATAAGAAAGAAATAAATAGAAGCTGGCTACTTATTTTAAGGGTTATCGGGGTGAGTTTCAATTCGTGTAAAATGTGGATCCATGTATTGCACTGTCAGAAACACATCAACCTACATAAATCTTGAAATTATTATTAAATGAATAAATTCTTGCTTATTTATTTTTTAACATATAAAAGTTCCGGTACCCACACTCACGCAGCGAAACTCAGTAGAGACACTGATTCACGCTGTAAAAATCAGTAGCAACTGATTAAATTAATCAGTCTGAGCAATCAAATCTTACAATAAAGTTGAAAATGGGGAAAATATTATTTTTCATTATCTGGTAACACTGAGCATTTTAATAAATCGTTTGTATTTTTAGCTTATAAAACACAACATACTATGAAATATTGAAGGCTTTCATGTGAAAAGTGATGTTAATACACTTCTTATGCTTTTCCGAATCATTGTGACAAAATTTTACCGCACAAATCGTCATAGTAAATTAATGTTCGCGAGATGCGTTTGACAGGCATTGACATGGACGACTGCGGAGCGGTCCGGGCGTTTGGAGCCGTACGGCTCCAATTGAGTTGCTTCAAATTGTGGGCGCAGACTAGGTTTCTAGTCTTGTTATTATTCAATGCACGCAAATAGAAAATTTACCAAAAGTAACATAATCAGAATTACAACATAATAATATTAATAAAACTAAAGGAGGAAATTTTAAACTACACATTTACCTAATTGCAACATTTAATGCAGTAATCGACAGATGGGCGTTTCCAGCCTGTTAACAGTAATTTAATTAATTAAGGAAAACGAGGTTTATTCAATTATTTAAGAGTTTTTCTTTTTTTATGAGATAGGGGGCAGAGGAGCAGACTGTAACACCAAAGAAGTCACGAGTGCGCTGCTGACCTTTTAAAAATAAATAGGTACGCTCTTTTATTGAAGGTTTGCAGCCCTAGTATAGTAAAATTTTGTTCTACGGGGTAGAAAGTTTCTTGAGAAACGTACAGTTGAAGACTGCCAACCATGTAGATGATGTAGATGGAGCTGTCGTCGAGTGGAACGATGGCGAAATTAAGCGGCAGGAATCAGTGCGAACAATTCCTCAGAGCATTAAGCCCATACTATAAGCGAAAGAGTATACATAGCGAGGCTAGATCTCTACGCAGCATTTCATGTATAGTAAAAACTAATGGCCGTGTGGTCCCCGGCAGACTAGATTAGGCCACCCTCACTCTTACCGAGGTGTCGTAAAAGGCGACTAAGGTAAAGCTGCTGGCATGATCAACAGCATCCAGAGAAGGAAAACTCTGCATTTATTTCAAAACCTTCGCCAACCCGTCTGCCTAGCGTGGTGAGTATGGCAATTACCCCTCATGTGATTGAGGGAGGCCCGTGCCCCAGCAGTGGGGACTTAAATGGGCTGATGATGATGATGATGAAAAACTAATGCCTGCAATGACTGGAATCAGGATGAGGAAAGCCTGGAATGGGAATTTGTATTAGACCTGGCAAAAACGTATCTTTCAAAAGATTGGAACATTTGCATCTTCATCTTCATCATCTGGATCAGATGCCTTACCATGAGTTTGAAATACTATCCTTATCCAAAACTATTGCTCTGTCTCTTTCACATGCACCACAATGAAAGGGACAAAGCGATAGTTTTCGATAGCGAGAACAGTTTTTCAAACTCATGGTTAGGGTCCAGTGCAGAGATGCAGTACAGTGAAACGCTTTATTTGGGACATCGACTCTCAGATAGATCCGTGATTTATTCCGCTCATTCAACTCACTCGGATCATTCAGCTCATTCGGATCATTCGGCTTATCGGATCATTCAGCTCATTCGCATCATTCAGTTCACTCGGACTTGAGATCCATTTGAGTCGAATGACACATTCGGAGCGAACATTAGAGATTCGGAACAGTGTATCATTAGGCTGAGTCAGATCACTGAGTCGTTTCAGTAAAGAGTTACCACACGTCTAATTTGTATCGCACCTTTACGGAGGCCTACGATCAATAGTGGACGGACATAGGCCGTCGATTGAAAAATAAAAGTCTAGGAAAACACAGTAGTTATTTACTACTGGCCTGATGACGCATTTAGTAGTGACTCTACGTCATGCGCCAAAGGTCGTAGGTTCGATCCCCACCTTGGGTAAACGTGAGCGTGATAAACACTCGTGTCTACGCCAATAGGTCTATTTAAATATTTTAAATCTTAATTAGATAATGTTAGAGTGTATTTTACTTTGTTTAATTATGTAAATGTAAAAACCAATCAGAGGTCTTTGCGTATCGAAACGTCACATAGTTTTTAACCAATCAATTCATTCAAAATTTTGTACTGTATAAAGAGACTTAAGCTAAACACACGCCTTTGTAATTTTAACGTTATTTTGGAGTAAACCCAAATTTTCTAGTCCAAATCTTCTTTTATTTGTTTGCCCTAGCGCGAACAACTCGTGTTTGTTCATTATCTGGGAATATATATTTTTTTAATTATTATTGTTATGTCACATTTTTAAGGTTAATTTTGGTGTCCACGTTCGCGTTCCTCGACTTTTTAAGTCGGTTTTGTATTATACCTAGCTCCCGCCCTGAGACCTCAGGGAAGAGGAGGTTAGGATTCCCTGTTTTCCCTGTTGACAAACACTTTGTCGCCTAAGACTTTATTTAATATTGTAATAGCATAGCATAGCATGACTGGATGGCTTATGGTTAATATGAAATCGAGATTAGATATTGTTGTATTCTTGATTCAATAAAAAAAATCATAAAAATGACCCGTTTAACAGGGCAGAATTGACGTTTTTATCGATAATATTTTTTTTATTATTTTTTTTTAATCTATCCTACACGTTTCTTAACGTTGTCCATTAAATCACAGTTAAATATGGAGTAGTAGCATTAATAGTTACTTGGCAAATAATAAAAAAAAATGTATGGAAATCGTAACTTCTAAGAAAATCGCCATATAAACGGAAATTTCATACTTTAACCCTAATAATTACTACCTAGTAGGGAATCAGGTCAATGTATGAAATACTGAATTGAAAAGTTATCAATTATAAGATTGAAAAACAAATAAAGAATTTTAGCTCCATACTTTTGATACAAATCCAGGTCAATACCACCCAGATCTAAGCGAAAAACTTTCTCGCCGAACTTCAAACAAAATCCCCAGAACTCCGATCCGATCGGATTTCAAACAAAACCAAAGGGATCCACTTTGGACACCCATCCATCATTCACACTTAAACTTTGCAGTGGAATATTTGAGTGGATCAGTTGGCAGGTCGATTTAGAAAGCTCTGAGAGAATTTAACTTTCATTTTGTTTACGAGTACTTAGCGCCCAAAACCAAAATCCGTCGCTTCGGAGCCCGGGGTATGTTTAGACTATGATCCAGCATTTGGGAAAGTCTAATACCTATTTAAATAATCATTCGAAAACCTAAACCATGGTCTAATTACAATTTTTTTTATGTAATAGATGGCAGACGATCAGACGGATCACCTGATGGATCGCCGCCGCCCATAGACACCCTCGACACCAGTGGAGTCGCAAGTCATCGTCATCGTCAGCCCATTTTAGTCCCCACATCTGGGGCATGGGCCTCCCTCAATCACATGAGGGGTAATTGCCATACTCACCATGCTTGGCAGACGGGTTGGCGAGGGTTTTGATATAAATGCAGAGTTTTCCTTCTCGGGGCGCTGATGATCATGCCAGCAGCTTTACCTTAGTCGCCTTTTACGACACCTCGGTAAGAGTGTGGGTGGCCTATTCTACTCTGCCGGGGACCACACGGCCAAGAAAAATATAAGTACCTAAAAGTGCAAATCGATCCACTTCGAACTATCCAGCCCAATTAATTACATTGGAAGCCACCAACTTTGCATACAAACCTGCGTAGATACTCACGCAGGTTTGTATGCAAAGTTGGTGGATCTGCCAGATCCTAGTTAAAATATAATATGGCTTTGCCATTTTGCTACATTCACGTGGGCATAAACACTACTTTTCTGTCCACCAGGCCCCAGATCCGTCGGTCATAGCGCCAGGGCTAGCCCTTTTGAACCCATGACTCCTTCCCACTTAAGGGCGATGAGGGAAAACTGCTGGGGTTTAGCCAGTATGCTTCTGGCTGGCTTCTTGTTAGGAGAAACCCCCGCCAGAGGAGAGCCCGACATAACCCTCCTGCTCCCAACAGAGAGGTATGCATAAGGCGCCGCCGAAAGACGGCGACGTCGGCCCATTACACTCCGGGCAGGCGGCATTTCCTTGCGACAAAAAAATGCCCTAGATCAGGTCTCAGGTTGGCTACTTTACCAGTGTTGCAGGTGTCCATGGGCGGTGGCAAGCAGTTGCTCGGCTGCCACCTTTCCTATCACATAAAAAATCCTTTTTAGGGTTCCGTAGCCAAAATGGCAAAAACGGAACCCTTATAGTTTCGTCATGTCCGTCTGTCCGTCTGTCCGTCTGTCCGTCTGTCACAGCCGATTTACTCGGAAACTATAAGTACTACAGTGATGAAATTTGATGGGAATATGTGTTGTATGAACCGCTACAAAAATATGACACTAAATAGTAAAAAAAAGAATTGGGGGTGGGGCCCCCCATACATGTAACTGAGGGATGAAATTTTTTTTTTCGATGTACATACCCGTGTGGGGTATCAATGGAAAGGTCTTTTAAAATGATATAAAGTTTTCTAAAAAACATTTTTCTTAAAGTGAACGGTTTTTGAGATATCAGCTCTCAAAGTCGTAAAAAGTATGTCCCCCCCCCTCTATTTTTATAACTACGGGGTATAAAATTCTAAAAAAAATAGAGGTGATGCATGCTAATTAACTCTTTCAACGATTTTTGGTTTGATCAAAGTATCTCTTATAGTTTTTGAGATAGGTTGATTTAACTGTAATTTTGGACTTTGCTGCTACGGAACCCTTTGTGCGCGAGCCCGACTCGCACTTGGCCGGTTTTTGTATAGTAGTATCAGCCTATACATATACTGTCCCACTGCTATGTCATCGCTAGTATGATGGGATAAGGTTTAATCACCACGCTTGCCTAAAGAATGCGGATTAGTGATCACGAACCCGAGCTATGTTCGAAAAATTCGAAACATACCTTTGCTCGACCCGGAAATCGAACCCAGGACCCTGAAATCACGGCCCGTACTTAACTACTAGACCAACGGGGCGTTCTTTTTTTTTCATATCATTTCTCATATCATGGAGCTACAATCCGGACAGATCGATTCCTTCAATAGCTCAATCCTACATTTTCACGCCATACTCTTATAAATACGATTGGAAACAAAGTGGAAATCTGCCCAAATATTTTCGGTTGAGTATGATTGATGTTAGGTCTGCATCTAGCTGGTTCAATTGGTAATATGATAGATGTGTCTGAATTGGGGGAGTTTTAGATAAATAAGATCTTAGATACTCTTTATTTTACAACAAACAAAAACAGGTTATACAGGTATTCTGTGACCGTGGGAGAACCACGCTTTGGCATGAATGGGCCGGCTCGACCGGAGTGATACCACGGCCACAAAGAAAACCGGCGTGAACCAGCATTTTGCTGTGTTTCGCTGGGTATGTGAGGTTACCGAAGGCCCAATCTGGAGGATGGGGGGGGTTTTAAGGTTAGCAGCGCACTTATGATTCCACTTGTGTCGCGGGTGTCCATAGCCGTCGGCAATCGCTTACCATCCGGTGATCCGGCTCGTCTGCCACTTATGACAAAAAAAAACCTTCAATTCACCAGTATTATCGCCAGTAGGTATATATACGGAAGAAGGCCCGATTCGAATAATCTTTATCCGTGAATAAAGTTTAGATACTTAGTTTGTATATGTTGAATGACCTATACTATACTATAGATTTAATATCGGAATAAGATTTGGTCGAATCGGCACTTAGTAGTTTTTTTGGGTGTTTTCTATGTACCATAAGTAAGGTAAAGGCACCTATAATGGACGCCGCCCAGTAATGGACATTTATTTAATTAACCTCTAAATTTAAGCAAACGCGACGTACTTACTTTTCTTAAATTGTTACACCGATTATTGTACCTATATGTCAGCTGCCATACCAAACTGTTTTTAACAACAGACAGCCATTATAATTGCAGTCATATCAGTTTAATAGTGACGCGGTGCCATTTCGGAGCTGGAAATCGTCGGTTTCTTATAAGGATGAGTGTCTGAGTACACTGAACAACTTATTTTCTGCTAGGTGAATCGTTTTTGTTGAAATTCAAATTATTATGTGATTTATCAATAGTAATATATTGTTTTAATGTTATAAGCTGAATGTATTTCAAATTATAACGCTAAGATTTACCGGTGTCCATTACTGGATACTTTTAAAGTACCTCTTTTCAGGACCGATCAGTGTTGAAAACATTTGGGCAGGCATATAATGATGATGATCTAAATACTTTATTTGATGGGGTGGGATTATTGAAGAAATATATCACTGTCCATTAATGGGTGTTCATAACTAGGTAATGTCTATAATTGGGGATTGAACACTGGATCACTTACTGTCCATAACTGGTGTCTAAATTGGGGTGTGGTTTTTAATAATATTTTATTGTACTGACAAAATTGAAATCCAACATTAAATACCAATTGTGAAAAGAACTTTTCATATAATTCATAATTCCCAAGAATTCATATTGAATAATAAAGAAATTACATAGAAAAACCTGAAAAAAAATCTCTTATACCGTCCATTACTGGGTACTTTACCTTATGTATTTACTAAAGAAAATTATTATATGTATATATGTATTTGTAATTCCACTGTTGGTTCTGATATCTGTAACACAGGTGCTTGAGCTACCTATCTCGAAGTTGTGTGAAGTAGTGAAATATTTATTTTATTTATTTATTTAATACCTACAACTTGAAAATTATGCCATAAATAATTTGATTAGATTAGTTTTTTACAGGATTGCTTGTGAAGCCGTGTGGTCCCCGGCAGAGTAGAATAGGCCACCCTCACTCTACGATATTTCTTTCCTCTACCCAAAGGTTGTCTGGAAGAAATCGCTACAAGCGATAAGACCGCCTTATTGTACTGTCTGTTGCTTTTGTATCATGCTTGTATTTTGTTTTTGTGCAATAAAGAATATCTATCTATCTATCTAAAAAATAATATAACATATCTTCTTTGTGTGTGGTCATTGAATATTTATACAACAGTTAGATAAAAAGTTTATAAATTAAACTGGGTCCTCTCTTGCCTTTGTTCTTTTTTCATCTTTCAACTGATAGCCATTTTGCGTAAACCAAACAAGGGAAGCGGCACTAAAAACACAGAGCTAATTTCAGCTTTCGCCGAAACCAGTGAATATTAAAACGTGTGTGTATCATTTGTTCACTTGGGACGAAAGGTCCAACCTGAATGCTTAAACATTCAGGATTTCAGCATTTAATTAGGCAAAAGGCACAGCTATTTTGTGTGTTAGGTGTAATACGTTTTTAACGCTGCTATTATATACTAGACTGCGGCCGCGGCGTTACTCACTCAGTTTTAGTCTTTATTACAAAAGTCTTCATTCGAACTTCAAACCCGCGCAACTTCATCAATTTCAAGATTCTAACTTTTTAACTGTCTCTTCCCCATACCCTAATTTACCCCCTCAAAGGGTGATTTTCCTAAAACGTTTATGTGAATTATTTTTTATTTTAATTATCTGTGTAGGTATACATATACAATTAAGATGACGAACTTCCATACAAACTTCAAACTCCCTTTTTTAAACTAACGAAACTACTACTACTAAAGAAACTTAAAATTGATGTTTGGCAATTTTAAGTTTCTTACTTTACTAATTAGTAAACCCCCATACTGCCTTTAACCTTTCTTTCCCAAAATCTCCCTTTGAAGGATTGAAATAGAGCAATCCTTCAAAGGGAGATTTTCCAAAAATTTTGAAGTGAGTTTCTTTTTATTTTGAACTATACGTATAAATACAAATGTTCACTATCCTAACACCATAGATGACGGATTTCCATACAAACTACAAACCCCCTTTTCACCCTTAAGGGCAAAATTTCTAAAAATGTTAAAACAACTTGTTCTTGGTTTAATAGAAGGAGAACGGATAGCGAATTCCAATATTTTTACTTTAAAATGGAAAAAAACCCCATACTTTATTTAACCCCCTATTTTACCCCCTTTAAGGGTGATTTAACAAAACCATTGGGTTACTTTTTTATTTTAAATTATTAGTCTCAATACCTACAAATTGACACATTCCTACCATCGAAGATGGCAGAGTTTCATACAAACGTTTAACCCCCTTTTTTTAAATTAAAATTCGTTTCGGAAAAAAGTGGCTGTGACATACGGACGGACGGGCGGACAGACAGACTGACATGACGAATCTATAAAGGTTCTGTTTTTTGCCATTTGGCTACGGAACCCTAAAAAGATAAATAGAAGATAGACAGATAGATAGAGCGATGGTAGCTCAGTGGATAAGAACGCGCCTTCCGTGTCCGGTCGTGATTCGAATCCGAGCATACACCTATGGATTTTTCTCAATCTATGTGCATATTTCTCCCATTAGCTCAGCGTTGAGGGAAAACTTCGTGACCTACACTGCTCGGATAGTATCTCAAAAATTGTAGCTACTTACAATATTTGAGATAATGATTCTGAAAGAATCGTCTACAAACCGTTATTTTTATATCGTTTACACCCATCAAACCTCAAAATAGGTATCGTGAATAAAGTCCAATTAGCATATTAATCAAATAGATCAACAAAAAAAGCCATATGTCAGCTGTTCCATACGGAATATAATACGGAACAGCTGATATATGGCTTATTTTGTTGTTCCATTCTGCATTAATTTATATTAAGGTGACGGGTAGGGCACACTAGCGACGCCAATCGATTTTAATTTTTAGCTACTAAGCCGGATCAATTTTAAACAATTTCGGGGTCACAACCTCTCGGTCACACCTATACTATTTATTTAATACTTATAGTTAACTGTTTGGTCTGCTTTTGCACTCGAATTTTGAATTACCGCCAAAAGTGGCCGCTTTTGGCGTGAAACAATTTTTCGCGTACAAAAACGGACACAACATTTGTGCATGGTTATTTCATAAATAGTATAAGTGTTTGCCGAGAGGTTGTTACCCCGAAATTTTTTAAAATAGGTCCGGTTTAGTAGCTAAAAATTTAAATCCATTGGCGTTGCTAGTGTGCCCTACCCATCACCTTAATGTATATTAATGCCGGGTGCAAATTCACTTTTGTATGGAACAGCTGGTTTTTTTTTGCTTATTTTGTTGATCTAACATGCTGAATGGACTTTATTCACGATACATAAGTATAACGTGATTTTCGGTATGTAAACGATATAAAAATAACGGTATATACATGATTCATTAACATTGAAGAATTTCAAAAAGCATTGGAGCGTAAAATGACTCTCTTTAAAGGGCACGTTACCTAACCACGACGAAGTCCTTGGCTTAGTCAGAACTTCGGCTGCAGATGGTGGCTTACAACGAAACCGTCGCGTAATGAACGAAAATATCAGGTATATTCCATCCAAACTAAAGAGACGCACAGCGCGTGTGAAAGGGACGGAAACAAAGATTTGGTCGGGAATTCCTTTTCGTTGTAGGCCCTCTAAACCGCCCACGTGTCCAAAAGAAATCTAACTTACCTCACTTTAAAACAGACATTACATTCAACAATTGAACACCTACTTACTTTTCCCTGGAGACCTACTAGTGATGTTTCGACTAGAGTCACTCAATTTGGGTTTACACAAAGTCACTCCTGAGGAATTCTGTCTGACTCGAGTTAAAAAGGCATATATTAAACCATTCTTTCGACCCGAAGACACTGTCGCAGGGTTAACAATAAAAGAACGGGACCGGTATACTCGAACACACACACACACACACACACACACACGTTTTCCGTAATTAAAATAAATAATATTATAATATCCCAACCGATTGCTCAAGTGTGTGCGCAAACACAAGTGCACTCTATATTCCCTTACCCTCATATTCCGATGGGACACTACTGTGACACGACCGGATCGGGCGCAGGACCAACAGCTTAACGTGCTTTCCGAGGCACGGGGGTACAAGACCGCCAACTTCCAGACTCCGGGCTGCCACTAAGAATTTCTTACCGAAAACCTAGGTACAATTTTTTGGCCCGACCCGGGGATTGAACCTGGGACCTCTTGCGCAACCGTCGCTTTAAAGAGCGACCCACTAACCACTGCGCCACCGAGGCAGTCAAATAAAAATATATTAAACAATGTTATAATAATAATATAATTATCAAAATGTTTTTCACCAAACATCTTGTATTATAATAATATCAGGTTTTAGTAAACCATTTATGTATGTAAAATTATTAAATTAGTATATTGTTAAGGAAGAGCCTCCTAACACAAGCAAATCCTTTGCTTAAAAGGAACCGCCAGCCACTATGTTGTAAACGCATAGGCTAAGTTACAAAATAAGGATTTTTTGACTCTCCAAAAATTACGTATTTGCACACCAAAAATACTTATTACACATCAAACTAAGATTTCAGCAGTCTATTAATTTTGATGGACGTTAAATACAACCCTTACAAAAATAATAATAATGTCCTAGCACCGTTATTTCGGCTATGATGACCAATCTGATCAATCAGACAAGAACGCAAAACATATTAATGTGCAAAAATAAGTGTGCATGTCACCACAAGTTACCCCTTCCGCAGTGCAAAAATAGCACTTGTATCTCAGACATAAGGATGATCTAAAGTCCAAAAAGGGTTGTGGTGTCGCTATTTGTACTCTCTATTTCCTTACCCTCATATTCCGATGGGATACGACCGGAGAAAGATCAGGCACATGACTAAGGGCAATCCCCTTGCCGAAGTGTAGGGTACAAGACTTTCCAACGCCCAACAACTGAGTTTTGCTGTCCACCAGAGAGCAAAACCCAGGTTCCAGATCAGGTTACTACAAATCTGTCAAAATTCCTAAATAGATATTGAACCAAACGTGTTTGACATTAAGATGAGAATCGACTGAAGCAATTTGAAAATTTTGTATACTTTGGTGTGGTGCTGTACGTACTTATTATATAGCTACTGCGCTACCGAGGCAGTCAGGAATTAGGTACTCCTGTCCAAAGTGGATCTAGCCGTCATAAGCATTTCTGTGATAGTTGCGTTCATACACGGTTGCCTACATGTATTTGAGCTGAGGTAACTCGAGTCACATTTGGTACATCTCTAGCTCAGTCATTCGTGATGGTTCAAAGGTTACTCTGGCTACATTATTCAGGGCCTCCCACTCGATTCCCACCCCAGGATAAAGCCTTTTGTAAAATCGATATGAATGGTGTCAGATGAGGTTGAAATGGTATACCTACGTCCCTACGTATACATGTGATTTTATATCAAGGGTAACTTTTCCTTTTGATCTTTTTTATGTGATGGGTGAAAGACGAGCAGACGGATCACCTGATGTGAAGCGATTGCGGCCGCCCATAGACACCAGCAACAATAGTGGGTGGAGTCACAAGTGCGCTGTCCATCTTTAAATTCCTTTTTCTGACGAATTGGGCCTCCGGTATTCTCGCTCACGCAGCGATACACAGCAAAGCGCTGCTACACGCCGATTTTTTGTGAGGGCGTGTGGTATCACTCCGGTTAAGACGGCGTATTATTGCCGAAGCGTGGCTCTCCCACAGTCATCTGTCTCTCAAGGCGAACTGTCATTTTATTCCGTCGGTCAAACCGCAAACATGTTCAAACTTATGATCACTATTAAAATGATAGAACCATACATTGACTGACCGGATGGCGCAATTGGTAGTGACCCTGCCTCTTACGCCAAAGGTCGTGGGTTCGATCCCCACCCTGGACAAACATTCGTGCGATGAACACTTGTGTTTGTTCAGTGTCTGGGTGTAATATATATGTATTTAAGTATATATTTGTGTTCCTCTGTTGTCTGATATCTGTAACACAAGTGCTTAAGCTACTTAGTATGGAATCAGGTCAACGTATGAGATGTTGTGAGAATTATTAATTATTATACCTCTCCATTACATTACAGCAATATAACAACGAAACACCCCTTTAACCCCCAAGAATACGCAAAAAAACTTCTACACCTAGTGTAATGAAAATGGGGGATGAAAGTTTCACAAAAGCCGCCAACTGGGGCGTGATTTTGCTGGCAACACTGGGAAGTTGTCTTTTTGTTTAGCTAGAACTAGCGAAAAGGGAAGGAACAATTTTTAGCACGAAATTATATTCAGACTCAAAGAAATCCCGCGGCAAAATGTGGAACGCCTTATAATTTGAGATTCCTTGTGTATATCGCAGCCATCTGGTTATATTAGCCATCCAATCGGACGCCTAGGGCGTTCGTTAAGCGCTAGCAACGAATCAAATGGCTGAAAAATAACTAGCCATGTCGTTGACCGCAACGTTTGTCCTGCAGACGCCATATTTGTTTTGATGAGCGCTACAGCGGAGGAAAACAGTAATAAATTGAAATCACTTGGCTGAGTTTTCATCAGTCATTTCTCCCTCTGTCCCCCCCCCCCCCCCCCCCCCCCCCTATTATAAGCACATCCGTCCACACTTGCTACTAAGTAGCACTTTGCTTTCCATTCACTTCTTTTCGGAACTTACTAGTAATTTTGCGAGTTCTTCCTTGTTTCGTTAGTTCCTAACTACTTATTTTATTTTTATTTTATTTTATTAAAAACACAACATCCACAGTTCTTAAAATAAGTACAATAATCTTATACACCAATTACCCCTCATGTGATGGAGGGAGGCCCGTGCCCCAGCAGTGATGACTTAAATGGGCTGATGATGATGAATCATAAACACTAAACATACTGCCAATAATTTACTTTTTACTATCAAAACCCTTAAAATACTTCGACCATCACTAACAACACCTTTGCATATCTAAAAAGAAAAAGTTAGGTAATTACTTAAACATGTAAAAAAAAATCTTATATTATTAGGTCTCGGTGGCGCAGTGGTTAGTGGGTCGCACTTTAAAGCGACGGCTGCGCTTGAAGTCCCGGGTTCGATCCCCGGGTCGGGCCAAATTTGTAGCTGAATGTTTCTGTTAAGAAATTCTCAGTGTCAGTCCGGAATCTGGAAGTTGGCGGTCTTGTACCCCCGTGCCTCGGAAAGCACGTTAAGTCGATGGTCCTGCGCCTGATCCCTCTTCGGTGGTGTCACATTGATGTCCCATCGAAATATGAGGGTAAGGGAAAGAGATTGCACTTATGTCTGCGCAAACACTTGTGAACTATAATGTGTCCTGCGTCGATAGCTGATCTCTGAGATTGGCCGCCATGACCGAAATATCGGTTTGTAGGACATTATATCATTTGATAACGCTGAAGGTCGATCACACAAATGTTCCGGCTTTTCATCTTACCCACAGATCATGGCATGATAGTGATAAGGCCGCCTTCGTTGTACACATCCTGTGATACCTAGTTTTTAAGTTTTCATACTTTATTTTGAATGCAATAAAAGTTTATTCATTCATTCATTCATGGTTTTCAGTCGTCTAAACTACGCCTCTTTACGATTTACTACATAGGTAGTAGCCCGCCTTCACCTTGTTTCGGGGCATTAGTTCCACCTTGAATAATAAATAATAATAATTAAATAATAATTAATTCTCACAACATCTCATACGTTGACCTGATTCCGTACTGCGTAGCTCAAGATGACGCTACGTGTCGATTACATCGCGCAAGAGCGTTTCGTGTTTTTGATTACCTGTAAGTGTTGCCACTGTCAGTAGGATTTACTTCTTAAGACATATTTGTAAAGAGGTAAATCCTACTGACACCTACTACTGAATCCTACTGAAAACGAAGTGAGGGGTGAGTATACTATTGTATAAACTAGACTAGAGGCCCGCCCTCACTTCGTTTCAGGACATTCGTTTCAAATTGCACCAATAGATGGTGCTGGACTTCGATTACATCGCACAGGTGTTTCGCTTTTTCGATATACATTAAGGCACTATTTGACTTATCTTTATCCGTGGATAAATCTATGCTATAACTCCGGATTTGTACCATACCATAGATTTATTATAGGATTAAGATTTGTCGAATCGACCCTGAGCCGTTGTTTATATAATTTACCTATTTATGAATAGTATAGAAATATTGATGATTAGATAAGGTATACACGATATTTTTTTTTGTGAATTAAGTCCATCTAGCATGTTAGATTAACAAACTAAGCGAAAAAAAAATTTGCTGCTCCATACAAAATAGAATATTGACCCGGCAATATTGTATGGAACAGCGGATTATTATTCGCTTTTTTTTTTATCTAACATGCTAAATGGACTTTATTTGCGAATAGGATACCTATTATGAGATTTCGGGATGTAAACAATAAAAAAATTACGGTATTTATTAGTAGGTATACAAGTATAATAATGAGGTTACAAGTGTTTACTTAAGGATCAGGTCGATCTGTGATGATAGGTATATTGATTTAATTGTACGTTTTAACTGTATGTACCTACCTAACACTCAGATACTCGTACTTAGTAAAATACTCCATCGGCGGCGGATTGACATTCCGTGAATTTTCCTCTGTGTGAACATTGTAAAATTCAGGGAATTTTGATTAGAATTCCTAATGAAATTCAATCAACATTATCTTCGACGAATCACGTTTTCAAAATATTGATTTGAAAGGATTTTGTCGTGATTAATTAAACAACTTTTTATCACGATATTGACCAGACATCTACCTAAATACAACTTTTCCTAATTTCCACCGTGATCAGATCATAAATATAGCTTTTCAAGCAATACCTTACCGTACATTGTATCTCTGTATACCTAGCTTTTAAGTTTTGTATGTTGTGCAATAAAGAGTATCTATCTATCTATCTACCTTTCTATGAAATTTCGGAAGTGTACCGACTCTATTAAAACTATACACAATAGCGATCATTAACACATTAAACAGATTAGCGATCTCTCTGATTTCGCGGATGTTCATGGGCGGCATTGAATACTTTCCATCAGGTGACTCGCTTGCTCGATTGTCACTATGTACCAAAAGATTATTACAAATTAGGTCTTCATAGAAACCGAATAGTCAATTAATTACTCCAATTAAGTCGACTAGAGTTACCTGCTCCAAAAATAAAATAATACTTCATTTGAATAAATACGGACCATTTCGACCGGATCAACAACCGGAAAAGCCTGTAACTAACATCAATCATAGACCGCAAAATTGTTACTAAGCTGATTTTAATCAACCCCGTCTAATTCAATTACACTAACACGCTATATTTCTATTTAATTGTGGTTTCTATTCGGCTGGCCAAAAAAGTTGGAATTCTTTCCAATACTTAGTTATGATGATAAAGAAAATTGTTTATGACTGATGAAGAGTGATGAGAATTAACAGATTCCCCAAATCTTGGACGCAACCGGGAACTACACGCTAAGATGATTAGGATGAAGTGATAATAATTGGAAAGCAATAATAAACAAATCTTCATCAATTCTTACAATCTTTTTGAATATTTGGAAATTATTTAAGAAAAAAATAATCATTTTAACGCGTCGTGTCATCCCCGGCAGAGTAGAATAGGCCATCCTCACTCTTACCGAGGTGTCGTAAAAGGCGATTAAGCTAAAGCTGCTGGCATGATCAGCAGCACCCAGAGAAGGAAAACTCTGCATTTATATCAAAACCCTCGCCAACCCGTCTGCCAAGCGTGGTGAGGATGACAATTAGCCCTCATGTGATTGAGGCAGGCCCGTGCCCCAGCCAGTGGGGACTTAAATGGGCTGACGATGAATCATTTTAAAATATATTTATATCACGAGTATAAAGCTAAAGATTAGGTTACTTACACACCTCTAAATTAATAATGTAGTTTAGAAAAATGTTGAGTAAGTTATCGAAGAAAAAAAAATGTATTTAAAATAAAGGTAATTTTCACTGTAAAAATATTTGTAAGTATCTTAAATTAATTTGGGCGATGATAACTATACCTAATGTCTCAAACACAAACCAAAATTGCAAATAACCACTTGTAAAAAATTTCATAATAGACCTAAGATTTTAGTCAATGTTCTACGCTTGAAAAATTCGTCGTAAATAACGTGCGTTTTCATGTTTCGCAGATTTTTGTTTACAAATTAATTGATGTAAATTAGTGAATGTAGAATATAAAAGAAAAAACTTACATAAACACAGGAGTTTCAGCGGCATTGTGTTGGACTGGAACATCGTCAGAAAATTCTTTTGTACTCCACAAGCCATGTCGCTTAGCTACCAACCGTTCGAAAAACACTCGTTCAACTTCGATAGCATCTACGTCGAGCGGTCTAAATATTAACTCAGTCCAGTCACCGGTTTTGGCTCAGACTTACACACATCTAGTCTTCGGATAACGTGGAAGAGTGGCTTATTTCACTTTTAAGGCTATGCGACTTCGCTCGCGGACATGTTGTGACGTCAGAAGCAGATCAATCGTTTCGCGCAAGCGCAAAATTTCTCCTTGGCCTATTTCAGAGCTGGTTTGCGACCGTGGGATACATTTCATGTTATAACCCTCAAAATGGCTGACATTTTTTATGAATGAACCTATTTCGTCCATTCATTTAAGAACATGTTATTGGCCACTTAGAATGGGTTTGCTTTTTAGAGATTAACTTTTTTGGGAGAATTTACTTCTTAATTCAATTTAAATAATTGAATTATTAGTCCTTGTAAGTAACTGTTCTACGTAAATGTAGTTATTGAATATTCATGCTGCAAATTAAGTTACAATGTAGAAGCCGATTTATCAAAGATCTAGAATAACTTATAAATGGAGAAGACATGTTTTCTTCAGACAACATTCTGGTGCTAAATGAAGAAAGTTTTGATATCTAGGTAATGAAATAACAGTCTGAAATATACGAGTACATTATGTAGATAGAGCCTGAATATTTATTTCCTTGAAAAAATATGACATTACATTATTTACACAGGCTCTACGATATTGTAATATCAGAGTCAAGTCAAATATTCATTTGCATTTTGCACACAGCTCTTTGAAATCGTCATACATTAAAGTAGTTTAAGTAGTAACTAGGTTGGCGCAGCGACCCAAAGTGAGTCTTGGCCTCCGATAATAAGAGTCTCCATCTAGGTCGGCCCTGCGCCACCTCCTGCCAGTCATCCCCCAGAAGTGTACGCGAATCCTTTTCGACCTCGTCTCTCCATCGGTGCCTTGGACGGCTAACTGGCCTTCGACCATTTGGCCGTCCCAGGTACGCTCTTTTTACTGCAAAATCCTCTCCCATTCTCTCGAGGTGACCGAGCCAGCGAAGTCGATGTGCTTTAGTTTCGCCGATGATATTAGGCTCGCCCACCTGGTCTTGTAGGTCCCAGTTCTTCCTCCTTCTCCAGGTTTCATCCAGTGTTTGTGTAGGTCCCAAAACCTTAAAAGTGCAGGCAGAAGGAGTGGGTCTCAGAATTAACCACGAAAATACCGAATACATGCTTATACGTAGGTATAAAAATGTTCGTGTCCCGAGGCAAAACCTAAAAGATGGAGAGGTCTCATACAAGGGCGTAGACAGATTTAAATAAATAAATAAATAAAATAATAAAATATCTTTATTTCAACTAAACAAAGGCTCTTACAAAATTAGTGGCAGGAGCCCCCTTTTAAGCTTCAGAAAGCCTGTGTCAGGAGGCACCGCTCTTCAGTAACAATATACTATGATAATACACAGTGCAATAACTTATACTAGATTATGATGATCACAGGAGCCCAATTCTCGGGCTCGTGACACCCCGAAAGTGATATATGTCGTATGAAAACAGATGTCACGAGCACGAGCACTGGGGTCCATGTAACATTATGATAACGATGAGTGATAATTTAATATAAGATTTACAAATTTGAGTATAAGATCTACAAATATAAGATCTACAAAATTTTATTAAGTATATTTATATATACCCAATGGACTTTACAATGCGTCTCCATAAGAAGAAAAGAAAACAAAGTACCTACTACCCGAAGGGAATGGTAGAAACCACGTCTGTAGAAACTTTGTGTCTTTGTGCAATAAAGTACATACCTAACTCTCCCTCCCTCCTATACGTTTTTGGTCTCTGGTTTTATATCTACCTACCCTTTTAACAAATGTAATCTTTATGTATGTCATAAAAAAATAATGTATGTATCTTGTTTAGTATGTATTATATCTTGTTAAGTATGAATGTATTATTTATGTTTTGCTGCAATTAACCGTAATTTGGTTTCTGTGCGATAATGAATATCTATCTACCTACGTGCAAGTATCATAAACTTATCATTGTGTTTGTTTTGTTTTGTGTGCATATTGATCTAACTATCTATTCTTAAAAGTAAAGATTTAAATATCGAGGCTGCATTATAACGGACACCAGAGAGCAAGAACAAGAAATAGACACAAGGATCCAAAATGCTCTCCGTTGTAGTGCAGCATTACACAAGGTCCTGGTCCAGGATTCTCAGCAAACGGACAAAAATTCGTATTTACAAAACAGTAACACGTCTAATGTGAAACCTGAACACTAACGATTAAGGAAGAGACCAAGCTCCTTTCAAAGATCTGGAGCAAAAGTAATTTATAACTGTTTATATTTAAGTACATATGTGACTAAATATGTGATATGATACTCCTTTCCAGGAACTGGCCACTATGATTTTGACACAATCAACATTTCAGAGATGAATGCCAAATTCTTTTCAATTCTTGTACGTAGCAATAATTTAGTGAATTAAAGCCTACATAATTACAGTATGTACGGCTTTTGCATTATTTCAATATGTATTATAAACATTTAATGTAAGAGCAATAGAGCTCAGTGGATAAGATCGCACTTTCCATGCGGGGGGTCGTGGTTCGAATCCGAGTGTGCATACCTACATTTTTGAAATCTATAGATTAATAATACGTTCGGTGTTGCACAAAATACACAACTTAAATATACTGACTTATCTATGTGCATACATCTATTATTAGCTCGGTGGTCGTGTGGAAACCTGCATTTTCTGATATTTTCTTAAACGTGTAGGTAACCGATTCAGTTGGTTTAATTCCCCTGTCTATATTTTAAAAGTTGCGTAGGACGAAGAGACGGCCAGTCGCTTCATTGAAATTACCAGGCTCCAAAATTCGTGGATCGTGGTGTTTCAACAACCCAATAATCCGAAACGTGTATGATTCCTCACTAAGTTTCTCCTCACCACTGCCGAGCAAATGGTAGAAATTGGCACATGGGCTTTGAACAATCCAGATTTTGAATCCTTGAATTCGAACCTCCAACCTCCCGTTAGTACCTAAGGCGCACAATATTATGCATATTATGCAATTATTTTTTTCTCTTTTCAATTGAAACTCTGTAACATCATCAATATTTGAAAAAAGTACCTAACTACTAAGTTTCTTGCTGGTGTCTTCTCAGTAGAAATCGACATTCCGAACCAGCGGTAGATAATATGTACTATTTTGACATTCATAAGTGTTCTGTGTGGACCTAAATTGACGATGATACAGAGAAAGAAAATTGGACCTGGACTCATGTATTTTTAACCCCGGACGCTAAAACGACGTTGTGTTATAAGTTTGACATGACTGTGCGTGTGTCTGTCTATGGCATCGTAGCTCCCGAACAAATGAACCGATTGTGATTTGTTTTTTTTTTGTTTCAAAGATGAATAAGGGGGGAGTCTTCTTGTTGGATAAAAATTGATCCAAGATGGCCGCCGTTACAAAGATATGGATTGTTTGCTCAAAATCGCCACAAACCTCCCTTTCCTGTATCCCACTGCACTTTTATATACAAATTGTAAGGTTCTAACAGTAAGACAGTTATTTATAATGAACACCGTTCTTAAACAGCACACCGCGCTTTCATACAGCACTGAATCTACTAACAAAAGAAGGAAAGATTAAGTTTGCTCTCATAATCCTCTAATGAAGCGTGCTTTTTCTTGCCGTTTCTACGTATTCTTGGGCCCACTTCTCTATAATAGACTTAACGCCATAGACACCATATATCCACTGCCCTATAACTGCGCTAAAAAACACCTTCAGGAGGTGCTCCTGAAGTTGTCCTACGATGATACAGAGAAATTACTCATTGTCCCTAAATAACTATCACCTAATTTTAATTGTTAGCGTAGAGTAAAATTAAGTTTAAGTTGTAATTTATTGCTTACTTATACGATTAAAGTTTCTAAGACCTATTTTTAGCCTGAAACACAGGTCACCCTAGTTCAGGCAAAATGTTAAATATGCGTACTATTATATAAGATTCATTGATCAAAAGTTGTATTAGACATAAGTTATTTGAAATAAATATTTTTAGTTTTAACACAACTCCCACAATATTTATTGAGACTAATTTCAAATACAAGATGGCCGCCGTCGGGGTTTTTTTTTAATTCCCAATTTGATTTTTATTAGATAAGTAGAGTAGATATATATTATGTACCTAGTCTATGTTTTCTTGTCCCTGACTGCTCCTAAATCGAGGCCTCAGAGGCCCTGAGCCACCTACAAGGCGGACCTTGAGGAAATGCAATGTTGCATGCGCATCGCACTTATAAAAGAGAAACATTTGAGTTTAGATTTAAAATGTCGAAGATTTCATGAAAATATTTTATTAATTTAAATATTAAAGAAAAATACTTTAGCTGACTTATGCACAGACGGCCATTAATAGGTACATCTGAGACCATGAGTTTTAAATACTATCCTCGCTATCCAAAACTATTGCTCTGTCTCTTTCAACAGCACGAAAGGCACAAAGCGATAGTTTTCGATAGCGATAACAGTTTTTCAAACTCGTGGTAAGGGCCACAATCTGTCGAAATTCTTCAGTTGATATTGAACCGAACGTGTTTGACATAAGGGTGGGAATCGGCCATAGATGTGATTCTATGGAATCGACTGAAGAAATATGACAGTTTTGTGTAGGTATTTTAATGTGTGGCTGTACGTACTTACCTACCCTTTTTTATGTGATAGGCGGCTGACGAGCAGACGGATCACCTGTTGGACGGGCGGGCTGCCCATGGACACAACACATTGCTGCTTCACGCCTGTTTTCTGTGAGGCCGAGAAAACAGCCGGCCCATTCATGCCGAAGCGTGGCTCTCACACGATTGACAACAACGTCGAATCATCAGTGATACTGAACGCACGTTTGTTGACCATTAAGTTGAGAGAATCGACCAGAGCTTAGGATCCATTATACTGGATAAATGGATCCTAAGCTCTGTGTAGGTATTTTAATGTCTTCCAAATCGATATTTCGGTCATGGCGGCGAATCTTAGCGATCAGCCATAGTGCACAAGTCTTTTGGGACACGACCAAAGAGGGATCAGGTGCAGGACCAACGGCTTAACGTGCTTTCTGAGGCTGACAAAGTATCAAGTCCATTCAATATATGAGGGTGAATTAGACAGTTCTATTTTTTATTATTTATGCTATGTTTAAATGGATGTAATTATTATAGTATTATTATAGACGGGCACACCGAGTAATGGGTAGGTCAGTGGACGCTTCATAACGCATTCCGATTCTAGAGGAGTGGAGGTCGAGGTTCGAAGTAGCAAAGAACTCCTATTGAATCTAGTGGTAATTTCGGGAAATGCGAACGAAAAAGTGGTGATTGAGTCGTCTATAAATTCTATAAGAGTGAGTATTTTGAATGATCGAAAAACTTCTCTGTAAGAAATTCATGCGGTTCATGATGATGAGAGCTGAAAACTTTATCGATGCTGAGGCGGAAGCAAGTGGACAGATGCCACATCCGTTTCTTGATTACCAACTTCCACACCGAACAAATGTACCAGTGTAAGCACTATACTCGAATAGTTTGAAAACCAAGCATGCACCAATAGATTTTTAAAATTTATGAGCTATTTCTACCATCTCTCGGCTGGTTAGGGACAACTTCGTGGGGAAACCTGCACTTTTCGAATAGTTTCTGAAACATCCAGCTTTGATTCATTTAGTCTCGCTTGTTCGCCTGTCAAAGGGTTGCGAACTGGAGTACTATTATTCTATGGTTGCGAAAGGTTGTCTTTTTTTTTCAAGCACAATTTTGTCGCTTCATTGTAATTACAAGACTCACTAAAACCAGAATAATGGGCCAAGCGCGCAAGAGAATAACATGAGATTGGATGATGGTGATGAAAACCCACATGTTAAAGTTCTAGTAGGTAACCAAATATGGCTTTTTATTCACATTAGATTGATTGGGTTGGTTAAGGACTAGTTGTAAGAAAACTGGGTTATTTATTGTTTGTAAATAATTTTCAAAAAAATATTAAGCACTTTAAGTTGATCATATATCGAAACAATTAAGTGAAGTAAGTAAAAGTAATCATTCATTATTTCGTAAGTAAAACTATCAGGAAAGACAATTTTAGTCATCTTATTTTGAATGGTGCAAAAAGTATTAAATCTTACTAAACTTGTACGTATTGTCTTAAACTGGTAACATTATAGCATGTCACTTGCGTTTCGCTCTCTTTTGATTTCTATTTTTCAAATGTTAAAATGTTTATCAAAAGCTTTTATTTAATTCATCTAATTATTTAACACTGTTGAAATGTTAATTTTTAACTAACTGTTAATATAATGTCATTCTTAATAAGTAAAAGTCAAAAATAATCGAATGGTGTTGAATGACATGACAGTTCATTAAATATCTGAAAGAATAACGAAACGTTAGAAATAACAACAAAGTTTCCATGTGTTAAATTTTTACCAAAATTGAAGATTACGGTTGTAATATTACATCTATTCATGTTATTTCAATTGTGTAATACTATTTGCTCAAGATGTCATTGAATCCGTTGAATGGTAAGCCATATTATTTAATTTAAAAACCTTTCCTCAAACATAACCTATACTCCCTAAACTATTTTTGATTATTTTTACTATTCTCTAGTTCTTTTAAGGTTTTTCATAAGGTTTTGAGCAATAATATCACAAGAATGTTACAAACCAAAATACCTACAATTACATATCCTGGTATTATCAACTAGTTACCAAAACATTAAAGCCAAGTTAGACGAGGCTTTGTAAATCAAATTGATTTAATTTAGATATGATTCGGCGGGTTGGGCTAAAACAAGCCGCGTGGGCTGATGCAATTCAAAGGTTTTCAATTATGTAGTGTCTAGTGGTTTTTAGTGTGCAAATTTGGTGTTTATTTGTGCAGTGAAGTGCCGCAAAGTGTTCCTAACAATAAGAATTGTTTGATTGTATCGTTTTAACACTGCTATTGTGTGTCGAGTGCGTTGTCTCGTGACAACTTGCTTGGAACTAATAGAGTCTTAAAACCAGGCTTTTAGAGTGATATCCGCAGATTCCGTAGGTATTTTTTTATACATTATAGCGGACAAACGAGCAGACGGCACACCTGAAACGAGTCTAACCGAGTTTAGGTCGATAAAACGTTAAACACCGGCGTTTTATTGAGTGAATGTGACTTTGACTGACTTGGACTGTTCACTACTTATTCTCAATAAGTTACTTAACATTGGCGAATTATCTTCGGGTAGAGCCATAACAAAAAAAATAAATTATTTATAGCTTTCAAACCCTATCTGAGTTATCATAGTTTATACTAGTATGCTATCTGTATCATATTTCTTACTAGTATGCTAATTCAACTATAATTTGTTGATACAACTTTCGTAGCATATTAAGAGGGTTAAACGGACAACCAAAATATAGATATAAGTATCTGTATGTTTTACTAGTTTTACTCCTCATCTTAGCGTCAGTGCGTCAGCGTGTCAGTTGCGTCCAAAGTTGTCGCTTCGGAGCCCGGGGTACACTTGGACCATGATCCAGGATTCGAGAAGTTTTATTACATAGGATATTTGGGAGGTTCAGCTGTCAATTTCTGGTGGATAATTCTAAGCTGACTCTAAGCTGAAAATGTTTGTGTATTTCAGAGTTGAAACGTAGATTAGAAGACAATGACACTCCTTTGCCTAAAAGACTGTGTCTTGCAAAGAATGTCATCAAGTCACATCATTTCCCCTCCGCCCCAAAGGAACGAGTGGTAGCAGACTGGCTGCAATCTCTTACGCAGAAAAATAAACTCTCTGCTGAAGATGTCAGGAATGTTATTGGGTGGTTGAATGTTGTTGATGATGTGACCAGTGAGTTGAAGAGTAAATTGATACAGGTAAGAATACCATAAGTAGAAGTTAGAAGTTTTTTTCTTCTTCAACAGTATGTGTTTGCCCACTGTAGAGCATATGCCTCTCCAATTTCTCTCCACTTTCTTCTGTCGTCGGTTTTCCTGGACCACGCTACTCCAGCTTGAGCCATGATGTCATCGGACCATCTGGGATCAGTTTGTCCGCCAACACTCCTCATTCCGTCTCTTGGTCTCCATTCAAGGACATCCTTACTCCACCTTTCATCACTCCTTCTGCACACATGACCGGCCCACGCCCATTTTAGTTTTGCGGCTCGGTACCCTACGTCAGACGTAAAAAAGTGTTAGATGTAGTATGTCTATCACTTTTTTGCGTTCCCTGATGATGGTGTTGTGCACCATCATGTGTCTCGTAAGAATATCCCGAGCATGATATACTTTTGTCCTATTTGATAGGTCAAGACGAACTCATCCAAAATTTACATAGACAAATTGTTTTAGATTAGTTTATATTTTCCAGATTGTATCTCAATATTTACAAAGAAATCCACTACAGAAGGATGATTTTTCCAGTATACTATCGTTTTTGGAGAATCCCAAACTATCTTCACAATTTGGCTACCACATTGAGGAATGCTTAGCTATCGCCATCACATTACTACAATATTTGAAGGCTGAAGAATCTGAGACTAACATTCAATCGAGTCAAAGAATATTTAACAATATTGTTAAGTTTTACAAAGAGTCTAAAAAGAAGCTAGAGTTTATTATAAATTTACTAGATGGAGACAATTTAGAAACCATTTTCAGTTATTTAGATACAGATAAAAGTACTGTTATAGCTGTGTGTGGAAGTATTCTATTTCCAATGAATAAAAAATCCTTTTTCGGAAGTTACTTACAAACTTTAGTGCGAAAAGATAACATTGAAGATTTAATTGCAGAAAAAGGAGACAATATACAATCAGTTTTGAAAATAATGGGTGCATTCTTTGCTTTTCCGAAGGGTAGAACTGTGAAAGATGAGAAATTTCTATCTGACTTTATTGATATATTTGTAAGTTGTTATTATACTGAAAGTCAGCTAATATTTGCATTTTTTGTCATGGTTGCAAGTTGTCTGAATATGGAGCAGAACTATTTGATCCCAGCCATGACGATGAATGAAATTAGATTTGAAGAAAACAGTGAAAAGATTAAGAGGAATCTCTTTTTATCAATGCTTGAAACTGTCGTTAATAATGATGTAGACATAAATGTAAGATTGACTGACACTTTGGGTGTTAAGATTGCAAAAGTTGAAACCAAGAAAACATTCCTGTTATTTTTGGAAAATCTAATGCTAAGTCAGTTGAAAATGGACAAGAAACCTGATAAGGCGACGTTTCAAATAATAAAGACAGCATTAAGGTTGGACCCTACTGTGGTTGAGCATAAATTTAATGAAATTCTGCCACGTCTAATGTCTACGAAAAAAAGCGGAAGTGTTTTAGAAACATATACACAAATGTTGAATTTTCTATTAGAGACCATGTTTAAATTGAGTAGAGGTACTTTATTATTCAATCAAATTCTACCAATCTTAAAGAACAATTTGGAAAATGGCAACACTGAACAGTTGGAATTGAAAGAAAAAGTAAAAATGGCTAACAAATCTGGTGATGATTGTGAAAAAATAAAGAATAAAATAGTAACAGGAGATGATGTTTTCCCAGTAGAAAGTGTTGAGTTGTATGGAAAACTAACTTCTGAATTGATGTTTAGGCAAAACAAGGACTTAATAATATCTCTACAGAAGGACTTAGAAGAATATTGCTTAATTTTACTTGAAGAAGATGAAATCAGTATGTATTTATATGGATTTGTTTCTATGTTTACTAAAATATGTACTAAAGAAGTTTCACTATCATTTTAATGGTATTTCAGGTCCATCAACAATTACTCTAACAGAAGTCCTATCAGCCATTTTGTGTAGCTTCCTGCGTCACAACAAGATGGCTGACCACACTGTGCCGTTACAAATCGCTGAAGATTTTTGGACGACATTTAAAGAATTCGAAGTAGACTTTTTAAAGAGACTTGGACTAAGCGCACTCAAACATAACAATGTATGTATTACTTATTATTACCCTTGAAAATGTATAACTGTAAAATTTATTTGATAACTCTGCCAGTTAGTTTATAACCCTCGCGGATTTCGCGGAAGTTCATGGACGGCGTTGATGACTTTCCATCTGGTGACCCTCTAGCTCGTTTGTCGCCTCTAGCATAGAAACAAACTTACCTACATAGAATTTTCTTTTTTTCAGGAACCACAGCTGTTACATTCTTTTCTAAAACTAGCAAGAAGTTGCGCGCAATTGAAACTTTTGAACATGAAATACAGCAACACCAAGGTAGATTTTCAGCAAGATACATCGGATGTATTAGACCTGTGCGCGCTACTTCCCTGCTTGTCTGGCGAGCAATGGACGACGCTTACAGCGATGGCACAAAGTGACGAAGCCGTGCTAATAATGGTGAGTTATTAAAGTAGTTAAAAATCAAATAATCTTTATTCAGTTTAAATCCGTACATAACGCGAATGTCAAATATTTAATCTACAGCTGATTCGGAATCCTCGTAGAGTGATCTTGAGGGCTTGTTAGTAATACGTGAGCGTTCGTGACTTTACACTCATGTCGGGGTGGATCGCCTCCACGCGTGCCATCTCTTAATATTAAAATAATTTCAAAACATAACCCTTTATTCTCATTAGGAGTATATGAACATCAACGTAGTATGCATTATTTGTAGTTATAGAATTAATTTAAAAGTTGTTATCTTGAAATTCCAGGACGAAATTCTTCTAATAAAGACTATGGCAATACAAATTCAACAAACTGGTGACATTGAAAGCAGTAATGAAGCAATATTGTCAGAAAAGAGCCATCTTATCAAACACCTTTCTAAAAACCCACAAATGATTGAAAGCGACGAATATTTTTCTAAAGTCTTGTTGGCAAATTTAGATAAAAGTCAACTAAAGCAAGTGGCTAAAATACTTTTTAAACTTGTTTTGAATAATTCAGAAACTGAGAAAGTTTTGACAAATAGTGCCATTAGCGATAACAGACCTATACAAAACGCACTTCTATTGGAAACTGTGAAAAATATATGTAAATGCTTCGATAATGCCGATGTGTTGGGGAAAAGTGTTAATAAAACAGGTGTTGAATGTCATTCTTTGCTAAAGAAAACATGAAAGAAATATTCAACCAGATATCTCTCAAGGAAGAATGCAAAGATGATACAAATTTATCTACTGGCATAATGATACTGAAGAATTTAAAAATATACTACTTAGAAGAATCCTACCAATTGATAGCAATTCTAATGTTGCTAGCAATCAAAAGAGACTGTCAAAAGAAAGTAAAGAAAAATGTCGACCACATTTTACTAAATATTTTCGAACTAAGCCCTAATCCTCCTGATTTATACAAAGTATTTCCCGTGGATTTTATATTCTCGTTCAAGGATAGATTTCTGATTGATCTACTGACATTAAAAATTAAAACATCAAACAATTTATTTATCATCAAATGTTTAGTCGAATCAGCTGTAAAAAGAGTGAAGACAGAAAGCGAAATAGTAAAAAATATAGTAGAATTACTACTAAAGACACAAGCTTCATCGAATTCTTCTAGTATAGAGTTTTTCAGCGATCCAGCTTTTCAAATAAGCTGTACAATACTACCGGCTATCGTTAAGCAAAAGAAAGCCATAACAACAAGTGCTTACAGATCAATACTCGCTGATTTACAAGAGAAACTCCACGTTTCTCTTTTAGATTGTTTCAAAAAGATAGATTTTAAAGAAAATAGTAGTTTAATTGTCAATGAAGCTAACAACACTGACGAGAGTATGGTATTTTCTGAGAGTACCCTGGCAACACTGAACGCCATATCAGCTTATTCACTGACGTTGTCGAAGTATTGTGAAACAACCGATGGCGAAGAAATCAAGAATTTGGATTATTTATGGAATGGACTAGAATACTTCATAAATAATGCTGTAAGTAGGTTTTTATTACCTCGAAATAATTTATCTATGCATTAATATACTCTGATTATCAGACGCCTTGTTGGTCTAGTGGTTTAAGTACCGGATCGTGATCTCGGGGTCCTGGGTTCGATTCCTGGGTCGAGCGAAAAGTATGTTTCGAATTTTTCGAACATAGCTCGGGTTTTTTTTTAGTTTGTCAAATTAACATTTTGACAGATCACGTTTAAAAATAACCAATCACATTGTATATGGACCTCACTCCTATAGTATTATATCTAGCGGATTTTTCCCACGCGAAAACCCTCATTCAACGTTCTTTTCAAATATGAAAAAGTCGATAGTTCGATCATTTATGCTTATTTTCCACTGGGATGCGGTATGTATACCGGCTCAACAAGATTAGAAGGCATTTCTGTGACATTGACATGGTGGCGCTGTACAATATTTTTTCTATGGGAAATGTCAGAAGCACTGACACTCTTTGTAAAGGAAACAGCGTTGGTACCGACTTTTGCCGCGTGCCAAATTACCGTGATCGGACTGTATGTGCAAAGGGGTCAAAATGTGATTGACACATTGACATCTGTTAGTCTAGTCTTACTGCTTGTTACCGATCTGGTCCCTCTATTAATCGACTACTTTAAAGTAGTTAAAATAATTATTTTTAACGCACATTTTCAGATCCAATCGATCCAAAACCCAGACTCCAAACACCAGCACGTGGAATCATCTATACGCCTCCTAAATTCCGTATTACGATACTTCAAGAAACTGGATTCGCACGAAATATTCCAGACCAAAGACAAACTCTTCTTACAAGTCTGGAACTCAATTAAAGCAAGGTTGTCTATGGTGCTCGGAAGTGTAACGAAGAAGTATATGAGTATGTTATTTTTGGAAGAAGTTGGGGTAACTCTGAAGTTTTTGTGTGAGTTGGTGTCTGTGGAAAGTTTTGTTACGAATTTCGTTGGAGATCTTAATACCTTAGCACAATTTGAGGTAAATATTCACTTATATTCTTTTTTACAGTAGTAACCTTCCTTTGATCTGTAATAATGAAAGTTTTTGCTAATGAAAACTCTGTTAGATGGCGCAATTTAGCCGTCTACAACGCGGCGACGCTATTGGTTGTTCGGTGACGTGAAATGTAATTGTTTTTCAAGACAACCAATGCCATTCATGTTTTAGTTCACGCCTACATTACGTCATCTAACGTATTTGTCTTGGTCAAAAACTCATTATAAATATGTCACCTTTGTCACACATTCTTTAATATTTTAAATAGGTAATTGTAGTTTATTTCATCATCATCATCAGCCTATTTAAGTCCCCACTGCTGGGGCACGGGCCTCCCTCAATCCCATGAGGGGTAATTGCCATACTCACCACGCTTGGCAGACGGGTTGGCGAGGGTTTTGATATAAATGCAGAGTTTTCCTTCTCTGGGTGCTGATGATCATGCCAGCAGCTTTACCTTAGTCGCCTTTTACGACACCTCGGTAAGAGTGAGGGTGGCCTATTCTACTCTGCCGGGGACACACACAGCACAGTAGTTTATTTATCTATTCCAAAATCATCCCTGTATTTGTAGGCTTGGAAGATATTACGAATAGCCATAAAATCGCCTGTCTAAACTTCTAGACGTATCTAAGACCATTTTGATAGCCCTTCTTATTATTTGTTAGAAATGGGGTGAGCCCTGCGTCTCATAGCCACTGCGACCAGTAGATGATCTATTGTGGCAGCTCATAACCTATTACAGCACGTCATGTAGCTCCAGTTCCAGGATAAACCCGAGAATGGAGCTGATAGGGGAGATTTTTATCTCGTCAGCTGAGATCATGTGTGCTCCTAGGTGCCGGCTTCTGCAGCGGTGCAGCGCTATGCACTCGCCGAGGACGTGGATAGCTCTTCTTATTAAATAACTTAATAAACCTTGTCTTATTAAATAACTTCTTCAAGAAAAGGAGCGTATTCCTTCTTGTTGTGTATTCACACTTGTGACTCCTCTGGTGTTGCAGGTGTCCATGGGCGGCTGTTCTGCCACAACAGATAGATAGATAATTAATTGATTGCATCAAAGGACACACATGCATATACAAAATTTTAAACATTGAAATAAAAATACCTTGTAAAATAAAGAGTGTGGAACCCTTTCCTAAGTTTTCTGCATGTGTGCCGCAGCAGTGCAAGTGGGCCAAAGCTCAGTGGAGTTTTTGTTCAAAGACACAGTCAAAGAGCAAAACACTGATTTTCAGCTTAAGCCCTGAGAGTACACGTGGCGCACCACAGATACCGAGTCATGTCATTGGAAGTAGGTACAATAATGATCATCTACTGGTCGCAGTGGCTATGAGACGCAGGGCTCACCCCATTTCTATCAATGGGCGGCGGTAATCGCTTACCATCAGGTGATCCGTCTGCTCGTCTGCCCCCTATCCTATAAAAAAAATAGCTTTCGCCCGCGGCGTCGTCCGCGTAGTATTCGTTTTTATTTATCCCACAGGAACCTGCCATTTTTCAGGAGTCGTATGTCCTTTTCCCTGGTTGTCAGCTACATCTCCACCAATTTTCAGCCAAAGTGGTCCAGACGTTCTTGAGTTATAAATAGTGTAACTAACACGACTTTCTTTTATAAATATAGATAGATTAAGTGAGAGAGGTCTTTTCTTTATGATATCTCTGATCTTCTAAGCTAGGTTTATTTTTTATATTCCAGACTCCATCCAAAATGTCAAAGAAAGAAGAACACGCGACATCTATTCTAACTTCACACAAAGTATCCAAATACCTATGGACACAGATACTAAAAGCGAACATAGTTGGCCCCAAATGTGTTGCCCTCTCGAAATTAATCTACCAAAATAGTAGAAATTTGAAAAATTACATACAGCAACACTTTGAAGGGGAACAAAATGGCGTAGTATTAAAAAGCAAAAAGAAGCGATTGACGGTTGAATTTCAAGAGGAGGATGGTAGTAATGAAGCTAAAGTGGTAAAAATAGAAGACTCAATCGCTGAAATGATGAGGATATACTTGGATACGCTCTCTGAAGCTGTGTTAGCTGCAAAGAAGGTAAATATTTTGACATTTTTAATGGTAGCTGGCAGACGAGCAGTTGAATCACTTGATAGTCAACGATTGTAGACGGACTTGACTTGGGTGTCATGTGAAAAGCGCGCTGCCAACCCTTTTAACCCTATTTCTCTCCAGATTGGGCCTCCGGTATCCTCATTCGACGATACCGAGCACTTGCACTGCTTCAAGCCGGTTTTTTGGTGAGGTAGTGGTATTGCTACACTCGAACCGGCCTATACATGCCGAAACGTGGCTCTCCAAATAGAAAAAAATCGAATAGCTTCCATTTATTTCATTAATTCGCGCTTGCTCTCTTTATGCTTCCATCAGGCTAAGGTGAGTTATTTTATTGGACCGTCACCCAGATTATAACATCGTGGGCCTACACTACAACACCCAGGCTCGGAGGGCTCTGAAGAAGATGCCCGGGTAAAATGAGACTCGAGGCCTACAGCGAAGATAACCACGAGTAACTTAGCCGAGGCAGGTCGCTAGTAATTAAAATGTTATACACCGTTATTTTTTTATCTTTTACAACCACATAATAGGTATCGTGAATAAAGACCATTTAGCATATTAGATCAACAAAATAAACGAAAAAAAATCGGCTGCTCCATACTTTATCATCATTTCAGCCAATAGACGTCCACTGCTGGACATAGGCCTACCCCAATGATCTCCACACAGATTGGTCCTGTGCCGCCCGCATACAAGGATTCCCGCGACCTTCACCAGATCGTCGGTCCACCTTGTAGGGGGCGCCACGACTGCGATTTCCTGTACGTGGCCTCCACTCGAGGACCTTTCCGCCCCAATGGCCGTCTGTTCTCCTCGCTATGTGCCCTGCCCATTGTCACTTGAGGCATGCAATCTTTTGGGCTATGTGTGTGACCTTAGTTCTCCTGCGGATCTCAGCATTTCTTATACGATCACGCAAGGATACTTTATCGCCGGGTGGTTTTGTATGGAACAGCCGATTTTTTTTCTCGCATATTTTGTTGATCTAACATGCACATATTTACTTTAATAGTATTTTTCTTCTACTTCCAGATAAACCTCGACTACAAAGCTCTAGATAGGTTATTCGAGCTGCTGCAAGCGGTGCATTACATTCTGGGCTCTAACAACATGCGGTGTAGGTGCGAAGTGTCTTGGCATGCTTTCTTCTCGCTGTTCGAAGGAGTTATACTGGTGCTAAATGGCCTGGTTATGTCCAGAGAAGAGCTATTGGAGGACAGGTATGAAAAAAAACACTTCAATTCAATTCAAATAATTCTTTATTTGCATAGGATTGTACACAGCACTGACAAATCGTCAGACATTTTTATTTTGAATTTAAAACTATAAGTACTAATGTATAATTTACATGTTAATACATATATATTTATACATAAAATATACAAAAAAATATATAATGCGATTCTACCACCGGCTCGGAAAGTTGTTTCTGATCGAGAAGATTCGGCAAGAAACTCGCCAGTTACTCTTTTTAATCGCCAAACTTTCATACAATGTTGTGTCATCATACCAAGCCATACAGTTTAATGGACAACATTTCAAAAAATACCAATTCTTTGTTTACTTTTCCGCTGCTCGAATATATATTTATTCATTTTTTATATTGCTTATTTACTGAGAAAAAAATTAAAAACTAAAAAACGTAAGATGACGTCATCGGACGGCAGAATGTAAAATATTTCTTTGCTTAGCACATTTTAGTTTTAAATTTACGTAATGCCAAACTCATGACATGTAACTGTCAAAAAAAAAGACAACTTGTCAACGTTGAATGTATGAATGACGTTGACAATGTTGACACTAGTATTATTTACCTTTGACAGTAGTACCTTTTTTTTATTAAAACAATGATAAGCAAAGGAATATCGCTGTATTCAGCCGTCCGATGACGTCATTTGGCGCTTACGTCTATTTAGAATAAAAAGAATTTCAATCATTATTTTATGCATGAAAATGGACAAATTTTGAAAAAAGAAAAAATATGGGTCTGTTCATTTTATGTCTACTTTCATATAAAAAAACAATATGGACATGTTAAAAATTTGAAATGTTGTCCATTGTAACACAAAATAAAATAAAGGAAATAATAAAATATATATTATGAGGTAAACCGAAGCAGACCAGTCCCCAAAGGTGGCACCTGTTCACAAGTATGACGTGATGGCTGACACATACGTCATACTAGTGAACTCAACCATATTAGAGGGAATTTAATGACCCGCCACATAGCGCCACCCTTTAGTGATTATTTGAAGAACGACTTATCGGTACGCTTCGGAGCTATGGTAACTCAGTGGTTCAGAACGCACCTGTCGTGATTCGAATCCAAGCATGCATCTCTGGACCTTTCAAATCTATGTGCGTATTTCTACTATTAGCTCGGCGGAAAACACCGTGAGAAAACCTGCTCGCTTAAGATAGTTTATGAAATGTGTAACCATAATTCAGTCGATATCCGTCATAAGGGTTGCGAAGGACAGACGGCATTCGCTTCACTGTAATTAACCTGAGTCCCTAAATCTTGAATCTTGGTCTAAACAATATTATATAAAACGTTTTAATTTTCATTAGTGGCTCTCCCACGGATAGGGAGAGCCTCGCTTCGGCATAAATGGCCCTGCTCGACCGGATTGATCGCGGCCTCATAATATAAAACAGCATTTGCGCTGTGTTTAGCCAAGTGAGTGAGTCCAATCTTGGAGGAAGGGGAGTTTAAAGGTCGGCAGCGCACTTGTGACTTTTCTGGTGTTTTGAGTGTCCATGCGCGGCGGCAATCTCTAACCATCAGTTGATCTTGCACCTATCACATGAAAGAAAAAAGTGGCTAAAATATTGGACCCTAGCGCGAAAGGTTCCAGGTTCGGTTCTCGGTCTGGTTAATTTAAAAAACACTATTTTTTTTCCTCAGATGGCCATGCCTGATGCAGTGCTACAGATGGTGTGTGAGCGTGCTGTGCGCACGCGCCGCCTTCAACCAGGAGCTAGACCACGCTACGGAGGAGAGACTGGGTGTACTGGGACACGCTGTTGAGAAGTTAGTATTTGTGATGACTTTTACTTCAAAAACCTCGATAGAAAAGATTTTTTTAAATTATCAAAAAATACACATAAAATCGATTCGAATTACATATGTTTTCTGATTGTGGACAAAAAAGTATTTAATCCTGAAAAAAAAAATTACAATGTATTTTTTTATGGAGTGCCGCGCTACATAAGGCATCCCGTAAAAAGCACGCTTTAGTCGCCATCATCATTCAAGTTTTCAGCTTTATGTCCATCGACACAAGGTGTTGGGGATATTCTCAATGAGCTTCTTTTATTTTATTTATAAATTGTAAGTTATATTTTATTTCCAAGTAATATGGTACAAACGGTCAGAATGTGTAAGAATTTGACGAAAGAAAAAGTAGTAAAATGGTATGAAGTTGATCACCACCAGGACGCGCCGCGGCCAGCTGGTGATCCTCCGCAACACATTGAACAACTTTATGTATGTTGATGTTTACGTATTGGGACGCTAGATGGCGCTGTTTTTTTTTTTTATTAATAAATATTTCACAACATCACAAACATTGATCTGACTGATTAATCCGAGATAGGTAGCTCAAGCACCTGTGTTACGGATATCAGAATCAACAGTGGGATTACAAATATATACATATAATACTTTTCTTTTGTAAATAAATACTTATAATACATAGCAAACACCCAGACCAATACAAACAAACATGTTCATGCACACAAATATTTGTACTGTGCGGGGATCGAACCCGCAACCCTTGTATCAGAGGCAGCGTTCACTACCACAGTTCCAATCGGGTCGTCAAACTAGTTCTCAACACTAGGAATCTGACACTTAAGTTCCGTGTTTTGCCGGGGGACTTCTTTCGTGGCGCGGAGTCTAACAATAGACAAGTTGCCTCATGTCACCATTTATAAAAATAACTTTAAATTCAAATATTCCGTCGAAGGGTCCAAAATATATAAACTAAATAAAAATAAGGGATTACAGTAAAAATTAATCTTAACCTGTTATATTTTTACTTTTTTTTTCTTGATTGAAAACACCGTCCGCCATGGTTCTACGTCACTATTATTGTAAACAACAAAACGTCAAACACGAGTTTCAGGTTATTCGTGTTCTTTAATTATTATTTTTTTATGGCTCTACCCAAAGTTAATTTGCCAATGTCAAGTAACTTATTGAGAATAAGTAGGTAGTCAACAGTCGAAGTCAGTCAAAGTAACAGTCACTGAATAAAATGCCGGTGTTTTTACGTTTTATCGACCTATGGATTCAGCGGGTATCACTCTAAAAGCAATCGCGGGTTTTAAGACTCTATTAGGTCCAAGCAAGTTGTCACGAGACAACTCACTCGACACACAATATGATCACTTTTCGGCACTTCACTGCACAAATAAACACCAAATTTGTACACTAAAAACCGCTAATTTAAAACCTTCGAATTGCATTATTAGCAGACAAATTATAAAACAAGTGATATGTAGCATGGTTTTTGTTAAAGACAAAGGTAAAAAAATCTTTATTAAATTTAGCAGAACACTTATGATTGTCAATATAGGTACACATATTATTATCTACCGCTGGTTAAAAAATCTTCTTTCTTATTTCCAGATTAACAGCGTCCATCTGCAAGAAGAAGGCTCACGTAGCCCGAATAGCGGCCTATACGGTCGGCGACATCTGTTCCTGCTTGGAGCGAACCGTCCCGTCCCGTCTCGTGCGACAGCGTATAGAGACCGCCACGTGTCTGCTACTACAAGCTGGAGACGCCCCCCACGCAATGGCGTTCCTACGCAGATCCCTCGCCTCCATACCAGGACAGGCTGCTTTCACACACGCTAGAGCGCAGTATAGAGCTACGCATAAATATACAGGGAACGCATAATTCCGATATTGTCTTAATAAGGTGGATCAGTAATTAATTACCTACCTCATTGTACTAGGGTGGGTCACAATTCAATTCCTCCAACTGTACTTAGGTGGGTCACTTTTCAAAGTCCCTGATTGTAATATTTGATTCCCCAAAGATAATAATTAGACATTGAAAAGTAACGAAGGGCCGATTTTTTGTTGTGTAGTTAAACTGAACTTATTAATGGTAATGAAAATATTCAAAGAAAATTTCTGAAGTTTCTATGTTTCCGTCTAAGACAACACTATAGTTCCAGTAACTATTATGGCCTGTGTAAAACCACTTGCTTCCCTAGGCTAAGCGTCGGGAGATATCCGATGTACTTTACTTGATGAAAATCGCATCTGGTTTAGTAGATTGATTCGAGCTGTTATCAAAATTATCACTTTACGTACCTAGTAGAACCTTCAGATCCTCCCCCCTTCTCAATATTCCATCATGGTCTACTAACTATCGCGGGGATTCGTATATGTTGCGAGCGAGTAAAACCTTTAATAGCTTTAAACATTTGGGCATCGATATATTTACTACTAGTGTGGCTAGGGCGAGAAAGACGCTGTGTGACTCATTTTCGATAAATTGTAACATGGCAAGTATGGACACCCAAGAGCTCCCCCATCAGCTCCATTCTCGGGTTTATCCTGGAACTGGAGCTACATGAGGTGCTGTAATAGGTTACGGGGCTGCCACAATAGATCATCTACTGGTCGCAGTGGCTATGAGAAGCAGGGCTCACCCCATTTCTATCAAATAATAAAAAAAAACCGGCCAAGTGCGAGTCGGGCTCGCGCACAAAGGGTTCCGTAGCAGCAAAGTCCAAAATTACAGTTAAATCAACCTATCTCAAAAACTATAAGAGATACTTTGATCAAACCAAAAATCGTTGAAAGAGTTAATTAGCATGCATCACCTCTATTTTTTTTAGAATTTTATACCCCGTAGTTATAAAAATAGAGGGGGGGGGGGACATACTTTTTACGACTTTGAGAGCTGATATCTCAAAAACCGTTCACTTTAAGAAAAATGTTTTTAGAAAACTTTATATCATTTTAAAAGACCTTTCCATTGATACCCCACACGGGTATGTACATCGAAAAAAAAAATTTCATCCCTCAGTTACATGTATGGGGGGCCCCACCCCCAATTCTTTTTTTTACTATTTAGTGTCATATTTTTGTAGCGGTTCATACAACACATATTCCCATCAAATTTCATCACTGTAGTACTTATAGTTTCCGAGTAAATCGGCTGTGACAGACGGACAGACGGACAGACGGACATGACGAAACTATAAGGGTTCCGTTTTTGCCATTTTGGCTACGGAACCCTAAAAATATATACACCCAAACATTAATGTCTACAAATTTGTTAAATTTCGTCAATCTGGGGGCAGGGCAGTCAAGTCTAGCAAAAAAAGCGGCACGGCCGTACCATCCTTTTCTCGAAGCAATTCTGGCTATTTTCGACCCCCCTATAATTTCCTTGTGGATAAAACAAGAAGCCTGAATTTTTAATGACTAATCAGGTATTGTATAAGCACGGTATATTTAAAATTTCAGTCAATTTGAACCAGTAGTTTAAGAATGACCACTTGTTAAAGTTTCTGAATTTTGTCACTCACTGACTGACTCACCGATCGTCATAAGTCCAAGGCACTTCTTCTAGCAGACATATAAGCTTCAAATTTAGAATAAAAATAGAATTTAGGGTCTTAATCATGGAAAATCATTTTGCAATTTCAGTCCAGTTTTCGAAATACACAAACAAGCATGAATAACTTTGTAATCTTACATAAATGTATAGGATTGCAAAGTTACGTTTGCAGTCGAAGGTGAAGGTACCGGAAAGAAAAAAAGTAAGTGGACTACAGAAAGAAATCATATCCCATAGAAATTAAAACTTGTCAAAAAATCCAACTCTTGCACTCAGTTGTTCTACCGTGAAATTTCATTTCATTTCATTTATTTATTTGCACAAAACATGGTATACAAGTATGACATAAAAAAAGTAAAAAGTTTTCATAGTTTCGCTAATATAAAAAAAAATTGCATGCAAATATTTACAATGTCAATAATAAATTAAATTACATTACAAAGATTCAAAATTACATGGATTTACAAAATTATTAAATAGTCAATTGTGGAAAATTAAAAATACCAAAAAAAATGTCAAATTCTAATGGTCAAAAAATTCCTTAACGCTGTAAATTTTTTTCTCATTAAGTCATTTAGTTAATCTTTTTTTAAATAAATAACTATTTAGCACCTTAAATTCATTTGGGATCTTGTTATATATTTTTACGCACATCGCAAGATAACTTTTACTATATTTACATGAAAAGTTGTGAGATCTATGTTACCAAGAACCCAATTCTCGGGCTCGTGACATTACGACATTTAACACACAAAACATAGTTTTTTTGTATGATTTTCAAGTGATATCCGCCATGTTTTTGAAATGTCACAAACCTGAGAATTGGGCTCCAAGTCGGTTATTAACTTGGCAATCGGTTATTGAATATTTGACTCCGCCAAAACTGCATGAAAACACAACCGATTGGTAAATTAATAACCGACTCACAACTTTTGACGTAGAACAACTGAGTGCGAGACTTGGATATTTTGACAAATCTTGTTTTTTATGGGATAGATACCCTAATTTAGCATATTCGTTCTTTTCTGCGGCTGCGGAGGCCGCTAATAACGGCAACAGTGTTGTTAAATTTATTTTCACTTTTCACTTCTAACTTGATCCCTTGCATTCCGTGATCTTCGCATGTTAAAACTGGTACCTACTTTATTTCTATCAGTGACGACCTGTTATTAGCATTAGAATATAATTAAACATATAATAAAATCATAAATCTTATAATTACATAAGCTAATAAATAGGTATTTATTTATTTTATTTATTTATTTATTTGGACAACCAACAAGAACATACACCTTAAAAACTAAGGGATACAAATTGTCACGTACATGAGTTGGTGCTGCCTTAATTATAGGTTGCCACGGAAAGCGTGAACAAAAGTAGTTGGGGGCATAAGGCTTCCCTTAGCTTGTAAAGAAAAAATATAAAGTTAAATAATAATTACACCCAGGCACTGATCAAACACAAGTGTTCAACAAACGAATGTTTGTCCATAGTGGGAATCGAACGCACGACCATTAGCGCATTAGGCAGTGTCACTACCAAAAGCGCCATTGGGCCATTCGACAAGTGAAACATCGAGATTTTATCTTATCTTATTATTTCTTATTATTAGACAATAGTAGGCGTAATTTATTTTTAAATGTAGGTAAACTAAGATTAAATACATCAATGTCTTTATTTTTGCAAACCAAATTATATTCGGTTTGGAGCCTGTTAATAGGGGAAAAACGACCAAGATTTGTCTTAGAGCGCTTTGGCTTTGGATTTATAATAAACATTATCACACTATTGGTTTATCCTTCTCGCTAAACTCACACACACGCACACACACATACCCGTGCACACACACGCCCTCACACACATGCACACACTTTCATTAAAATTCTAAGACAGTTATTCTTGTATCTTCTAAGTATCACTAGATTATTAAAGCTATTGTACGGAGAGCGGGGTTTCTCTAACACAAGTATTAATTTACTTAAAAGAGATCCTCGATCATAAAACAGAAATGTAAAAACCTGATACTGAATAAATTATTTGTATTTGTATTTAAGACATCCATTGTAAATGCTACTGTATTAAGACAGCTGTTGGTCTTCCGAATAAATTAATGGTTTCAAAAAGGAACCAATGGTTAAATATCGCCAAAATGTGTTTTTTGAACCATAGTTAGCTTGCTTAACCGTAATATCATGAGGAATTACGTCACTTTGACTATTGGTTAGACAGTTAACTATAGTTAATTTAACCAAAAGGCAACTACGGATCAAAAAATCGGGAGGGAGATCCCATACCTTGCCATACTAATATACTATAGTGCTACTACGATCAGATGGCACTTCAGCGACATTGACAGAAGGGCGTTGTACAGGGATGATTCTATGGGAAAATGTTGAAACAGCATTAGTTCCGACTTTTGCCACGTGCCAAATAACCATAGGCCGACCATATGAATGAGGTAAGTGTCAATCATCAGTCATCATTTACTTTCACGACTTTATTCCTAAAAAGGCCTTATTCATGTTTTTTTAAACCTTTTTTAACTTAAACAGTGTTAAAAGAGTCAACATTTGTTTTTCGAATATTTTGAATGTTTTTTTTGTTTCAAACATCATCTTGCTCCTAACAATATTATCTAACTGCCACAGTCAGAGTCGTTGATTAACTTAGTTGGCTACTTAAGAAAAAATATTGAAACTTAATATTTTATTCTTAAAAAATATTGAAAAACACTACCAATACTAAAGTTAACGAACATTAGCTTAAGGTGACAGGTGGGCCACACTAGCGACTCCAATCGATTTTAATCTTTATCTACTACACCGGATCTATTTTAAACAATTTCGGGGTTACAACCTCTCGGCAAACACGTATACTATTTACAACCTGTGCGGATAAAGAATGGGATCAGAAATGGCGCACTCGTGGGGTGCGAGTATAGACGAAAATAATGTGCGAGCGATAAGTGAATAGATGCGCCGCCATTAACCATGCACAAATGTTGGATCCGTTTTTGTACGCGCAAAATTGATTCACGCCAATTCAGCCACTTTTGGCGTGAATCAATTTTGCGCGTTCGCGTTGGACCCAACATTTTTTCATGGTTATTTAATAAATAGTATAAGTGTTTGCCCCGAGGTTGTAACCCCGCATGGTCACCTTAAATGACGTCTCTGAGTGCGGCCGTAAACAAAGGATTACATTGAACATTTATGAATAAAGCCCTAATGTTTTATGTAGTATTTTCCTTCATTTTCAACCGAGTAAATACGCCTTCATTTTTTCGTAGCACTGTCGTGATTGATGGATCAGTTGCCCACTATTTTTATCGCGAATGGACTTAGTTCCTTATATGGCTATAAAGGTGCAGAGGAAGTAGCGACCTGTGAAATCGCTAACGTCTCGTTCGTGCCCATAAATGGAGATGAAACCATAATTTAATCGCGCTTTGTTATGACGACTAAATAAAGATACAATTTTGTTTTTGTCGTGTAAAACCAGTTTTGCCAAAAGATTTCCTCGTTATTGTCATGTCTGGGTTTACAATAATGTTGCAAAGAGCTGCTGTTTTAGTGATGTCTCTGTGAGGGAAGTGAGATTAAAGTTATTACAGTTTCTTTCTTGTCTTGACTATGATCAAACCGAAGATCTCATCCCAAACTGATAGATGATACTCATTAATGTGGGATCAATATTATATTATTGCTACATAATAAATATAATGGACTGTAAAGCTTACCGAATGGCAGCCAAGAATGGGACGACGTCCTGTGGGTAGACCACCTGCCCGATGATCCGACGATATTGTGACAGCAGTGGGGAAACAATAGATGAGGCAGGCAAGGGACCGAAGGGAATGGCGGGATAAAGAAAAGGCTTATACTCAGCAATGGGTGGATGTGGGCTGATATGATATATGATATACTGGCAGCACAAGATGTTGGCGAAGGTACTATCTTGGTGTTGTTGGACTATTCGCGTGCTTTTGATACTATCAACTCCACAATTCTTCTGTCTAAATTGAGATATTACGGTTTCGATGATTTGGCAATCCAATGGTTCGATAGTTATCTGTCTGAGCGCAAACAATATGTAGAAACTCAAAATGACAATGGCTCCATGTCACGGTCTTGCACAACCCAAGTCACAAGAGGAGTTCCTCAAGGATCGATACTAGGACCAATACTCTTCGTGTTATATACCGCCGATATCATTACCAACATAAAAACCTGCAATTACCATTTGTACGCGGACGATCTCCAACTCTACATCTCGTTTAAACCTGAATTAACTGATGCAGCTGTGGATAATCTAAATAAAGATCTTGACCGTGTTAGCCAGTGGAGCGATCAAAATAATCTGGTATTGAATCCTCACAAGTCCAAATACATGATTTTTGGTTCGAAAAACGTGTTGGATAAAATAACTGTTCAAAACCCACAAGTGAGCATGATGGGGGAGCTCCTGGAACACGTATCTCAAGCACGAAACCTTGGCCTTGTCATGGAAGGAGGGCTGAAATTCGAGGGGCACGTACTGGAGATCACGCGGAATTGTTTTTACCGGCTAAAAATTCTCTACCGCGTACGTGATTACGTAGATGTAGAGACTCGGATTAAGCTGTGTGAATCGCTTGTTCTGTCGAAGTTAAACTACGCTATCACTGTTTTTGGAGGATGTCTGCTGGGTCGTACAAAAAAGCTTATTCAACGTATTCAAAATGCTTGTGCGCGCTATTGTTTCCCAGTTCCCCGACGTTCCCGTATAACGCCATTTTTAAATAAAAACAATTTACTTAATATGTCCGCTCGCTACACACTTCACTTTGCATCCTTACTTTTTGATGTCATCATAAAGAAAGAACCACCCTATCTATACCACAAGTTAAAGTTCACTCAATGCAAGATGCGTATTGCCCCACGCCTAAGGTGTCCACAGCACAGCACGGCTGCGTTTCGTGGCAGCTTTCGTTACGCTGCCACTAAATGTTGGAACAACCTGCCGCCGCCGATCAGAAATTCACAGTCTGCTTTCTCCTTTAAACGTCATCTAAGGAAATTTCTGTTCGACGAGCAAGTACTATGACGTAAGCGCAGCCGTGCTGTACTATACTATACAACATCCACACTCTCTTTCATACACACCTTCTATCACACACACCAACACTGACGTAACGTGACGTAACTACGCGCATACACACGCACGCCCGCACTCACACTCACACGCACGAATGTACCCACACACACCAGTATGCACGCCCGCATCCCAAATAAGCACACATAGGATACTTTATATGGATTTCAATTTCGATGTACATTTATTATTACTATTTGAATGTTTGCATCTTTGTGTCTTTTTTTTTATATATAAATTGTATAAGCCGGTGATTCTACCTCAATGGTTCCCACAGAATACCAGCGTCATGGCCATCCGCCGTGACAAAGCAGCTGAGTGGTAACCATTTTGGTAACACGTCACGGCAAAGTGTCTCTTTCTTTTATATTTTCTTGTACTATGTTTGTGACGTGTTTACCAAATAAAATTTTATTCATTCATTTTTTTATTCATATGATGACGATGATACAATAAATATAACTCTGTAATACAATGGTAATTGTTTTCCCAAGATACAAGCTTTGCTTAGTTTGGGCACCCCTGGAAATGAAGTGATTTTGAATATTAAATCTTTTATAAACCTATTTCTAAATTAGTTTTTAAATCCGTTCTGTTCCAATAAATAAATTTTGCATTTTCATGTGACATCTCAGTGAAGAACATAATTATACTTATGTACTTATATTAGGTCCAGTTTAGGAATATTTTCTGTACTGGTGGTTAAATATTTGTGTAATTTTTACTGCCTTGGTGGCGCAGTGTTGAGTAGGTCACACTTTAAAGCGACGGCTGCGCAAGAGATCCCGGGTTCGATCCCCCGGGTCGAGCCAAAAATTATAAGTTTTCTGTTAGCTCAGTGTCTGGAAGTTGGCAGTCTTGTACCCCCATGCCTCGAAAAGTACGTTAAGCCGTTGGTCTCTCGCCCGATCCCCTTCCGGTTGTGTCACTCTGGTGTCCCATCAGAATGTGTGGGCACTATAATATATCCTGCGTATGTGGCTAATCGTTGAGATTGGCCGCTGTAGCCGTAATCGGTTGGAGGATTATCCATACTAATATTATAAATGCGAAAGTAACTCTGTCTGTCTGTCTGTCTGTCTGTCTGTCTGTCTGCTACTCTTTCACGCCAAAACTACTCAACGGATTTAAATGAAATTTGGTATACAGATAATCTAGACCCTGAGAAAGCACATAGGCTACTTTTTATTGCGAAAAGGGGGTTGTAAGGGGTTGAAAGGGGGGTAAAAAGTTACTTTTCCACGCGGACGGAGTCGCGGGCGGCCGCTAGTTATTAATATTTGTGTATTTTTTATTCAAAGTTCATTCACTACTGGTAAAAAATCGTTAACAACACAACTTTTTCCCTATAAAAAAACCCTATAAAGTTTAAACTTTAATATTGTTTATAGGGAAAAAGTTGTGAAAATGATGACATCATTAAAGACGCCCCAAAAAGGCAGCCCAATTCTCGGGCTCGTGATATTTTGAAAACATGGGGGATGATGTCACATGAAATCCATACAAAAAAAAAACGATGTTTTAGTGATATACATATGATGATAAATATCACGAGCACGAGAATTGGAGTCTATGTATTAAATTTAATGTTATATGATATTTGCTTGTTAATATAAAAATATTTAAGAACACAATTTCTTTCATTTATTTTATTTGTAGAAATAAAAAAACTTTTTAATATGTGCTTACTAACTAATTATTTTATAAAAGTACTTACATAATACGGAGAGCTACACATCAATGTAGACATAAAAATCTGTCCAATTTTTACATTTGATTTTCATCTTTATAACAAAACGCTAAACGTTTTAATCAAATTAAATTAGGAAATTTGTAATAAACTCATGTGTGGCTGTCTGTACACTGTCATCAATTGTTGTTGAAAACCATACTTACCTACTAGGTATAGGTATAAATAAATTAACATCATCACATATATTGATCTGACTATCAGATTTAGGTAGCTCAATGATGATATCAAAACTAAAAGCGGAATTACAAATATATACATGTAAATACATACTTATAATCCGCTTGAGAACTAAGGTCACAGACTTAGCCCAAAGGATTGCATGCCCCAAGTGGCAATGGGCAGGGCACATAGCGAGGAGAACAGACGGCCGTTGGGGGGAATGGTCCTCGAGTGGAGGCCGCGTACAGGAAGTCGCAGCTGTGGCGCCCCCCACAAGGTGGACCGACGATCTGGTGAAGGTCGCGGGAATCTATTGGATGCGGGCGGCACAGGACCGATCTGTGTGGAGAACATTGCGGGAGGCCTACGTCCAGCTGATGATGATGACTTATAATACATAAAAATCATTAGATTAGATGGTTATAATTAATTAAGACGGGTACCTATTAACACGAAATTTATTGTGATATACATACGACATTATGTACACATCAAATATGTGCTTGACGTTTCGGTTACGTTACAGCAGGGCCCCAATACGTGACATTTATTGTCATGCGACATATATCACTAAAACATAGTTTTTTTGTATGGTTTTCGGGTGATATCCGCCATGTTTTCAAAATATCAGGGGAATGAGAATTAGGGTCCAGCCGAGGTCACAAGTGGACTAATCCCCCGTCTTAATTAATTATAGTTAAATGCACCATGCAAAAACTAATAGATGATTTTGTTTAAAGAACGTAAGTAACTAAGTAAACTACGCTGCTACGATTTTATTTTATTTTATTTTATTTATTAGGACAACCAACAAGGCATACACTAAAAAGCGCTTAAGACTATCGCAGTAATTCGTTCTAAGTGTTGACTTACTTATAGGTTGCCACGGCATGCAAATGTGGACAAATATTAAATAGAAAAACCTAAATCTAAATTATATTTACTATTATTATAAATGATTAGAGAGAAGCTCTTATATTAACTTAAATTAACTTAAACAACCGAGAAAGAAGAGATAATTTTCCGTTTAAAAACAAGCGGTTTGTCGAAGAATATGTCTGCAGCATGACTTATTCTGTTGAATTGACGCTGGATTCTATTGACGGTAGAATGGTGGCCAAGATTTGTTTTGCTACCCCTTATGAAGAACGGAGCATATCTGCTGGCACGAGGGAGCTTGTTGCTTGGGAGATTTCAAGTCTTAGAGAAAAAAAAACATTTCATTATGTAGGACATATTTGCTTGAATAGAAAATAGGCCTAGGTATGTGTTAAGCAATAGGTCCCAGTAAGAAATAATCGATATCCTTTTCTTATTATTATTACTTATGTAAGTAACAAATTCCAACATTATGTATTATTTTAATTGGTTAGTAAATTAACCATTGCACTATAAATTAACAAACGCAGCCGGTTGTATAATTTTATTAGATACAAATAAAAACGACAGAACTGAGAAGTTATTTTATTTAAATAAATACTTATTAAACTACCAGGCATATTGCCACAGATATTGATATGGCATAGGCAATGCCTATTGCCTATTAGGGCTTAGGGCATAATTTATTTGTACTTATATTTATACCAAAATTACTTATAAATTACTTATGCCAAAATTTAATGTTTTCACGTAGATTGTAGATTGGAAATGTATGTAACTATTATATACAAATACAAAAGTATGTAATTATAAATGTAGGTATGTACTATTACTATTCACGAATAAGTTCTACAAAAATGCGCCAAAATTCAAATGATAATTGACAATTCCACCTATTTCCGTCAGTCCATAAATGGGCATTTATTGAATAATGAAACCTGATTGGTCGACACGCTCCGTCATTGCAGCTGTGATTGTGAGTCACTTTTGAAGAGGCACTCACACAATTTTAGATTTTATCTACAGCGTTGAAAAGGGTGATTGTATTCTATTATCTAATCACACCGAGAGCGACATCGCTCTACATAAAAAGAAAATAATTTTTCCTCCCAGTATTAGCGCGTATCGCAACGAAGCTAGTAGTGTTTTTGTCAAGAGGTTGTCACTCTTGCGTCTACGGTCAAATACAATAATATTTATGTTAATATCAAAAAGAATAATCACAATATTCAGATATTTTTAAACGCATATAGTAGTGATCTATAATAACATATTTATCGTAATATATATCTAAAACACTATTTTTGATTAATTTAGTTATTAAGAAGATTGTATGTTGACTCATGCTTAAAATTTTGACACATGCGCTGATTGGTCGTTGCAAAATACGTGTAGCCAACATTCCGAACAGTGTCGTTCCGGTCGCCGTGGTCGTGTGTCGGTGAAGTTTAGTGGTGGAATTTTTACGTGTTTAACATCAAAAAATGGTAAGTGAAGAAAATAAATTGCAGTGTATCATGGACGTGATGTGATTTACATTTTTTGTAGTGGTGCAATATGATTTTGGAAGTCGCAATTACAACAAAACGGGTTCTCCAGCGACCGGTGCCGCCATATTTCGCACAACCCTCGGTTCAGTTCGCACGCCTTTTCGTAAAAATAGTTGTCACCGTTCAGTGATTTTATGCCACGTGTTGTGCTCTCTGCGCTGCCCCAGGCGGTTGGTTGGCGATAACGTGCAAAGTGAATGTATATTAGTCGGTTAGTATAGCGGTGTTGAGTTTCACTTATGTTGGAAAGGTTATTCGTGCAACGCCTTTTTTGACGAGTCCGTGGCCTGCACGGGGCCGGGTGTGTTGTTGGGCGTGCTGGCGGAGTCCTCAGCGAGTTATTATCAGTATCGGAGGCCGGCGGAGCGGAGGGCATCGAACCTGTGGTCAATGCATCGCGCATTCGCATATCTGTTTGACCATATATGGTATAGAGGTGGTACGGCCGGCTGTCACTCTGTGCCGATCTATTTCGGGGTGAATAGGTGCTAATGGTTTTGGGCGCGCCTCCGTGGGGCACTCGCAGCCTAATGAGGCAGATTCGGCTATTGCTCTCGCCAATGTCAAGGTCACCAGTTTATCGCACCTGTGTAGTAAAAACTAGAGTCATCACTATGACCCTTATCTAGAGGCAATAGCGTTCATTTTAACGGCTTATCTCAATTAAAGGAAATGTCTTATCAGAATGAAATCCTGTTGAGTCATAGCAGTGTTTCTTAGTGTTATAGATGCCCTAACTTGGTACCTTTGTAAAAGTGCAACTCATGTTTGTTGATGTGTGAATCATGGTGTTATAGTCTCCAATGATTCACTAATTTATTCTTTAATCACACTTGGGATTGGTAATGAAACAATCACAGTACAGACCAAATTGTCATGAATTTTATGATGATTTTTTAAATCAATTGGTACTAATATCTAATGTACCCACTATCTCTATCAGGAGAGGGTTAAACATCACTGAATTCATTATTTTTTTACACTTCTGGGCAAATTCTGATTTAAACTAGTTTAATAGCTCTTCTACATACTTAATTTTAATGAATGAAAACAAAACAGGTGATTTTGGAAATACCACTTCATGTTCTTATCATTTAAATTTGAATTACCAAGTTCAGATAGAACACCATTAGGTAAATATTCACTATTTATGTTGTAAGATAAGACAATATTATTTTTGTATTATCTAAAAAGCTTAATGAGATTATTAGAAATGTATTTGTATGATATCATAATCATAGAAATAATTCATTCTAAGTTTTATTATATCCATCGAATAAATGTAAAGTTTTCTGATATTTATTTCAAGTTAGGCAGCTAATCGGATGTGTTGTGTCAAGAATTCTTTACAAGTTTACATGAATTCAGAATCCATGACTTGGCAAGTCTCCATTGCCATAAGTGGTTGATAAATGGAGCCAATTTTATACCTAGACAACAGTCTGACAGGACTGGAAATGAATTGGATACTAATCTATCAGCCTGCTTTTTAACTGACTGTCATATTAGGAGGAGATTGTTATTCAAGTGTAAATATCTTATGTATCTATATGTTTCATTGTATCATCACATTCACTGCACCGAAAGAAATTATATTTCTGTTTCGTGGCCTCTTGTAGGCTGAGGCTTGTGGCTTTCGATGTATGAGGTACACAAGTGCAATGATATACATGCATCAGCTTACAGGAGGCCACGAAACAGAAAAAGGTGAACCTTTCATTTCATTTCTATTTCGTGGCCTCCTGTAGGCTAATTGGCTTGATGGCTTTCGATGTATGAGGTACACAAGTGCAATGATATATACATGCATCAACATTTTTGTATTATCATCATCAGCCTGTTCCACTGCTGGACATAAGCCTCTCCTAATGTTCGCCACTCCGATCAATCTTTGGCTACTCGCATCCATCTCCAGTCAGCCATCCTGCATAGATTGTCACTCCATCTGGCCAGAGGGTGCTCTGCACGTTTACCAACATGATGGTCTCCACTCTAACTCGCTTTAACTATTATTCATCAATAAATAATAATAATTCCAGATAAGACTACCAGCATTATGGTATTAGGAGGCCTATTACTGGGAATAAGGAAAACCTGTGAGACAAATCAGAAATCCAATTCTCATGCTTGTGACATTTATTTTCATACGACATATATCACTAAAACATAGATTTTTTGTATGGTTTTCAGGTGATATCCACCATGTTTTAAAAATATCACTAGTGTGAGAATTGGGCTCCTGTAATGGACAACATTTCAAATTTTTAACATGTCCATATTGTTTTTTTATATGAAAGTAGACATAAAATGAACAGACCCATATTTTTTCTTTTTTCAAAATTTGTCCATTTTCATGCATAAAATAATTATTGAAATTTTTTTTATTCTAAATAGACGTAAGCGCCAAATGACGTCATCGGACGGCTGAATACAGCGATATTCCTTTGCTTATCATTGTTTTAATAAAAAAAAGGTACTACTGTCAAAGGTAAATAATACTAGTGTCAACATTGTCAACGTCATTCATACATTCAACGTTGACAAGTTGTCTTTTTTTTTTGACAGTTACATGTCATGAGTTTGGCATTACGTAAATTTAAAACTATAATGTTCTAAGCAAAGAAATATTTTACATTCTGCCGTCCGATGACGTCATCTTACGTTTTTTAGTTTTTAATTTTTTTCTCAGTAAATAAGCAATATAAAAAATGAATAAATATATATTCGAGCAGCGGAAAAGTAAACACAGAATTGGTATTTTTTGTTTCAGAGCTTAGCAATTTTGAAATGTTGTCCATTGTTGCTTATTTACGGTACCCACTTTCAATGCACTGATCTTTTCCTCTACCCCAAAGTTATCTGGAAGAGATCGTTTTTATAGCATTGAATACTGTAACTGCTATACACTACAATTCTTACTTATTTGCTGATTACCAGTTCAAGGATTTTGAACAGATGCCTTCGGCATCAACTTCTTTCTTTTTGTAGGACTGTGGCCAATAAGCAAGTGTGTGAAGATATGACACCTTACGTGAGGAGCCGGATACTCATCAGTAGCAAAAACCTCTTGTTAAGAGGTTGTCGGTCTTGCTCTGGTGATCTTGTAAATGAAAGGTTCCCAAAACAGTATGTTGAACATTTTGTTCATGCTCCCCAGATGCACTATGAACTTATGAAGGTAGAAATTTTGACATAAGTGTACTATGGACCTAACTTGAATAAAGATTTTTTTCTTTAATATTAGCTGCGATCCGCCATGATTCTTACCTCAATATTATTTTAAGTTACTGTAAGAGTGCCACACTTCGGCATTAATGAGCCGGGTCGCCCGGACTGATACCAGGGTCTCACAGAAAAGCAGCATCTGTACTCTCTTTTTCTGAATGGGAATACCCAAGGTCCAATCCTGGGAAAGGATTTCTTGGCTTCTTATGACTCCACCGGTGTTGCGGGTGATGGCAATCGCTTTCCATAAGGTGATACATCTGCTCATCGGCCACCTATAATAGATAGATAGATATACATTATTGCACAAAAAAAAACACAACTTTAAAAGGCATTACAGAAACTTAATTGTACAATTTTGGCGGTCTTATCGCTGGAAGCGATTTCTACCAGACAACCTTCAGAAATATTATAAAATAAATATTGACCCTGAATTGTGCACATTAATCAGTCTACAGGTAACAACATATATACCTACCACTACCCTACATTCCAACTTGTGATTACGATGATTGCTCTCAACCAGATGACTATATGACCGTCTACTGAGTCAGCGCATTGTTGGCAGTGACGCATAGACAAGTTTATTCACCCCTCCCCACCACTCGGCGGTAGGTTGACCGCATATTCATTAAGTGACCAGACATATGAAGTGCTTTTCCTGATGGCAGTCCAAGCCAATTCAGTGAGGCCTTATAATTTTATTGCAGAAGATGTTATCATACCCACCTTACAAAACGATTTCTAACCCTCAGTAGGAAAAACCTCAGAATAATGATGGGGACAATCACGGGCCACTGTCCCCTAAATAAACACCTTTACACCCTAGGCGCTACCGACAGCCCCCTATGCAGGGGATGCTTCAGCGCCGAAGAAACAGTCACACACGTGGCCCTGGAATGCGATGCGGTGACCAGACAACGCGAAAAAATCCTCGGATCGGCGGGGTCACTCCGCGAAGCCTGTGAAGCTCCCAGGAAGCTTCTGCGCTTCTGGGCGGAGTTAGGCTGGCTAGAATGGCCAGGACCCAACACGGGTCGGTAGGTGCGGAAAAAGGAGTCCACATTACATACCTTACAGATACTTTTGGGTCGGTACATACATACATTCTCTGGGATTGTTGTTATACAAGCATTTGACCACCGGAGGTCCAGTCCAAGGGAAAGTGAGGTTTAACAGTTGATACTTGTGACTCCACTCTGGTGTTGCGAATGTCACGCCTGGGTATACACCCGTCCATAGGCCGCGACAATCGCCAATCATCAGGTGATTCGTCTGCTCGTTAGTCACCTAAAAAAAATACATCTGGAGCCCAATTCTCGGGCTCATGACATTTCTTTTCATACGACATATATCACTAAAACATAGTTTTTTTGTATGGTTTTCAAGTGATATCCGCCATGTTTTTGAAATGTCACAAACCCCAGAATTGGGCTCCTGAGCGGCCCTAAAACATGCTTAGAAAAGATCCCATAGTTCAGCGAATTTGAAAACAAGTAGATGTTTATTCCGGGATTCGACGTATGGAAGTTGTTGGGTACAATATAAAATACCCTGACCTTACCAGCTGATAATTACAACGAACCGCATACACCACGCTAGGCGGGCCTCGCTGTCAGAGTGACGCATAAGCGCGAGGTCATTCACCCCTCCCCTTGTCGCATCCCTCGCCAAAAGAGACGTGACGTCACACTTAATGAGATGCTGCGACACGGGACGAAAAATATGGACTTATTAGATTGTATTCGTTTTAGAATTTGTTATAATAGTGATACTTAATGTAGAAATTGTTAAATGCATTGTATTCAGGCGATGCAATAAAATTATCAGCATCTTAGCATTTTATCCCGGTTGTCGCTTCGGAGCCCGGGGTCCTCGATATGAAAAAAAAACATGGCGTATGATGACAAAATATCACGTCACGAGAAATGGCCTACTAACGAGCTTTCGCACGCTAAAATATTTAAAAATAACAAAATTGTTGTAAAAACATTTGGTTCAATATAAATTGACCGTGGGAGAGCTACGCTTCGGCATGAATGGGTTGGCTCGAACGGAGTGATACCACGGCCTCACAGAAAACCGGCGTGAAGCAGTACTGTGTACAGCACAGTAAGCGGAGGCCTCTAGAGGAAATGGGGCTTTAAAGGTTGGCAGGTTTGCACCTGTGTGACGTGACGCTGTTGTCCATGGTCGGCAATCGCTTACCACCAGGTGATTCGTCTACTAGTCTGCCACCTAACACATAAAAAGAAAGTTGACATTTTGTAGTAACCCTAAATAGTTTTGTACAAAGTTTTTGTAAAATTAGTACCGGAAACATCACGCTCCTCGTTCTATTGAACTAAACAATCTATTCCGATCGCTATGATGTGTTACACAAGTATCACCATGAACTAATGCATCATCCACGCAAATATTTGCGATTCCCGTGGGATTTCAAATGCTATTCTCGGCTTCTTACCAAAATTCCTTACGTTTTATATTCCTGTTGAATATTCATCTCATATTCTCATAAATATCCAAACTACTCTTTGACCTAAAAATTAGTGTCACGTATTTCGACGACCATCATTATTTTAGCTAAACTGACTGTATTTCTATGTAACTCAAATAAATTGCTTCAAGAAAAGAGCGTATTCATTCTTAAAAGGTCGGCAGCACACAGTGTGCCTCCTCTGGTGTTGCAGGTGTCCATGGGCGGCGGTAATCGTTTACTGTCAGGTGACCCGTCGGCTCGTCTGCCCCCTATCTCATAAAAAAAATTGTACTGTTACTTGTTTAGATAATCTACTATTGATTGACATGTTCTTGTATCAAAAATGTATGGACATTTTGGAATTGTTAACAAGAAAACACTTAACTACTTGTAAATCATTTCTATCTTCCCTATGCGAGTTCTACCAAGTACAAACTTTATTTTAGTCCTCGTCGTTTTGAAAACATAATCACAGTTGTGTCAGTTACAATTTTATTTATTGTCAACCTCCTTTGAGATCTTGGCATCGTCGTTGCTTTCATCCACAGCATAGCAAAGTTAAATTAGATCTTAAGGTACTCCTGAATCCCTTTTCTTTTATACAGGACCACGATCTAGTGCCGTCTATGACCTTTGCAACCCTTAATTAAAGGGGCAGCTGCACGAAGAGAATCATGGTTTCAGTATCTAAATTGACCACCGCAGACGTGTGGCAAGCCTCTCAGTCTTCTACCGAATTCATTTCGGAGAGTGTGCGGAGGTTCTCCATAATTTGATTCCCCTAGCCCATTCCATCACCGGACAACAAGGCAAGGGTTTCATCCATACGTTGTTGGCTTACCCCTTATCCTCACGAAGCGATTTGCTTCCACATTACAATTTACAAACTAAGTTCTGGTCATCTGCAGAAGAACTAAGTATCCAAACGTAACCTTTATATCATCATCCATCTACTACCCCAATCAGATCTCATATTAGGATATTTTAATTCATGTTTCAGAGATTTTTTCGGAGAGCTTATTTTGACAAATACAACTGAGAATGCTCACAGTAACATATTCGAATTCATTTGTATTCAACTAGCTTTTGACGCTTTACTTACGGGTAAAGGTATCCCACTATCTCCAGCTAGTCAATGTAGCACTGATATATTTTTTTGTCTTGGTATCATTCAGAGCAAGCAAAGGCATCGTAGGTTTTTCGTCAGCAGTTTCATCACTGCCTCCTTTACTGTGTGTTAAAACTGTCACAGAGCTCATTCATAAGGCGAGATGCACACGATTATTAAATCCGACCTTGCTAAAATGTTTATTGGCATTGCACTCATTCGGTTCACTAACCAGATATTTAAATATATCAGTGCAGTTCTTGAAGAGTAAATATTTGTATTCTTTGCACTTACATCGAGAGTGATATTGGAAGAATACCAATTTCTGGTTGATTTTCCACCAGCGGGCTATTAACGAAGGGCAATACATAATTTGAACAGTTGATAAATCGTGTTTCTAATGTATATCTAGACGATGTCTTTACCAATGAATTTAATAATACATACGAATAGCATGTCAGTATTGGTAAGGACCTTCGTCGATGTTGATACCAAAAACGATTTTTTTTTCTCTATTTTCTGTTCTGTTGTAACACTTTTAATTCCTATAGATAAATAATACAAGGCACTATTAATGTACGTTCATTAATATCATAAATACTTTAAAAATAAACCTTTTAGCACGTTTAGTCAAGTAACAAAAAATTGCTGTGCTTAATGTTGCTTCGCGCAGTATATTTTGTCCAGTGCCTTAGTTTTGGCAAACTCTTTTGTGGCTTACGTAAATCTAAATGTTGTAAATTCATCCATCATCTTGTGTTCTTGTTTCCAAGACGAATGTAATTTTTGTAAGATCTGTTAATTTTGAAACATTCTGAGTTTCGGATAAGTGTGATCGGGAGAGCTAATCAGAAATAGATCTGCGTATAATCCCCTCTTATTTATAATAGCAACGATATAAATAACCCATACGTGAGTCAGATTAAGAATTCGATGCGTCGTAGGTAGATAGCTCTGTCTCATTAAATGTAAGCACTTGGACAGAAAAGAAAGTGTTTTTTAATTTGCGCACTGTATTTTTTATTTTATTTCTTCAAGTGATAGTTACCTCTAGCTGGACTAGATAATCTATGGCTAACTATGGTCATTACTACCTCTTCAGTTCCTCAAATGGGATCCTGGTAAATTAAGCATCAGTAAAGAATGACTATTTTTATAGCTTACCACAATGCATGCATAGATCTTGAAACTGTATGTTACATGTGACTAATGCCCAAATACTCGAGTCTTTTTAATTTTGATAACTGATCAGATCAAGAATTTCGGATTTTACTGTCTGTCCTCATATTTTCTTTGGTTAAAAAAGATCTTGCATCAATTTTTGTCACAGTCATTATGTCTACATCTAGTCCAATTAAAACTAGTATTTACGTGCACGCAACAGAAATCCTTGTAAATCATGTTGCAAAATGTGTTGACTTTAAAATACAAAGCGAAAGTTTCCCAGAAACCAGGATTGGAATTCAGCGAAGGATAAATTTGTCGTCGATTGTGGGCTGCACAATAGCTGGTTCTCGGACTGTGAAGAAAGGCGAACTAAACAAAAGAATGTAAAGCAACTCATTTGTACGTTTGAAGCGGAGACGGTCGTCGTATCGTCCAAAAGTCACCGTTGCATGAATCATCTGCAAAGAGATAAACCGAATTTAAATTACGTCATTATTGGTTTCGAGCCTTATGATTTATTAATTGCACGAAACTGGTTGCTGACAAGTTCTTTCGTTAATACGAGGATACTGGTGGGTAACTGTCAGTAGGTGTGGCGACTACAGCTCTTTCGACTACGGCTTCGTCAGTATCGTATCGTATCGAAGACGTTTACTGCAAAAAAAAACATTAATTTCACACAGACGCTTTAGTTTCGTAGTTGAGTAGTAAAATAACTGGTTGACATCAAATTTTACCAAAAATTGCGCATATTCTTGTGGATACTGTCGAATAACTCATTGCTGTGGTATCACTACACTAATGCACGCATTGATGAAACCCTTCTTTTATACAAGAAGTCATTCGTTTCCATCCACTATTTCGTATGTAAATCTGCTTTATAAACAAGGACATTAACATTCTATCCATATAGTATGTTGTTGCGTTACCCAGTCTTTGAATTTGCTCAATGTTCCGGTGCATCAACGGAAATGTATGACTCAACAGCTTCATCTTTTTCTAAAACGCTTGCTGTGTCATTGTTAAGATATTCAATACCGTCTAGCAAGTAATGGTGTGTTTGTTTACAGAAACAGTCATTTATTTAGGGCAATGGCCGTATTAAAAAGTACGGGACACTGGAGTTATTTCGTCCATTGATCGCTCCTAAATTAATCGCGTGGAATATTAAGTCTATTTCTTCCAAAAAAACCTGCGCTGCTAAATATTGAATTTGATGACTCATTTTGAAAGCTTGATGATTCATTCGTGATACATTACTATTTTTTTTTTATTGCTTTACTTAATCTTATGTCCTGTTATTCGTCTTCAATTTATACATAGTTCCATCTACATTGTCTCTTTGCACACGTTCCGTATAGTCTGTCTCTTATCTCATCATGCCGAACCACACCGCGATCACTGCAAGCAGGCGTTCTGTGTCTGTCTATCTATTTTGATATCACACTGGACAAACATTTTAGTGTGATCCAATTTTAGAAAGTGTGTCCGTTCCATTCCAATTCTTGTGTTTTTTGTATAATATTTATTCAGTTATTTCTGATATCCAAACCGTACTTGGGATGGCCATATGGCATGAAACCGTCCCGTATCGTACGAAAACATAAATGCGATAGGTCGCATCTAAACAAAACAGACTCACAGCACTTTTTTTTTGAATTATCATCAAATAACATTACAAATTATACATGTACAGGAATAAGACAGCTCATAAACCACAGAGGTGTGTCTTGTGCTATCGTGAGCTGTGCGTTATTTTTTTTTTATTTGATAGAAATGGGGTGAGCCCTGCGTCTCATAGCCACTGCGACCAGTAGATGATCTATTGTGGCAGCCCCGTAACCTATTACAGCACCTCATGTAGCTCCAGTTCCAGGATAAACCCGAGAATGGAGCTGATGGGGGAGCTCTTGATCTCGTCAGCCGAGATCATGTGTGCTCCCAGGTGCCGGCTTCTGCAGCGGTGCAGCGCTATGCACTCGCCGAGGACGTGGATAATCGTTTCCTCGTCCTCGCGACAGAACCTGCAGATTTTGGTATCTGTAAGGCCCATGTTGTGCAGGTGCTTATTTAATTTGCAGTGCCCTGTGAGGGTCCGAGTGAGTGCCCTAACATGTCCTCTACTCAGTTTTGTTATTTCTACAGCTCGTTTCTGATCGAACGCCTGTATCAACGCCTTAGACTGTTCTAGTCGAGGTAATCTTTTCCAGAATTCAGTGCTTTGTTTTTTCTCCCACTCTTTTAACTCGAACCTGACCATGCATGCTGGAACGCCACTTATTGGTTCCGGTCCGAGTAGTGGGCTCTCTGCCCCGGCCTTTGCTAGCACGTCAGCGACTTCGTTGCCTCTGATATTGCAGTGTCCCGGTACCCAAATCAGATTTACAATGTTGGCATTGCCAAGCTGGTTTAGGAGCAGGACACACTCGCTAGTGAGTTTGGAGTCAAGTTCACAGGATGTTAACGCCTTGAGGGCAGCTTGACTATCTGAGAAGATGAATATCTTCTTATTCTGGAGATTCATTTGTAGACTCTCTTGGACACAGCCAATTATTGCGAAGACTTCCGCTTGGTACACTGTGGTATAGCGACCCAGGTTGGCGAATTTGCGTATTCCGCAGCGATCATTACAAAATCCCGCCCCAGATATGCCCTGCTTCCTGGAGCCATCTGTATACCAAACGATGTCATTCTGCTTAACATTTCCGGGAGTTCCAGCCTCCCAGTCTTGTCTACTTGGTAACAAGACTGTAAACCGCTTATCGAAGCGGTGTTCACGGACCATGGAGTCAGAGGGCATATCCATGACCGGAATTTTCATTAGTTCATTGTAGAGGCCTCTCATGACCCTAGAATGCCATCTCGTCCTCCCTCTGATTTTCGCTCTCGTGATAGCCATCCTCGCTTCCATCTGCACGTGAATGTGCAGAGGTGGAATGTTCAGGAGGGCATCCAGTGCTGCAGAGGGAGAGGACGAAAGCGCGCCAGTGGCTATAAGGCAGGCAGTTCTTTGAACTTTGCTGAGGTTCTCTACGCAGTTAAGTTGGTGCGTCTTCTTATACCACACACAGCAGCCATAAGTGACGATCGGCCTCACTATGGTTTTATAAATCCAGAGTGCGGCCATGGGCCGTAGCCCCCATTTTAGCCCCACCAACCTACTGCTTGCCCCCATCGCAATTTTTGCCTTTCTAGTGATGTAGTCGAGATGCTTGTTCCATGTTAGTTTTTGGTCTAAAAAGACTCCGAGATATTTGACCTCGTTGGACAAGCATAGCTTCGTACCAAGAAGTGTTGGGGTGTGTAGCGCCTCTAGTTTCCTTCTTTTGGTAAACGGGATTAAGACCGTCTTACGTGCATTGACTGTTAGCACGTGTCTCGTGCACCAGTTTTCTACTATTCGTAGGGCCCTTTGCATAAGATTGGAAATGGTGCTAGGGCATTTTCCTATGACCATTATTACTATGTCATCTGCGTAACCCTGAGTCAGAAATCTGGCTTCATTGAGCTCGCAGATGAGACTGTCAACAACCAATGACCATTGAAGGGGTGATAGGACTCCGCCCTGTGGACATCCTCTGGTCACTCTATAATGTAGGGTTTTATTCATCAACGTTGTTGTTGCAGTCCGATTTTGTAGCATGGATCCCATCCATCTGTTGGTGGTGTCGTCGATTCCACGATTCACCATACTACGTGTTATAACATCGAAGTTGGTGTTGTCAAACGCCCCTTCGATGTCAAGAAAGGCACAGAGTGCAATTTCTTTGTCTTCTATGGCTTTCTCAATTCTGTCCACCAGGTCAATAAGTGCCGTTTCCGTGGACTTGCCTGTTTGGTAGGCATGTTGTCTTGCACTCAGGGGTTTTTCAACGAGGTATGTTGCCCTGATGTGACTGTTCAACACCTTTTCCATCGTTTTTAGTAGGAATGAGGTGAGACTTATCGGTCTGTAGGACTTGGGCTGCGATTTGTCTTTGTCCCCTCCCTTGGGAATGTAAGTGACCCTCGCCCGAGTCCACGCTGATGGCAGATAACTCCAAGCAAAGCTTGCACGGTATAATTTTATCAGCGTAGAGATGATGATATCTTCGCCCCGCTGCAACAAAGCCGGGAAGATACCATCGACCCCACCAGATTTGTACGGCTTGAAACTCCTAATGGCCCAAATTATCTGCTGGGGACGAAAAATAACGGAAGCTCTCCTCCAGTCTTCATTCCTCGGTCTCCTGTCCGGAGATTTACTGACCTGGAGTTCTCTTTCGTTATTAATGTACACGGATTCCGGAAAGTGCGTTTGAGCAAGCAGTCTCAGTGTTTCCTCCGGAGATTCTGTGAAAGATCCATCCGCTTTCCTTAGCAGGCCTAGATGGGATTCAGGTGTCTTGGATAGTATTTTGTGGATCCTGGCAGCTTGGGCAGTGTCCTTGATTGACCCGCAGAATTTTTGCCAGGATCTTCTTTTTGCTTTCCTGAGCTCCCTATTGAAACGTGTTAACGCCTTCCTGTAAGCATCCCAGATCTTGTCTTTTTTTGCCTTGTTAAATAAGGCACGGGCCTTTTGCCTCAGATGCTCCAGGTTTTTGTTCCACCAAGGCGTGTTTCTGTTGCTCTTAGTGGTCTTGAGAGGACAATTTTCTAGATACGCATTCATTAGGCTCTTGCCTAAGTCCTCTGCTGCGGCTTCCACTTGGTCCACAGTTTTGATGTATTTAAAATCTCCAAGGTATAACCTAAGGGAGTTCCTAAAGCCCTCCCAGTCTGTTCCCTTGGGGTCACGGTAGGTGTTCGGTTCCTTTGTTCCCGAGCATAGTATGTCGTACCTAATGTGGGTGTGATCGGACATGGACGGCTCATCTGAGACGTGCCAATTGGTCACTCGGTGTGCGAGATTACCTGAACACCAAGTTATGTCTAGTACTTCCTGCCTAGAACGTGTGGTAAAGGTTGGTTTACTACCCACGTTAAGAACAAATTGATTATTAGTGAGCAAGTAGTCAAACAGTAACTCACCTCTAGCGTTCGTGTTGGAGCTGCCCCATGATGTGTGGTGGGAGTTGCAGTCGGTACCCACCAGCAGCTGGGTTTCTCTCTCCAGACAGTATTCCACTACCGGCGTCACCTTGTTCACCGGATCCTGGTCCTCACCGGGTAGGTACATGGAGCTGACTATGAATGTCTCCCCACCTTTCCCCCCGGGTAGGTCTATATGCGCTGCAACAGCATCATCTGTACACAGAGAAGGGATCGGGAGGTAATTTATGCCTCTCTTGAAGAGCATGCATGCTCTTGGCCTTGCTCCGCAGGTGTTACTTAATATCTTACCTGCCGAGTTTAGCCCCATTACTGTGGTTTTATTCACCCACGGTTCTTGGATCAAGGCGATGTCCAGGTCCTCAGAGAGGAATCTTTGGCAAAGGGCAGCTGAGGCTGCCTTTGAGTGCTGGAGGTTTACTTGTATCACCTTAATCATTATGTTGTTGGGTTTGGGGATTGGGAAGGGAAGGGTTGGGAGAAAGTTTCTAAATTCGGAGGGAAGGGATAGGAGGATATTTGTGTAGGTGGGTTGTGTCTGTTTCTTACGGGGAGGGGGGGGGGGGGGGGATTATTTGTTTTTGTTGAGCAGGTTGCTTGCGGCTTTCCTGCTGGAGTGCTCCTGTGCTAGGGTCGGTAGATTTACCGGCCTTCGCACAGCGCCTCTCTTGCCGCGTCCCCCTGCTGGTCGTGTTCGACCACCACGACCACGACCTCTGCTGTCTAGGGCAGATGGTTGGCAGGTATTGGTGCTCCTGCCTCTCGAGGGTCCTGCAACACGACTGTTGCCCCTCGAGACTCCATGCGTCCCCCGGACGGGTGGAGGTGTGGTGCTGCTGGAGTCGGCTCCAGTTGCTCCTCTTGAGGGTTCCGTACCCGAGACCAAGTTGGAGGTACTTGGACGAGCCTCGACGCTTGCCCCCTCCTTCTTGTCCCCGGATACCTTGCCCCCTTTGACCCTTATCTGGATAAGGCCAAAGTCAAGGTAGAGACGCCCCTCGCGTTGAAGAATAGTCTCCAAGGCCGCCTCGTCGAAGGAAAAGGTCACTGTTTGACCTTTTGCTTCGGGCTTCCGGTTGACTACCCTCCAACTCGAGAGGTCTAAACCTTTGTTTTGTTTTGCCAACCTCCGCAGGATGGTACCTGCGTCGTGTTTGGCTTCCTGTATCCAGGCCGTACCATACCTAGGCTTGGGCATATCCTCTTCGCTTACAGCGGAGAGATTAGCCCCATCCCAGGGTTTAATGTTGGGCAGTTTGCGGATGAGCCACTCCTTCGAGTCCTCATCTGCGCACGCCAAAAGGATGCCACCCGAGCGCGGTTTGCATCCAATAAAGCTGGGACCGTCCCCATCATCTGAGGTGTCAATACACTTCAAGATAGCCTCTTGAAGCATTTCGACCCTCTCCTGGTCCATTTTTCCCAGGGCGTCTATGATGCCACACGTGACGGACCCAGCAACCTCCTTAAAAGTAGGCTTCGAGGTGGAAGGCTCGCCAAGCTTCGGTGCCTTGGTAGGATTGCCTTGATTCGAGGTAGACGAGGTATTGAGAGGGCGCTTAGTCGCCCGCTCCCTCGTTTCCCCCTCCTCTTGGGTCCTCTGCTTAGCCTTCTCACTCATGCGCAGTTCTAGCGCCTGCTCGAAGTTCATACCCTTCGCTACGAGCCGATAGATTTGCTTCCTATCAGCTCCAGAGAGCTTAACCCTGGGTTTACTCTCTGGCCCCTTGGTCGACGAGTCCCTTTGGTGCGTTGCACCCAGAGGGGTCGACTCCGCGTTAGAAGTACCCGGTCCATCAGTCCCAGGTGCTTCGGCAGTGATAGTATGCTCCTCAGTATCGCTACCAAAGAGCATAGCCTCAGAGGTACCTGGTACCTCTTCGGTAGAATTTAAATGGTTGTCTATAATGTCAATAATATCCATATAGTTCCCACGAGAAGCTAGGGAAGTAAAGGTCCACCCCTGCAGAGCCCCGCTTGCAGGGGTAAGGCTAAATAGACCTCGATTTCGCCTGGTTTCGAGGCCCCTCCGTTCTCGACCGAACATCCCTTCGGCCATGCATCTATCGGCACGGGTCGGATGACACCTTAGATTGGGGTTTTTTAGAGTCGAGGTTAACTCCTCCAGGACATGAGGGGAAGGATAAGGTGAGTTAGGGTGGTTCGAGGATGAGGCGGGGAGCATGGGTTTGAGGTTGTCAGGAATGCTCCTAGCCTGGGATTGGGTTTCGGAGCAGCCATCTATTGTCCGGGGTCAACGTGACACCCTCTCCCGTCCTCAAGCAAAGAGGTGGGTATGGGGGAGGGCGAGCTATCCGCAACCTGCTCACCCGCTCGGTCGCATCAGATGACAACTGCGCATGTCGCATACACTGTCAGTGGTCACTGGTCCCATAGAAAGTGCATGCACAAACCGAGCTGTGCGTTATACAAACTTATATTCAATACTCAATAATTTATTGAAAACCATATTTTGGGAATAAAAAGTGCAATTCGAGCGACACTAATAAATAAGTGCACAATATTTTATACAACTGTCCTAGCAATTGCTAAGACAGTATTACTTGTGAAAGGGAAATTCTGACCCGTTATAGACCCTCAGGTCGTTCTCATGTCCGCTTGTATCCAATTTCCTTGTATCAATTCCAATACTTGTGCATCACGTAAGTGTAAGCTTGGTATGACAACGGAATGTCTCCTATGGTTCAGTGGCGAACACGTGTGCCTGAGTGCATGTGCGCGCTATTCCTGTCTACGGCCAATGTCTCGAAGATCGTGTCTATTTATATACCCACACGGGAGTCACGGTTTTATTAGATTCTATCACCGGTTTAACTTTACTATAAGGCTGTAGCAGATCAAACGTTTTCTATAAACCCCTGGTATTATGGAAGCTTTTTGAGTTTCGCATGATACCAGGTAAGATCAATCCCGAAGTGGGAGCATGATGGAACAAACCCATAGCCACAGCTTTGGACGCAACCGAGAACAGCACGCTGAATAATGTTGATGACGGGGAAGGGTTTGTCAGGTCCTATCGCCGGTTGTAGAACAACATGGCTGCACCCAAAAAACATATCAGACACTATCTAAGAACACAATTAGGTAAAGTTAAGATTTTTCTTCTTTCGTTGCCTCTTCAGTTCTGGAGGTTGGCCATCAGCAGCTTCCCAAAATCCTCTCTGTTTATTGCGAGACGAAACAACACTTCCGCAGGTGCGATGCCGGTCCACTCTCTGATATTCCTTCTAACGCGTTGCCACCCCTCTATTTTATGATGAGTTGAGCAATCTGTACCTCTCATGTCTAAGTAGGGGACCTAGGTATTCGGTTTTCCGCAAATTGATGGCATTCATAAAGTTACGCGCCGATTAGTTTGTCGTTTCTGTCACTCTGTGTCCAGCTGATGGAGGATGGATGAACGGAGAATGCGGCAAGCATTAACATCTTGCCATCGGCTAAAACAGATCTCTCGCTCTATGTGCGTATGCGTTTGTATCAGTATTTCTAATGGAACACTGTGCCACTGCGTTTCATGTACCGATGAGAACCAAAACGATTTGAGTCAGCTACTTACACGTTATTAAAACATATTTCTCAGCGTAGAAAAACATTGTTATTCATCGCTAAGCACCACCTGTTCAAATAAGCGTTCAAAACAATTATAGCTATGTACATAAACATTTCCTATTGCAGTCATGACCTGCAGATAACATTGATAAACTCCATACTGTCTCCTAGCTATAACAAGACAATAATAATATGCTAGCTAATGGAATCTCTCATTGTTAACCAGCATTAATTAATCTTATATATTTGTGGGCTGTTTAGCCCTGCTAAATAGACGTGTGTAACTCTTTACTGAAATGACTCAGAGATCCGACTCAGCCAAATGATACACTGTTCCGAATCTCTAATGTTCGCTCCGAATGTATCATTCAACTCAAATGTATCTTGAGTCCGAATGAACTGAATGATCCCAGTGACCCGAATGAGCGAATTTATCCGAGTCGAATGATCCGAATGAGCGAAATGATCTGAATGATTCGAGTCAGCCGAATGTTCAGAATGAGCAGAATGATCCGAAGCGAGCTGTGGGCTGTCCGGGGTGAATAGGTAAGTCTTTCCATGTATTACGTGGGAAAAAGAGATAATTATTTATATTATTACATTGCACACAAGGAAGGGATAAATTATTCATTCGTAACAAAATCAATTAATTACGGATCTATCTGAGAGAGAGATGATGTTCCAAATGATTCAAATGAAGCTTTTCACTGATCCGCATCTTTGCACTGATCTAGATGCAAATGTTCTAATCTTTTGAAAGAAGTTTTTTGCCAGGTCTATTGCTAAACAGAACCGAATCTTTATCCCTGTCCATTTCACACGCGCTGTGCGTTTCTTTTTGTTTGGATACGACAGATATATTCTCGTTCGTTATATGTATTTGGAACATCGACTTTCAGATAGATCCGTGATTCATTCGGATTATTCGGCTCACTTGAATCATTCCGCTCATTCGGATCATTCGGCTCACTCGGATCATTCGGTTCACTGGGACATGAGGTCCATTTGAGTCGAATGATGCATTCGAAGCGAACATTCGAGATTCGGAATAGTGTATCATTTGGCTAAGTCGGATTACTGATTCGTTTCAGTAAAGAGTTACACACTTGGACATGGTGGTTAAAGTTGATGAATCCAATAACATATCTTCTACCCAGAATCTCAATTCAAGTTGAGTTTAACAAGAATACATGTTTTTGAGTTCAGTTATTTCTTGTACTAAAATGTGCAGATTATCCTCAAAATGTTTTCCTTAACGCCCAAACTAATGGATATAGCCATTCTTGTTACAAACAGCTAATTGTCCAATTCTTCAAGTTGAATGCTGGTTGAAAACTCCATGCTATTTCTGCAAACTTTTGTTAAAAATAGTCATGCTCGTGACCTGCAGATAGAAATTATAAAATCATTCCAAAGATTGAGTCACTTGACATTCATCGCGAAAGTGAACTCGATTCAATAATGCGTCCGTGTTTATGAAAGGCGCTTATTGCAGTTATGAAAATGTCACGTGAAAGGATGGGTTGGTCAGACAAACTCTCTAAACCTCTGCTGTGAAATATCAATGAGTTATAAGTCTATAACTCATTGATATTTCACAGCAGAGGTGATAATAAGATATAGTCATATCCCAATGAATTCTAGTGCCTACATTTATTTACGCCATTATGACGTGCGTCATTTGAGGAAAAATATGATTGGTTATGAAAATAGACTTTGTCTACTATCCTGTATAACTTAATTTGATAAGCTTAAATAGCATATAAATCAAAATAAGTGCAAAGGGATTAATAAAACAAGTATCACAGGTGTGACAATCACGTTAGTGGATAAGTCGCGAATTTATCTGTCGGATAAGTTCTCCGAGACTTGGCCAAGAGTTTGAAATGCGATCTTAAACTGTTGTAGACATTATTGAGATAAATATTTTTCGTTCACCAAATATTTGTTTAGTCTTTTGAGTAAAGCATCGTAAGATATTTACTTAACATGTATTATCAAGATGACTGATTAAACATTGATAGTAAAGATAATGAAATGAAGTGTTTGAAAATACACTTGCACTTGAGAAACATGACATGTCTTTCAACTTCTTTATCACTTATCATTGAACTTATAAGTCAATAATGATTTGTGGAACTTAATTTAGCTACCATTTCTAAACACAAAAGTCCACATATTTTATTCATCAGCCTATAATCTAATTTTATTAAGTACTGGTCTCATTCCAAGTTGCATCCAAAGTAACGGCTTTTCAGAGAAAGCAATGGAAAGCTCAAAATACGCTTGGGACTTGGACCATGATTCAGGATTTGAGAAGTCCGGTAATTGTAGCTACTACTGCCGCCTGAACTTCGCAACCCGTAGACCTTGCCCAGAAGTGGCTAATTCGACGCGATTGTAGTCTCGATTTAAGTTACACTAGCCTAAATGTTGCACTGTGTAACAAATTTTCTTTCAAGTAAACAGTTTATTACGATACACCTTAGCTCTGGAAAGAGAAACCAGACAAACTCAACAACTAACGTGTTAAAATCTAATATCTTACAAATGCTGTGTTCTCCTGTAATTGGTTGACACACATACTGTCATACAAGTTCCTCTAAATAGTTCTAAAAGACTCCGCGGTGGGATGATGCAATTCAATTTTTTTAAAATAACAGTAGTGGTTTTTAGTGAACAAATTTGGTGTTTATTTGTGCAGTGAAGTGTCGCGAAGTGATCCTAGTAATAAGATTCGTTGAATTGTATCGTTTTTAACACTGCTAATTATGTGTCGAGTTGTCAAGTGATAACTTGCTTGGACCTAAGAGTTTTAAAACCCGCGATTATGTTTAGTAGGTAGGTAGGTATCGGCAGATAAAATATAAAACACCAGCGTTTTATTGAGTGACTACGACTTTGACTGTTGAGTTCTCACTCAATCAATAAGTTACTTGACATTGGCAAGATATCTTCGGGTAGGTCCATATTATATAAAAAAAAGATGTGCTGTTGGTGGAGCTTAATAAACGTCTGCAACTTGGTTGTCAACGAAATCCTCGCAGTGGCATCGGTTCCGTAGTAAACACTGCACTAGCGAACCAGTCAACTAAAATAGCGCAAAATTGAAATACACGGCCAGCTGCCACGCGTATATTCGTGTTATTTCGCGTTACACCAGCGTCGCTTTTAGAACTGACGATGGCGATCATTTCACACGGAGACGCGGACTCGACGTTTTGGCAGATGTGTGAAACTGCTGACCTATGTGATGGTCCTCATCGTTTAAATCTTCGTGATGTTGCAAGATTCCGAGCACGGAACGTCCCAAAAGATTGATGTTCCCTTCGATAGTCGATCATTATTGCTTGACAGAATGGTCGTATCTGTTCAGATGGCGTACGAAGCTAAGCCGTACTCGTACATTCATGGTTGGTTAGTTAGTCTTGGTCATTTCACCTTGAAATGTCTCTGCACTTTCCAGAAAGATAGATATGGAGGTTTTTATTGCACAAGAGGTAGCTCAAAACTTGATGGCTATGGTCATAATTATTATGTAAAACAATCGTCGTTCTTATCGCTAATAGCGATCTGTTCCAGATAATCCTGGGGTAGAAAAAAAAATGGCTAAATGAAATGGGGTTAGGGCCAATTATTGCGCCGTCAATAATGGTTTCTTATTATGAAATGTACCTTCAAGGATGATCTTACTCTTCAATCTCACAAATGTTCATGGGCAGCGGTAATCACATATACCTTTTTGTTGCTCGTTTGTTGTGTTGAGAATAAAAAAGTGAACTGGACTTGGTTATTTATTAACTGTTTTATGCACTTACAAGTTCACAATGTTCACCGATCACAATGCTATATTTGGTATGAGTACCTTAAAATGGACGTTCCATCTTTTTCGTTTTTGGTATTGTCAATTAATCAAGGCATGTTCTCGTATTTCGTTAATTACATTATGAGAAACGAAACTAAACTCTCCTTTTAAGTTCTTTGCGGATAGAAGCCCACTTTGGCGACGAGAAGCTGCCTAATCCTTTTATGGATGTTACATCAATGGTGCTATTTTTAAATGGCTACATATTGTGTAACACTAATTTGTATGGCACAGTCGCCTCCCGCTGAGTTTCTCAGCTAACTAAACTCAATTTTAATGTGTTATAATAACAATTTGTTTATATTTGATCTCATTGTAACGACCAGACTTTTTGAAGAAGAAGACATTGCGCCGACCCCAGATATCGTAGGAACCACGACGGAGGATTATGATGTATTTACCAGACCTCCCTCCCAGATCCTTTTTTGCTTGCCTCATGCATACCCGAGCCCAGAGGGGTCCCACTGATTATGTCGTGCTCTCCTTCAAAGTATATCTTACAGACAATCGATCATAAAAACACAGCGTTATTTCCTCATCACCCAGACTTTATAACCCTCAAAAACCCCGTACCTCATTTTTATGGAATGGCATTATTTCCTGATGGCTGACGTACGGACCAAGCGACGATGCGTTGCCGGGAATTCCTTTCGAAATTCCCAACGCATTGGGACTCCTCTGATCTCGCGAATGTTCATGGGCGGTGGTGATTACTTTTCATCTGGAGACCTGCTTGCTCGTTTGTCTCTAGAATAAAAGAAAATATTTTATTGAGATGAACGCACGTGCGAAATATGGCCACTGCTTGTGATAAATCATGGCGCCGAATTCACTGTAACGGTCAATAAACATTTTATTGCACCACAGCTGCACCGTGTGGCGTGTTCCGACACATTTCAGCTAATTATATATTAATAAACCGTCTTATACCTCTCTTTACATTTGTCTTGGGTCTCTTTCTTAGCTTCAGCATCATCACCTTTATTTCTGCCAATAGATGCTCACTGCTGGACATAGACTTAGGCCTGCATCAATGTTCTCCACACAGATCGGTCTTGTGCCGCCCGCATCCAAGGGATTTCCGGGACCTTCACCAGATCGTCTGTCCGCCTTGTGGAGGGCCTACCATCTTAGCTATAGCAATGGCGTTTAAGTCGCTATCAATATTCTAATTTGAGCTTTGTTTTCATAGACACAAGGAATTTTCAAATTTCGTGATTTTCCGCTGGACTTTTTTCGTGGCGCGGACTATTATGTCCTATCTTATTGAATAAGTCTTTCTCAAATGGTATCCAATGAGCGGTTCTGAAGGACCGCTTCAGAAATGATGTAATCCAACCGAGAACCAGAGTCACCGACATAGCCCACCGAATTAGCAAACTGAAGTGGCAGTGGGCTAGTCATATTAGCCACAGAACTGACAGCCGTTGGAGCCGTAAAGTCCTTGAGTGAAGACCGCGACTCGGTTAGCGTAGTGTAGGACTAGATGGTGTGGGCTGGATGAGAGTGGCCGAAAATCGGGAGCTGTGGCGTGCATTAGAGGAGACCTATGTCCAGCAGTGGAAGAGTGTGGGTTGCTGATGATGATCCAATGAGAAGATTGTTTGCTACGCGAGTCAACTTTTTGTATCGTGAGATTCTTACAAAACTCCAGTGTATTAGCAGTTTTAGTAACCCTGCTTAATACATGGGTTTGATCATTCATGTGATGAATACTTGTACTGGTCATATGACTTACTTAATAGTCCGCACCACCAAAGAAGTCCCTTGAAAAGCGCACTTCAGTCGCCATCAACATTCAAACAGCTTTACCCATGTCTATTGACAGAAGGCATTTAAAATTTTAGTTCCGTCTTCTGCCGCACGAGTTCTTTCGTGGCGGGGGCTCTACTAGACATACTGTTGTTAGTTTGTTCATACCTAATAAAACCCCCTCTCCCCTTCCAGGCGTCTGGAGTAACAGTGTCGGACGCTTGCAAAACGACGTACGAGGAGATAAAGAAGGATAAGAAGCACCGCTACGTGGTGTTCTACATCAGGGACGAGAAACAGATCGACGTGGAGACAGTCGGCGAACGCAACGCCGAGTACGACCAGTTCCTAGAGGACCTGCAGAAGGGCGGCACCGGCGAATGCAGGTAAACACGAAGTACAGCTGTACCAAGTTACATCGGCAAAATTCTTCTACGCAGAAGAGCAAGTTAAATACGATTGATTGCGATTGCGAAAGCCGTTGAAATACGGGCTTTATTGCCTTACATTAACAAAGATATGCTATCTCTCTCTAACCGCACTCACACCGAACATGGTGCTGACGCATCAACCAAAAGAAATTGTAATTTTTGACGCGCGTAAATGGAGCGTTGTAATTGGTTACGACTTTGCCTCAGTTTTCGAAAATAAGATTTCTGCGCATGTACATTGGTGTAACTTCTAAAATTGGTAAAACTTTACAATGATATTATTCTGTAATTGACAGAGTCGTGAAATAGATTCTTGAGGAACTAAAACGGAGTTCTTTTAATTCATACCTAAGTAGTGGCCCGCCCTCACTTCGTTTCGGACATTAATGCCACTTTATACCAATAGAATATGGCGCTAGGTGTCTGGTGTTGCAGGTGTCCATGGGCGGCGGCAATCACTTACCATCAAGGTGATCCGTCTGCCCGTCTACCATCTATCACATAAAATGGCGATGACACTGACTCCTTTATTTCAAAACCCGATCTATAGCTATTACCGTACTAAAGATCATGCCATCTTATTCTAACACCCAAAGTTAAAAGGGGCTGGAACGAGTTTAGTACCGGAACTTTACTGGATTTGTAATAAAGGGGGTGAAAGTTTTTAGAACTGGCCACTTGTAATTGGTATATTAAAAAAAATAACTTTAAATGCAAGTTCAACTCTTGATCTATTTGACTTATTGCCTTGATAATACTGCCTATGTTCTTCATTCGATTATCCTTTTATTTTTTTTGCGGCAAATTGGGAATAGTGTGTATCATGTCGGCATGAATTTAACCCAAATTATAAAAAGCTGATTGAATTAATGAATATAACATTTATTTAGTCACACGTACATACACAGACAATAACAACACAATTTAAATATAACATAATAGAATAGAGAAGAAGGATTATAACCGATATTGAATTTGTTTCCAGATATGGCCTCTTCGACTTCGAGTACACGCACCAGTGCCAAGGCACGTCGGAGGCCAGCAAGAAACAGAAGCTGTTCCTCATGTCGTGGTGCCCAGACACCGCTAAGGTCAAGAAGAAGATGTTGTACTCCAGGTTGGTAATTCTATTACGACTACTGCAATACTGTCCTGGACATGAAGGAGCAGTCTTTTTACCGCGTACCTCGGTTCTGTGGAGCGGTTTGACTGCGGGAGTATTTCCTAACGGTTAAGGCTTGGGGACCTTGAAGAGAAGACCCATACTCTTTTCAAAAAGGCCGGCAACACATTAGCGATCTCTCTAATTTCGCGGATGCTCATGGGCGACGTTGATAACTTCCCATCAGGTCTCGCTTGCTCGTTTGTCGCCGAGCGATAATAGGTGACCGATTTTTGTAGGAAAAAAATAGAACGTACTGATATCAAGAGCGCAACGCATACGACTTACAAAGTCTTCCACTACTCCTAAGATCTCCGCCGTCGTAGTTCAGCGTCAACCCTCCTTTTTTTTATGTGATAGGTGGCAGACGAGCAGACGGATCGCCTGATGGTAAGCGATTGCCGCCGCCTATAGACACCCGCGACACCAGTGGAGTCACAAGTGCGCTGCCAACCTTTAGACCCCCCTTTCCCACCGGATTGGGCCTCCGGTACCCTCACTCACGCAGCGAAACACAACTCAGTGCTGCTTAAAGCCGGTTTCTTGTGAGGCCGTGGTATCACTCCGGTCGAGCCGGCCTATTCATGTCGAAGCGTGGCTCTCCTATGAAAATAGAGTCTGTGAGAAAGAGTATGAAAAATCGGTCGACTTTTGTAGGTCTGATAAGCGGCCCTTAATAGCTGACATTGATATCGAAGAATTCGTTGACCTACGCGCTCGGCAGTATCGTGTCACTCCCGCACACGTTCCAATTAGTCGGGATCTGTCTCACGCCAAACTTAACTGAGATCACTAAGCGTGCACGCATGTCTGCATAATCTGTTTTGTAGTAATTAGTGGCCGGCCCTCACTTCGTTTCAGTGCATTAGTACCACTTTATACCAACAGATGTCGTTAGGTGTTGAATACATCGCGCAAGAGTGTCGTGTTTTTGGATTACCTATAAGCGTTGCCGGTGTCTGTTAAGATTTACGTCTTTATAAATAGTATAGATAGGCAGCCGCCAGTAAGGGGTAGGGGTAATTTTGTGGTAAAACCAACAACGACAATGGACAACATTTCATATTTTTAACATGTCCATATTGTTTTTTTTATATGAAAATAGACATAAAATGAACAAACCCTTATTTTTTTTTTCAAAATTTGGCCATTTTCATGCATAAAATAATTATTGAAATTCTTTGTTCTAAATAGACGTAAGCGCCAAATGACGTCATCGGACGGCTGAATACAGCGATATTCCTTTGCTTATCATTGTTTTAATAAAAAAAAAGGTACTACTGTCAAAGGTAAATAATACTAGTGTCAACATTGTCAACGTCACTCATTCATTCAACGTTGACAAGTTGTCTTTTTTTTACAGTTGCTTGTCATAAGTTTGGCATTTCGTAAATTTAAAACTATAATGTGCTAAGCAAAGAAATATTTTACATTCTGCCGTCCGATGACGTCATCTTACGTTTTTTAGTTTTTTATTTTTTTCTCAGTAAATAAGCAATATAAAAAATAAATAAATATATATTCGAGCAATTCAATTCAATTCAATTCAATTCAATTCATTTATTCATAGCAAAATACATGTTGCGTAGAATATGCTGGTAAAATTTATAAGTTACAATAATTAGGTACTTATTATTACAATGTCAAAAATATATATCTATTAATAAATTACTTACAATTATTATTCTTAAAAACTATCGTCAGCTAACAATATGATTAATGAAATATAATGTGAAATTTCAGCCCATTAAAAAATAATTACCCTATAATCGAATTCATAAAACAAAAATGTATATAATTATATTAAAATATCGACTCTATCATGTCAAACCAGCCCATCTTGAAAGTATTCCGCCAAAGAATAATAACATTTTCTAAGTAACAACAATTTTAGTCTCCTCTTAAAGATAGATAATTTGTTGATGATTTTTAACTCTACTGGAAGCCGATTATACAAGCGAACTGCCTGGTAGCAAGCACTGTGTTTAAAAATATTTAGTTTTGGCCAATCTGTGTTACCTTTAATGGGAATATCTTTCCTTCTCGTGGTAAGTCTTGCTTCTCTCTCTAGGGGTGTCTCCACTTTGTTTGGATGTTTAATTATATCGCATAGTGTGACTAATATATACAGGCATGGGGCTGTAAGAATCCCCAATTTAACAAAATAACCTTTGCAAGACTCAAATTGGGATAGTCGAAAGATTATCCTGATTGCCCTCTTTTGCGCCACAAAGGCTTTGTTGATATTATATTGGTAGCTGTTGCCCCAAAGTTTAATACTGTATCGCAGTCTTGAGTCAATTAATGAATTATATGTTTTCAACTGTTCAATCGTAACCTCATCTCTAAGACTTCTCAGTACGTGGCAAGCTGAGCTAATGTTGTTTGCGACACTTTCGAGTTCTTTCTTCCAGTTAAGTAAACAGTCGATATGAACACCCAGGAACTTAACATTTTTCACCACTGTGATATCAATATTATTTAATGAGCATTCCAAGGCGTCATCATTTCTCGATGTTGATTTGAATAACATGACATTTGTTTTCTGGATGTTGACAGTCAAATCGTTGATATCAAACCAAGAAGAGAACGCCAACAATGCTTTGTTAACTTTAAAATTTAATTCCGGTAAGGTATCCGCTGCTAAAATAGCATTTGTGTCGTCCGCAAATATTATGGGTTCGACATTTTGCAACTCCGTTTTTATAAAATCAATGAGGTCATTTATAAAAACAATGAAAAACAATGGTCCCAAAATGGAACCCTGGAGAGCAGCGGAAAAGTAAATAAAGAATTGGTATTTTTTTGTTTTATAGCTTAGCAATTTTGAAATGTTGTCCATTTTTGGAGCAGACGTTTTATGGAAAGCAGTGTAGATCGTGATAAAAATTTCGTATAATATACATGATAAGTGACAGCTGTTGACGTCACAGAAAAATAATAGATATAAAATTCTATGGAATACAACTTGTTAAAATGTTAAACCTTAACTTCAATGAAGTAAAGGTCTAATGACATCTGTCATTTTAATCAAGCTATATTTTACGGACTGGCAAGAATAGTTTAGGATGCTCTGCTTCTGATTGAACTTCTGATTCTATAAATGTTAAAAAATCACTTTGCTCATGGTTGAATGTTTATACTCCTTGATATGTGCTGGTATATTATATTCTGATTAATAGTTTCTTTTAATTTTCGCATTGCATTATAACTATAATTAATCAAGACGGGAATTAACACGATTATTATTTCCGAAACGTCCAGTAAAATATGTGAGTACACAATGTTGTATCACATAATAAATATCGTGTTAAATCCCGTTCAAGACGGGACAAACTAACAGATGCAAATGTCAAGTTCACATACATTTTGTGGCTGCAATCGCCTCGATGTAATGACCATACTTGCCAAATCGTAGATCATGGTCAAGGGTTACACCGTACTCTGTATTAGACCTGGCAAAAACGTATCTTTCAAAAGATTGGAAAATTTGCATCTGTATCAGCGCAAGGATGCAGTGAAACCCTTCATTTGGAACATCAACTCTCAAATAGATACGAATGAATAATCGATCCCCTCCTGCTGTGCCAATTAATATACCTGTCTCTTTCCCGCGCAATACGGTACGAGTTAGCGGTTAGCTGTTCACTCCGGACCATTCGGGACATTCGCTAATTTGGATCATTCGACTCACTCGGATCATTCAGCTCATTCGGATCATTCCGCTCACTCGGATCATTCGGATCTATCCGCTCATTCGGATCATTTGACTTACTCGGATCATTCAGCTCATTCGGATCATTCGGCTCACTCGGATCATTCAGCTCATTCGGATCATTCAGCTCATTCGGATCATTGGGCTCACTCGGATCATTCAACTCATTTGGATCATTGGGCTCACTCGGATCATTCAGCTCATTCGGATCATTCCGCTCAATCGGATCAATCCGCTCATTCGGATCTTTCGGCTTACTCGGATCATTCAGCTCATTCGGATCATTCGGCTCACTCGGATCATTCAGCTCATTCGGATCATTCAGCTCATTCGGATCATTGGGCTCACTCGGATCATTCAACTCATTTGGATCATTGGGCTCACTCGGATCATTCAGCTCATTCGGATCATTCCGCTCAATCGGATCAATCCGCTCATTCGGATCTTTCGGCTTACTCGGATCATTCAGCTCATTCGGCTCACTCGGATCATTCAGCTCATTCGGATCATTCCGCTCACTCGGACTCGAGATCCATTTGAGTAAAATGATACATTCGGAACGAACATTGCAGATTAGGAACAGTGTATCATTTGGCTGAGTCGGATCACTGAGTGAAAAGGGGATTAAACGAGCGGAAGACTGTTAATATTTTACAATAACCCAAGATCGAAACTAAAGTTTTTATCGTTCATGCCCTCTTTCGATGGAAAATGTGAATGAATGTTTTACTTAATAACAATTTCCTTGTTCCAGCTCTTTCGACGCGCTGAAGAAGTCGCTTGTCGGCGTACAAAAGTACATCCAGGCTACCGATCTATCGGAGGCTTCACAGGAAGCGGTCGAGGAGAAGCTGCGCGCCACCGACCGTCAATAAGCAAGCATTTACCGCTACGACCGTGCGGCGCCCCATGCTACCGCGCTCCGCAGGCCGCTCGTAGACAAGGCCCACGCTTGTCCCCCTCCGGATCACCGGCGAATTTTACATTACGAACTTAACCGAATAACTTCGTGCGACTTCGGCTAGCTTCGCGTTAATTCGACTCGTCAGTCTTCGCCCGTACGATTAGCACGAGGATTCGAACTTCGAACTTAACCGAGTCGCTTCGTGCAACTTCGGCTAGCTTCGCATGGATTCGGCTCGCAGTTCATGCGCCTGAGTTGAAGGGAATTTGTACGGTGTAACGTGCTGTACTTTGATAAAGGCACTTCCAGTGGATTCAGTCAAGACTTGAATTGTCGTCAGCGGAGGGGAGCCCTAGTAGTCAGTATTCCAATACGCGGTAGCGTGGCGCGCCGCTTGCAAACGCATAGGTTCTTATCTATCATTTAATCCTTAGCTTTCAGTCAACACCCGTCGTCGGCCCCTTGTACAGATTGACAACTGTATCACGGCGACATTATAGCAATTAAGGGATTCTTATATAATAATTTAAATTATACTAATTATATCTATATTTTTTTCCTATAAAATAACTAAAGAGTAAGTTAAGCTCAAACTAAATTTAATAGCAGCGGCGTTGATTCGTCGCGCCTTGTTTTTTTTTTGTGAAACAGAATAGCGAATGCCGGTCGGCTTTTTATACTATTTAGATTGTAATATAAAGGTACGGTTTTATACAGTCGCCTAGTTTTCGTTTGAGACTCGACTTGCTGACGTAAGCTTGTACCACACGCTAGCTACGTTGATTGAATAAGTATTTTATACCCAATATTCTGAAATACACTCGGTATAAGTAAACATCGATTGTTTTATTTCAACCCTTTGTCTATAATAAATAATACTGGCACACGGTAACATTTTGGTTACCGAGTGCTGGCAACTGTGTTGTAACTCGTGGTTGTAAATATAGGCGAACTATGTGATCACTACCCTCTAGAACACCTTTACCGTCAGAATTTTCTGTACAAGGGATTTTGTCGCCGTGATTTGAACAAGGCTACCTGCCTCTACGGGTTACGAGCTATTAATGGTACTTATATATATGGGACTACGAGAAACAGTTCTTCCTCGTGGTCCCATTAATGGGACAAAATCCTGGGATGACGAGAAAACGGTATTTATTATACCTATAATCGTTCTCCTTTTCTGAAATGACTATACATTCAAACGAAAAATTTGCAAAACAGTGGAAAGAGTTTTTCCTTGTAGTCCCATTAATGGGACAAAATCCTGGGACCACGAGAAAGCAAGGGAAAAATCAAATTAGGTCATATTACTGTCGCGCACCCTCCTAAGAATTTTAGAACGAATGCCCTGCGCGGTTCTGCATGTGCAAATAAACATGAACAACATCATAAGAACACTATTTATTCATTATATTATGTAGTGTTGGTGGGACCACGGGTAAAAGGGGGTGCATTCTAGAGGTCGCGCGGCAAAACAGGACTAAAATTTTAGATATATTGTGCGTGTTTTGTCCTATTAATGGGACAAAATCCTGGGACCACGAGAAAGCAAGGGAAAAATCAAATTAGGTCATATTGCTGTCGCGCACCCTCCTAAGAATTTTAGAATAAACGCCCTGCGCGGTGCTGCATGGGCAAATAAACATGAACAACATCCTAAGAGCACTCTTTATTCATTATATTATGTAGTGTTGGTGGGACCACGGGTAAAAGGAGGTGCATTCTAGAGTCCACGCCAAGATAGAGGTCGCGCGGCAAAACACAGGACTAAAATTTTAGATTTCTTGTGCGTGTTACCATGTTTATACATATCGCTTATCACAGCGGGACTTCTTTTTCGGACTTATACGTGCATGCTTATATACATAGTGTGTTTTTTATATGTTAGGTCGATGGTAAAACGTGCAGTGGTTTTTTGGCTATGTCGTTGTCTTTTCTATCGGTTTTTAAAAATCATTGAGTAAAAAATCAATCCTAGAGTAAGATAATAATAGTCTGGATCAAAGTTAAAAACCATGGAACTATAGAACGCGCGCTTTAAATGAAATGTGCTATTTTGGGAAAAAACTACTTATATAGTGTGAAAGAGATCCAACCGGCCCTGACGCAGATTCTTTCTATACGGGTGCGACAGAGAATGAACGTTCCCCAGTACTAAAATCTTCGAGTTTTTCAAGACTTATGGCTTTCTATAAAAAGACACAGTCGGTTTAGGGTGCCTTGCATCTCTATGTTAAAACCTGATCAATATTTAAAATAAATATTTTTCTTCTCATAGGATCATCCATTCCTTTGCCCGTTCAAGTAATATATCAATAAAAACTATTATAGAGATGAATACAAATGGATATATTGAACATTCAATCAATTGGTTCGATTGAATATTCAATTACACCTTCACATTTAAAAAAGTTAAGAAGGCAAATGAGCGTCCCACGAAAAAAGCCCATAAAAAGTGAATCACCATCAACATTCTAATTTGATGATATGAACACAAGGAACCATTTTCCGCGGGACTTCTTTCGTGGCGCGAACTCTACAAGGGTCATCCACCCACAACCCCTAAATGGGCACTGGGCTCATGGCCATCCATAAGCATCATAGTACCGTAGTATCCCTATATAGTTTGTGGGTAGTACGTTCAAATTGAAGTATGTAGTCAATTTTATGATATGAGGCTTATTAAATTGTCTAAGATATGAGGCTTCGAGAAAGAAAGTTATAAAAAAGGTTTGAAAAAAACAGGATTCCTTCTATTGTTTTTGTGTTCTTTTGCTTTGTTCCTTCTTTTTATTATATTGCTCGTTTACCAAACCGTGCCTACGATCTTTATTTCACGACCTGAGAACCCTATCATCACGTGAAAACCTACTTATAATATTGAGTTTCCTTCGAAAAAAAATCGATCTTCGAACTTTTTTCGAATGTGAACTTCGTTCCAGTGGCCTGAGAATTGTGCCTCTGGTCATTCAGGAATACAGGGCAATGAGATGGCAGATTAGTTAGCTAAATTAGCAGCAAGACAAGGTAGTGATTGCAATAACAAAATATATTCTCAAGATTTGTCTCTTTTGCCGCGTCATTCTTTTTTGGAAGAGTGGAGCCAGCGTTGGGATCAATCCAGCCGGTGTAAAGGCAAGTTCAGGAATTCTAGCAGATTATTTCTTTGAAACCATGGTTTTCTAAGATATGTTATATGTGAATGTGGTCTGGAAGAAGGTAATATTGAACACAGCCTATTCACTTGTCCCTTATTTTATTCATTATCCCTTCATGATATCCTTATTAAGTACAAAGCTCCACTTCCCTACAATCTGTCCTCTATCCTTTCCCTCAGTAATAAAAAGTATGTATGTATATTCCTTGGTTAAGTTCCTCTCCCATCATAACATTAAATTATACATAAATTCCCAATTTTATGTAAAATACACATATTTTATTACTTGTCCATCGCTCTTTACCCATCCTAAAACCTTCCTCGCCTGACGCCTCAATGATCGATCATACATCCAAAACATGACAATGGCAGCAGTAATTCTCAGTCTGGACAGTGCTGTCAAGACACCAATAAGGAGTGAATTGCCACATAAAAATAAGACGAAATATTATTTTTTTTGGTACCTACACATCTACACATACAAAATAGTATCTGTGACATACAATATTGTAGGAATTTTTGATTTGTCGAAGTAAAAATATGTTTATTCGATTGAAGTGTTTTAATTAGAATTCAGACAAATACTTATATTTACGGTTCACCACTCTTACTAACAGTATCTTTACGAAACGATCTAGGAAAAAAATACAAATAAGAATTTGGCTTGCATCAATAGTGTTTATTAATAACCATCTGCTGTGTTTCTGTAAGTATTATATTATACTATGTACGTTCTATTGTTTACTATTAATATAACTTGAAATGATACAGCATTTAAACCTATAAAAGTTTTGGGGTATTTATGTACCTACTTCTTATAATATCATTTATAAAGTTATTCCAGCAAATTAGATCAATAATAAGTATAAACTTAAAAATGTTATCGTTTCGTTTTGCTAATAATTTTTGTTCTATTTTAGTAAAATGACTTAATTTGATTTTATTATACTTGCATAGAGTAAAGCTTAAAAATGAATACAATACAATATTGTATTGTAATGTGTTTTATGCTTACTCTATGCATGTAGAATTTTGGGCCATAACTACAATGTTTATTAGACAGTTAGTATTAGGTTTACACATGCCTACTGGATCTCTTTCTATTGGGTCTGTATCCCCTGACACACCTTCCAAAGAATCAGCCAATAAAATAATTATAATATATAGTATTAAAATTTTGTGCCCCAAAATAGAGAAGTAAAGAAATACAGAAGTATTAGCCTATATACTGCCCCACTGCAGGGTCGCTGCAGGGTCAAGGCCTTCATCATAGAAATCAAGTTATCACTACCATGATAGGATTAGGCTTAATCACTACCTATGCTAGCCTAACAAACCCAACCAATGTTAAAAAAAATCGAAACATACCTTTTGCTCGACCCAGGAATCGAATCCAAGATCCCGAGATCACAGGCCTGTACTTAAACCACTAGATCAACGACCAGTTGGTCTAGTGGTTTAAAAACCAGAAAATTACAATTTTAATAAAGGGTTTGGTGATGGACTACATTGTGATCTTATGAGTATTTTGGAAACCTAAAAATGGACTACAAATAACTTCAACATTTCAGGAGGCCCTTAGGCATACCATATTATGGATGATACAGATGAAGAAAGTTTAGACTCATATGATGAATCCGAATATGCTTACAATGATGAGGTAACCACCCCAGACACAGATGCGCCTATTTCGAAAGCATATCATTATCAACCAGACAAGTTCTTAAATGAATTAATATCAAAAGTCAAAAAATACCCTCTTTTATATGATAACACTATAAGTAGAAATCCTAATAAAATGCAAACCAGACGTAAAATTTGGGCACAAATTGCAAAAAAAATGAGCTTCCCTGTAGACGGTAAGTAGTTGATAAATATTATAATATTATCTTACTATCATCCCATGGAGTAAGGGGAAGGCGCTGGTGTGGGACGCGACCTGCGCGGATACACTGGCTCCTTCCAGTGTCCATGCCACTGCACGGGGCGCAGGCGCTGCAGCTGCCTCGGCGGAGACCCGAAAACGGTACAAGTACTCCGCCCTGGATAGCTGCTACCGCTTTGCCCCATTTGGCGTGGAGACACTGGGGCCGTGGGGACCGGAGGCCCGCAAACTCTTTCAAGAGTTGTCTGCCCGACTGATCGAGTTCTCTGGGGACCGGAATGCTGGCAGTTACCTCGGCCAACGTTTAGGGTTGGCCATCCAAAGAGGCAACGCCGCTAGCATTCTGGGCACGTTGGACAATATCAGTGGGGCAGACAATTTCTTTTTGTAAATATGTAAATCACTTTTGTTGATTTAACATATTTTTAGTTATTTATAATTACATAGTTATAATTTGTATTTTTCATATATAAAATAATGTTTATTTCTGCCAATAAGTTTATATTTATCTTAATTTGTGAGCAAAAATCTGAATCTGGACAAAAGTTTCACATGTACATTTTTTTCATTGGTGATGGTTTTGCTCTTGGCTTTACACTGAACTCGAGCCTACGAAGGAGTGAGCTTACCCAGAAGTAGCTTATTCACTGTAGCTTTAAAAAGTTTGAGGTTGTATGAAATGAAATGTATGTATGGTAATGAAATATAACATTGATATCTATCAGTATCTAGCCGTGTGGTCCCGGCAGAGTAGAATAGGCCACCCTCACTCTTACCGAGGTGTCGTAAAAGGCGACTAAGGTAAAGTTGCTGGCATGATCATCAGCACCCAGAGAGGAAAACTGCATTTATATCAAAACCCTCGCCAACCCGTTTGCCAAGCGTGGTGAGTATGGCAATTACCCCTCATGTGATTGAGGGAGGCCCGTGCCCCAGCAGTGGGGACTTAAATGGGCTGATGATGATGATGATGATGATGATATAAGAAAATGCCATGTTTCTATATTCGATTAATATCAAACATAGATTTACATGAAAATTATAAGAAAAGAAATCGCCACGTTTTTATAAAAAGAGGTTCCGATTTAGCTTTTTACTCGCAAGTTCAGTACTTTTGGAAGCGTTCAAGTATATAGCACCGTAACGTTTTTCTGTATCCCCCTCCCCCCCTCTCTAAACGTTACGTAACACTCAAGTGATCAGAATAAATTAAAAATTAGTAACCAGAAGAAGACCAGACTAATACAATCGAGGGATTCCTCGTAAAACATTATCGAAAAGGGTTGCCAATTTTGGAGTTTTAATTCCCTAATTTTTTTTATTCAAAGAAAGAAACAATGTTACTTAATGTGTTGTGAGAAAGACCATCTCCCACCCCTGTACGCATCGTAACGTTTTACGAGACCCCCCCCACCCCCCAAATTACGTTACGTAATTACTTGATCGCTCCCTTTAAAGATCAGCTTTAACTGATTTTTAGGGTTCCGTAGCCAAATGGCAAAAAACGGAACCCTTATAGATTCGACATGTCTGTCCGTCCTTCCTCATGTCACAGCCACTTTTCTCCGATAACTATAATAACATATGAAACTCAATTTTTTTTTTATCAAACCTATACGTTTGGGGTATCTATGGATAGGTATTTAAAAATGATGTTGAGGTTTTTAACATCATTTTTTTCTATACACAATACTTTGCGCAAGAGACGCTCCCAAAGTGGTAAATTGTGTCGTCCCCCCCCCCCCCCCCCCTAACTTCTATAATAAATGAATTATAAAACTAATAAAAATATAATTATGATGTAAATAATCATGAAAACTAACAACGAAAATAGATATAGTGAGTAGTTTTTTTTAATACGTTATAAACCGTAAACCGCAATTTACCTTCCATATATCTTACTTGCTGCTACGGAACCCTTCATGGGCGAGTCCGACTCGCACTTGGCCGGTTTTTATACAGGGTGTCCCAAAAAAATCTGTTTTGGCCGTTTTTGTTTACACAATGCTTTTCCATTCCAGTCCAAAATCTACTTTGCCATCACTTTTACATATTTCAGTGTAAGATTCCCATTTACCTCCAAAACAGGACCTGTCTTCCTGCTATGCCTCCTCCACTTTCTGAACAGTCTTTTGAAACCATTATCCACCTTCCCAGTTACCAGGTTATCTGGGTTGGCGCGGTACATTGCCATCTTCCTTTTTTTATCAGTCTATTAATTTTTGTATTTATTTTAGGTGAATATTGTAAATTGCGGTGGACTCGTCTTAGAATGGTTCTGACTAGAATCTTGAGGGTACATCGCGAACAGGTACAGAAGGGAATCCTTCCACCTGATTCAGAACCACATTGGATGTATTATAAATCTTTGAGATATTTAGTTCCACATATGCGTATATATGGTCAGAGAACAATATGGGGCTTTGACGACCAAGATTATGTGTTGCCTAGACATGCAAGAGATGTTGTTCCAGCCAGATTTTCAACTTCAAATAGGGAAGGACCAGAGCAAGAATATGAAACTATTGAAATTGATGATGATGATGATAGTGATGATGTTGCTAATTGTGATTCAAAAAACGCAGAATCAGAGCCTGCTCCAAGTATTGCGGTCCAAAGAGAAGAAAATAGTTTCAATTCTGTCCAAATTGTTGATATTAAATGTAAGCAAGATATGTTGGAAGATGAAAAACATACTGATAAACCCATAGTCAATAATACCAAACCTAATACACAGTCTGTTCAAGAACAAATCCGTTATATCGGAGGTTTGGAATCTGATGAATTACTAATACAAGCAATTAAAAAATATCCCATTTTATATACTTCTGAAGGCAAAACTCAAGATATTCGTCTAAGTAGACAAGCAAAATGGAAACAAGTTGTTAAACAGCTGGGCATAGAAGGTGAGTTTTTTTTTTATGCTAGAGGCGACAAACGAGCAAGCGAGTCACCTGATGGAAAGCAATCATCGCCGCCCATTAAATCAGAGAGATCGCTAATGCGTTGCCGGCCTTTTTAAAAAGGAGTACACTCTTCTCTTGAAGATCTCTAAGTCGTAGCCGTCGGGAAATACTCCCATAGGTAAACTGTTCTACAGAACTGAGGTACGTGGTAGAAAGTTCCGCGAAAAACGCACAGTAGGTATTCGACCGCCATCCATCGAGATGATGAGGATGGAATGACAATCGCATGCGTGTGGTTCGATGTAAGAATTCAGCTGCAGGGAGTTGATCAAACAGTTCCTCAGAGCACTCCCCATGATAGATGCCCCATGATAGTTTTCTCCTTTGTAATTTATTTTTCTCTACACTTCAATGTACACAAAGCTCAAGAAAATCGCGTACGTCTTATAATCGTACTCGTCTCCAACTGACTGAAGTGACAAACAAAATGGCAGATGATGATTGATGAATACGGATTTTTAAAATTGGCGAAGGATTCGGCGGGTAGAGCTAAAACAAGCCGCATGGGCCGATGCAATTTAAAGGTTTGAAATTAGTGTCTAGTGGTTTTTAGTGTACAAATTTGTGTTTATTTGTGCAGTGAAGTGCCGCAAAGTGATCCTAATAATAAGAATCGTTGGATTGTACAACCTGTGCGGATAAATCTAAGAATGGGATCAGAAATGGCGGCGCATCTATTCACTTCTCGCTCGCACACTGAGCGAGAGCGAGAAGTGAATAGAGGCACCGCCATTTCTGATCCCATTCTTTATCCGCACAGGTTGTATCGTTTTTAACACTGCTATTGTATTGTGTGTCGAGTGCGTTTTCTCGTGACAACTTGCTTGGACCTAATAGTCTTAAAACCCGCGAGTTATCTTCGGGTAGAGCCATAATAAAACATAAATAAATTGGCGAACGTAGAATTTTATATCTCTGGAACATGCCTTTTTAAGGTGACGGGTAGGGCACACTAGCGACGCCAATCAATTTTAATTTTGAGCTACTAAACCAGATCTATTTTAATCAATTTCGGGGTTACAACCTCTCGGCAAACACTTATACTATTTATTAAATAACCATGCACAAATATTGGGTCCGTTTTTGTATGCGAAAAATTGATTCACGCTAAAAGTGACTATCGTAATAGTGTAATCAAATTTTCGCGTACGCGTTGGACCCAACATTTGTGCATGGTGAGTGTGTAACCACGAATTTGTTTAAAATATATCCGGCTTAGTAGCTAAAAATTAAAATCGATTGGCGTCGATAGTGTGCCCTACCCGTCACCTTACGCCATTCATCACGTTCAATATACAGATCAAGTTAATTTATTTTGTTATTTAAACAGCTTAAATATTACCTGCAAATGACTGTAGATAATTTTTATTGTTAAATGCATCAGTTATTTTAGCTATAAGCCTATTGTCGCCAGATTCAATCTCATTCGCGAATGAGGTTTAATTAACGGAGTAGGTACTTGAGGCACGTCACTATGTTTAAAAGTAAAACATAAACCACAGTAAGTAACCGCAATCGCGCAAAAAAATATTATTTTATTTTTAAGTTTAGATTATTTTGAGCATTATATTAACAATATGTTAATTTTGCTTGTGAATTTAGGCTGTTTTTGTATAATCATATATTTATCAAATGACGCTTTACTATCAAATACAAAAACGGATATTCAATTGGATTTATTTGAAACGTGACGAGTAACGTTCTTCGAAATGTCTAAAAGGACTTCATAATGGACAACATTTCATATTTTTAACATGTCCATATTGTTTTTTTATATGAAAATAGACATAAAATGAACGGACCCATATTTTTTCTTTTTTCAAAATTTGTCCATTTTCATGCATAAAATAATTATTAAAATTCTTTATATTCTAAATAGACGTAAGCGCCAAATGACGTCATCGGACGGCTGAATACAGCGATATTCCTTTGCTTATCATTGTTTTAATAAAAAAAAGGTACTACTGTCAAAGGTAAATAATACTAGTGTCAACATTGTCAACGTCATTCATTCATTCAACGTTGACAAGTTGTCTTTTTTTTGACAGTTTCATGTCATGGGTTTGGCATTTCGTAAATTTAAAACTATAATGTGCTAGGCAAAGAAATATTTTATATTCTGCCGTCCGATGACGTCATCTTACGTTTTTTAGTTTTTAATTTTTTTCTCAGTAAATAAGCAATATAAAAAATTAATAAATATATATTCGCGCAGCGGAACAGTTAATAAAGAAATGGTATTTTTTGTTTCAGAGCTTAGCAATTTTGAAATGTTGTCCATTGGAACAGACTGTAGGGTGTAGCGAGAGACGATGTTGGTATTTTTTTGCAGTTGATCATATTTCCTCCTTGACAGTGCTCATCTGTAGGTTTTGGTGGATTTCCGTGTTTGTCACGAACCAAGGGATGACGGATTTGGTGCAAAGAATGATATCTTGTAGGCGCTGTATCAGTGCTATATTCGAGTCACTGGAACTTCCTCATAGTTGTATGCCATACATCCATATTGGCTTTAGTACTGACTTGCAGATCAAGAGCTTATTATCTACAGAGAGTTTGCTGTTTCTTCCTAACAACCAGAGCATTTTCTTGTATTTGATGTTTATTTCCTCTCTCTTCGACTTAACATGGTTCTTCCAGATGAGTACGGTCGAGATGCAGGCCAAGATACTTAATATGATCAGTATGGGGCAGAGTGTTTTCTTGTAGGCGAACCGAGGGGCAGTCTCCTCTTCTGAGTGAGAAAGTTATGTGTGCGGATTTAGTAGCACTAGCCTTGATTCTCCATTTTGTTAAGCAGTTGCAAAATATTGCCATTTGAAAATCAGAGGGACAAGTCCTAACAATCTAGGATGCAATTTTTTTTATGGCCGGCACTTTCATATTTCAACTAAAATATAGATAGATATACTTTATTGCACAAAATACACAACTTAAGTAGTAGGCATTACAGAAATGTTGTGTGCAATATATGAAAATTCGAGGATCTCCTTCAACAGATTGTAGTAAGTAAGTGTGTGTGTTTGACAGTGTGTAGTGCTACAGTTCAATCTATCTAGCAGAGCCCTACGCCTGTCATTGAAGATGATAGTAGTTTCACAGATCCTGTTTATCTAATACTTATTGCTGCTTTTAATTTATTCTTAAATGGTAATGTTAAAACCGTAATGTAGCCGTGTGGTCCCCGGCAGAGTAGAATAGGCCACCCTCACTCTTACCGAGGTGTCGTAAAAGGCGACTAAGGTAAAACTGCTGGCATGATCATCAGCACCCTGAGAAGGAAAACTCTGCATTTATATCAAAACCCTCGCCAACCCGTCTGCCAAGCGTGGTGAGTATGGCAATTCCCCTCATGTGATTGAGGGTGGCCCGTGCCCCAGCAGTGGGGACTTAAATGGGCTGACGATGATGATGAATGTTAAAACAGCTTATTATAAATTTTCCAGAGCAAGCTATCAAAAATCGTTGGGTGATATTAAAAAGGCAGTTCCTATACATACTGAAAAAAGACCCACGTCGTTTAAAACCATGTGATGTGGAAAAAAATAAATGGCTAGTTGACCAGATGAAATTTTTGACCCCACACCTGAGGAATACACATAGAAACCATATGCTCCGTAGACACATACTACTATATGAGTGGCTAAAGGCAGATGCTGATTCCAAAGGCGATGACCCTGTCAAAGAAGAAGTTGATTCCTCTTCTAATACTGATGACATTAAAGAAGAAGATATCAAGGAAGAAGATGTCCAAGACGACGATAGTAGTTCTTTTAGTGATGATGAAGCGGAAGACTTTGTGCTGACAAGTTTCTTAACGAATGTGTTAAAAAAACCTGAAAGCAGAGTGAACAATAGAAATGCGGTAGATGTCGCAGAAGATGAGTTATCGTGTTACACAAACTTTTTTTCGGGTTGAATTCTACAAATTGATCTTAGAATAAAATCCAACCAATAATATGTGTATTTGCTAGACGAAAATGATAATTAATGGACAACATTTCATATTTTTAACACGTCCATATTGTTTTTTTATATGAAAATAGACATAAAATGAACAGACCCATATTTTTTCTTTTTTCAAAATTTGTCCATTTTCATGCATAAAATAATTATTGAAATTCTTTTTATTCTAAATAGACGTAAGCGCCAAATGACGTCATCGGACGGCTGAATACAGCGATATTCCTTTGCTTATCATTGTTTTAATAAAAAAAGGTACTACTGTCAAAGGTAAATAATACTAGTGTCAACATTGTCAACGTCATTCATACATTCAACGTTGACAAGTTGTCTTTTTTTTTGACAGTTACATGTCATGGGTTTGGCATTACGTAAATTTAAAACTATAATGTGCTAAGCAAAGAAATATTTTACATTGTGCCGTCCGATGACGTCATCTTACGTTTTTAAGTTTTTAATTTTTTTCTCAGTAAATAAGCAATATAAAAAATGAATAAATAAATATTCGAGCAGCGGAAAAGTAAACAAAGAATTGGTATTTTTTGTTTCAGATCAAGCAAGCAAAAGCAATAGCAATTTTGAAATGTTGTCCATTGCTAGCCTATCTAATGCTGCTATCTCAATAGTATTATAAACTTTTGTGTATATTTAAATAAAATAACTTTAAATCATCATACTTTGTATGTGGAAATAATGTAATGAATAGCCAATACTATGTTGAAATGTGAGATTTCAAAGGGGTTTAGCCATAGAATTCACACTGATTGATATTGTCGACTGTGGAGCGGTGCGGGCGGCTCCGTTTGAGTTGCTTCAAATTGCTGACGCAGACTCGGTTTCTAGTCTTGTAATAGGTAATTCTATTCCAATGGATGGTTTTTCAATGGATATGCCATTCGATATTTTTTCCAAAATGGCGGCCATAAGTGAAACATTCAACATTGGTAGATCAGCGTCACGTTTTCGAGTTATAAGCTGCTAAAACGTAATAAATAAACAGTCTTTTTCTAATATTACATCTTAAGCGGCGTACAACTTGAAAACCTGACGCTTTACAAAAAGGGTTTTACAAAATTTCGTTATATTTTTATTTTTTTGTGTATGTTTGGCGCTGAATAAATTATTTTATTCTTATTCTTATTCTTAAAATGACATTTTCGATACCTACATTTCGATGTCATACTTACTTAGGTTTTGAGGGTATACATGGAGTAACATAGGTACAGCGTAGGTATATCTCGATTATGGCCACGATTTCGTGAAAAACCCTAAATGGCGGAAAGTATATGAGCCAAAACTCCTAAACCCCTTTGTCTATCATGATTTTGCTGGACTTGCATTTATTAGTAGGTTATATTTGTGTTAGTAGAGTAAATGTCTGTTATATAAAATTCTAGTCAGTAGTATCTCATGCATGACAACACACACAGTACAGTAGAATCCCGATATCCGAACACTGATTATGATATCGGCTTATTGGACTCAAGTCACATCTCTCTATTTTGCGGAATCAAAAAATATTTCCAAACATTAAAAATTAAGTTTACTAGGTAAATTTATGTTCATGCCTTATACTGTTTGAGACTGATATGTAGCACAGCGGCGATCACAATAGATCAAACTGGTTGGCAGTGATGCTGGTCTGAATAGGACCTGTTAGCCGCATAAAATAAAATAAAAATTACTTTTACAGCTCACAATTTTAAATATCGTCTAACTCTGGTATGTATATTGTATATAATGTTCGACTTGACTTAGAAATAAAAAGCCTTAAATTGATACGAATCAGGTGGCTTAATTTAAAGCCGTCCTATAACGAACGAGAATATACCTGCCGCATCCAAACATAGGAGACACACAGCGCGTGTAAAAGAGAGGAAAACTCCAATTCGGTCGTAACGTCTGCTTTAAATTAGGCTCTCTGGATTCAACTCCTCATATTAAAGTATAATTCCCGGTTGCGTCCAAAGCTGTCGTTCCGGAGCCCGGGGTACAGTATTACCAATTTTATAATAAGTTACACCAATGTACCTGCGCAGAAGTCTTATTTTTGAATTCTGCAGCAAAATCTTAACCAATCACAACGCTCCATTTAGACGCGCCAAAAATTACAATTTCTTATTGGTTGATGCGTCAGCGCCATGTTCAGTGCGAGTGCGGCTAAGAGAGAGATAGCATTCCTCTCTGGATTTATTGTATTTAATCTTAACGTAACGCAATACAGTCTGTATTTCAACTGCTTTCGCAATCGTAATCAATCGGATTTAACTTGCTCTTCTGCGTAAACGAATTTTGTTGATCTAACTTATAAACGTGGTACACATCGCTTAGACCATAATTCAGGATTGGGGAGTCTGGTGGCCTATTCTCGCCCACTCGACATTCAAGTCGAATTTAGAGATTTCCTACATTCGTCCATACAAATCTCTAATTCCACTTCAATGTGTAGTAAACGAAAATAGGCCCTCTGGTCATTTTTTCATCGAAATCGAATCAGGATTCTACTGTATGTTAATTTGGATGAAACTCGCTCATTCAACATGAAGTCCTACGCGTCCTACATGGTAATACCTAATTCGATCAGAATATATGATGGAAAATAATAATGATCTAGTATAATATTAATTGATGTCAATGACGCGAGATGAAATTTACTTAAGATCTTTACTTCAAGTATTTTAACATGTATTATAAATAGGTACCACCTTATCATAAATCGCGATCCAAAATTATTATTACCGTGCTAAAGCTCATGTCATCCAACACGCAATAAAATTTCGTGCACGAATTTTGTTCCGGGACTGTCTTCGCGATTTGTTTTAAGAGCGATAGATTCTTAATTATGTAGTATTATTTGTTATTTTTAGGCAGCCTGTGATTAGCATTATATAATTGGCAAAATATTTTAGGAAATGCATTTAATAAATGATAAGTTAAATTATACCAATATGAAATTTTACTCATTGTTTTATTTTTTGTATCGACTCTACTAGGGCAATCTCCTATCGCCTCAGTGGATAAGATATAACGCCCCTTCCATGTAGGGAGGGTTGTGGGCGCATGCATACAGATTACAGGCCCTATATTGTTTCCACAGAGATAAGGTGTCTATGGTACAGAGGGAGACTTGACCACCTGCTCTCTATGTTTAGATCTCTCCGGCTCAATTCATGTCGGTCTATTGATTCACGATAAGATATTATATTATTAACGACACAGTGTCTAAAACAAGAGAAGAATAAAGGCTGTTATCTCCAGAGCAAGAGCGTTTCACTGATGGGATCATCACATCCAAAGGGTTATGGTTCGAATCCGAGCATGCACCTCTGGTTTTTTCAACCTAATGATTACGTCAATGTGTCTCCCATACATTTGCTAAATGCAAAATTTATGAGGATTTGACATTAGCAACTATCAAATCACTTTAATTAAAAATCCGACTATAAGTTTATATTTCTACCATTAGCTTGGCACTGAGGAAACTTTCACCATTCGGTAAGATTCTGAAAACGTGTAACCACGATTCAGTTGCGTCTGGTCTCGGTGTTTAAGGGTTGCGAAGTTCAGACGAGTCGCTACATTGGCAAATTATATTATCGAAAATCGATGAATATCGCCAAAACCTAGTTACAATCGTCATGATTTTTCATATCGCCGAGAATTGAGCTGCCCGGCCTTTTAAAAAAGAGTTGTACGCTCTTTTCTTGAAGGTTTGCAGGTTGTATGTAACCTTTATTGCCCGTGGCACAACTGCTTCGCACAACTGACTGACCGGATGGCGCAATGGGTAGTTACCCTGCCCCTTACGCCATAGATCGTGGGTTCGATCCCCACCCTGGACAAACATTCGTGCGATGAACACTTGTGTTTGTTCAGTGTCTGGGTGTAATATATGTATTTAGGGTAAATGTGGGATAGTTGCCGCACTTTTTGAAATAGGCAAACAAATGATAGAATATGAGTTTTCATAAAAATTAAATGATTGTGATGTGTTGTGTACTTATTAATGAAATAAATAATTAAAGTAATTTAACATTAATAGTTGTATTTTTTTTTGTACAAAAGAAATAAAAAAGTATTATAATCGGGGATAGATGCCTAAAGTGTGGGTTAGATGCCATAATAATGATTTGGCTTGTGGGATAGATGCCCTATGCATATAATTAAAGATTATCTTAGATTTATTTATTTTTTATTAACAACTGTTACATTTTCATTATTAAGCATAATCATCTTTGGTTTAATATTGAAACTGAGATCAATTTTAGTATCTAATAATACAATATTAGTATAAACATTAAAAATGGCAACTTCTGATCCGTTTTAGACGATTGATTTAAATTTTAAAGTATTTTACATTTTTTTCATGGCGCAATTTTAATCGCTTGCAAGGATTACAGTAATCACCGTACATGGTACAAGTTTCATGCAGCCATTTTTTACACATGACGCACTGGATCCAGTCTGCCGTTGATTTTGTTTCCTTGTAACTTTCAAAACATTCCAAACATTCATTTGACGAATTTTCATGACAGTCCGATTCAGAAGAAGAAGAAGGGATTGCCTTTCGTTTACAGGCGTTTTTGGTTATTCGTTGCTTTTTCTCAACAGCACGAATAGGACGTTGAATCACATTAACACTTGAAGTTTCATTTATTTTTAATTTCTTAGCTTTCTTTACTTTTTTCTGTTTTACGTCAACATGAGATTCATTTTCTTTGAAAGATTCATCAGAATCATTTGTAGCAGATGAATCTGTCTCTTCTGAAGCTACAATTGCCCTTTTTTCTGCTATCTTCCTTGGTACTTTTATTTTACTTCTTTTGCATGGTATGTTAGGAGTAGCCTTATCTTTGATTTTCTTATTAGCTATGTTTTCTTTGGAATTTAATACTGCAGCTGATTGTTTTCCTCTTTTGTACAAAGGTATCGGAATATTCGGTACAGGGGAACATTCTTGCAAAAACTTACTAGGTGTCTCCTTTGTATCTTCATTTGGCTGCAGACAATCAAATTGAGAAATAAGAGAGGGAGAACTTTCTCTAGCTGTATCATGACTTCCACAATTCTCATGTGTTTGATCAATATTTGTTAGTGTAGATGGTTGAGTTTCAGCCAAAGCCTCATTGCAGTTGGATTCTGGCAACAACTGTTTGCTACATGAGGGACCAGGTAATTGTAACGTATTTTCAGGTAAGATATCTTGTGGCTCATCACGGAGTTGGTTGCTTGATGACAAATCGGAGATTGCAAAGAAATTTTCTGGTATAGCAGCCGGATTATAAGGGTAAATACCGCAAGCCCTAAAGCCCGAAATAGCATTAGAAGGCGTAGTCGCTCGAATCCATGCATTACCAATTAGCTTGCCAGCTATTAAACGGTTGATTTTTTTTTCTTTGTTTGTAAGCATCCAGTTTTTCGTCTCAGCTGCAAAAAATGTCTTAAATGGCTTGAAAAAGCTACGGTCTAAGGGTTGTAAAGCTTGCGTGCTGTGGCTTGGCAGACAAAAAAGTATTATACCATTTTCTTCGGCAGTCTCCAACATTTCGACAGAGTTCGTATGAGAAGAATGCCCATCTAGAAGCAAAATAACCTTGCCTTGAGGCTTTCGTGGTATGAAATGCTGTACTAGCCACTTCTGAAATAACTCCGCATTAACATAGGCTGATTTTTTGTTCATGTAAACATCTGAACCATGAGGAAGACCATCTAGAAATTCTGGCTTTTTATTTACTCCTTTAATAATAACAACAGGGCTGAGAAAATTTCCAGCGGCATTGCAGCAAGCTATTATTGACATAGTCTCTCCCTTTTCTCCAGACGTTATTGAATGAACTGATTTCGTCCCTTTCGTCACGATAACTTTTCCAGGAGTATTGTTTAATTGAACCCCAGTTTCATCGATATTAAATATACGGTCTGGTTTGTCCAGTAAGTCATTCTCTGTCAATACTTGAAGATAAAGCTTAAACATTTTATCGACTTCCTCGCGATTAAGTCCCTGCGCTCGAGCAAGGGACAGACCTTCAGCTTGCCGAACGCTAAGCGTAGGTTGGCGTTCTAAAAAGGACTTAAGCCAATGAGGTCCAGCTTTACCTGTCTCCTTATTAAATTTCTGTTGGATCCCAAGCTTTTCAGCGAATTGAAACGCTAAACTTCGTACCGTATCTCGTGACACAGGAAACCCAGCTGTTTCTAGTTTCTGGATGTGTGCGACGAGCCGTTTTTCGTTTTCGAAGCCAAGAGCAGGGTGTTTCCCTAGAAATAATCATAACATCTATAAAACATTTTTTTTTGTAGTTTCATTAAAATTTATTTAATTGACAAAATACCTAAAGTAAGTTTCTTAGTATCTTGTTTCACGAAACGTCTTTTCAGGGTCCTGGCAGGAATTCCATATCGACGAGATATTTCATTCAAGCCGTGCTTATTCTGCCTCATTTCTTCAAAAGCTTCTCTTAGGGCATCTTCCGTCAATGAGGTCCAGCTTTACCTGTCTCCTTATTAAATTTCTGTTGGATCCCAAGCTTTTCAGCGAATTGAAACGCTAAACTTCGTACCGTATCTCGTGACACAGGAAACCCAGCTGTTTCTAGTTTCTGGATGTGTGCGACGAGCCGTTTTTCGTTTTCGAAGCCAAGAGCAGGGTGTTTCCCTAGAAATAATCATAACATCTATAAAACATTTTTTTTTTGTAGTTTCATTAAAATTTATTTAATTGACAAAATACCTAAAGTAAGTTTCTTAGTATCTTGTTTCACGAAACGTCTTTTCAGGGTCCTGGCAGGAATTCCATATCGACGAGATATTTCATTCAAGCCGTGCTTATTCTGCCTCATTTCTTCAAAAGCTTCTCTTAGGGCATCTTCCGTCCATTCGCCCCGAGGGCTTGCCCCTACTTTGCGCACGTACTTGCGGGGCATATCTAAAATATAAAAAATGTATTAAAGTTTAATAGGGGATAAATGCCTCTAAGGGCATCTATACTCACAAAAAACTAGGCATCTATCCTTTTTCGAGGGGATAGACGCCGCGCAAAATATTGTTTACTTCAATGATAAAACATACGTAAATAATAAACAAAATCTTTTATTTAAGACATCTACACTTAAATAAAACAAAAATATAGACACTTACCTCATAAAATCAAAAGTTGCGAGCTTATCAATATTTCAGACGAACCAAATTCACGAATTAATTACCGCAAAAAATGTTCATTGTCTCACAACTCGTGACACGTCCATTCCAGCTAAGTGCGTGGCACTGACTGAAGGACGGGCGGGGCTAGGGTTACGTTAAAACAAAACACAACGGGTCTAATGTTTATACATGTCGCTATGTGTTTACTGAGGCAACTATCCCACTGAGGCGTCTATCCCACATTTACCCTAAGTATATATTTGTGTTCCTCTGTTGTCTGATATCTGTAACACAAGTGCTTAAGCTACTTAGTACGGAATCAGGTCAACGTATGAGATGTTGTGAGAATGAAAAATTAGAGTTCAAAACTGTGCGGCCGACCAGAAAACCGGCGCGAAGCCGCGCTGTGCTGTTTCGCTGCGTGAGTGAGGCTACCGGAGGCCAAATCAAGGGGGGCTTAAAGGTTTGCAGCGCACTTTTGACTCCACTGGTGTCGCGAGTGTCTACGGGTGGCGGCAATCGCTTAAAGTCAGGTGATCCGTCTGCTCGTCTGCCACCTATCACATAAAAAAACGAAGTTGTTCGGAAACAAAGAGAGTGATAGTTCATTCTATAGTTTTGTCGTACGAACGAACGAGGTATAAAGATTCTTGAGAAACTGGAGTGATACCACGGCCTCACAGAAAACCGACGTGTAGCAGCACTGTGCTGTGTTTCGCAGCATTAGTGAGGGACCAGGTCGAGGATACCACACTTGTAACTCCACTGGTGTCTCGGGTGTATATGGGCGGCGGAAATCGCTTACCATCAAGCAATCCGTCTGCTCGTCTGCCACATAAAAAAATAAAGATTGCCAGCCATCTAAATTATGGGCAACCCCAGAGTTAAATCTGTGAGTGGAAGGATGACGCGGAATCTTGTTAAGTGGCTGATCCCGCGCGCTGCGTGTAATGGGCGTTGCGACTTGAGTGCTAAGTCCACAGAGTACATTGTAATAGATGCTAAGTCGCACTCCGAGCGTGAGCGATGCTAAGTCCTACCCGTCATGACATACGGAGCCGAAACGTGGACACTTACGGTACGGCTGGTCCACAAGTTAAAGGTCGCTCAGCGGGCTATGGAACGAGCAATGCTCGGCGTCTCTCTCCGAGATCGAATCCGAAATGAGGTGATCCGGCAGAGAACCAAAGTTATCGACATTGCTCACCGGATTAGCAAGCTTAAGTGGCAGTGGGCTGGCCATATTAGCCGCAGAACCGACAACCGATGGGGTAAACGGGTTCTGGAGTGGAGACCGCGTCTTGGCAAACGTAATGTAGGGCGCCCTCTGGCTAGGTGGGGGGACGATATGCGCAGGATGGCTGGCAAGAGCTGGATGCGAGAAGCCATGGATAGATCACAGTGGCGAACAATTGGAGAGGCCTACGTCCAGCAGTGGACTGCGATAGGCTGATGATGATGACTCCGAGCGTGAGCTACGAAATTTTCTTTACAGCCTTGCGGCGATCTATGTACCCTGTGGTTGAGCGTGAGCGGCGATCACGAGAGTGCTAGAGAGCACGCCGCGCGCGATCGTGATTAAATTAGACGCGACTGCGGATTAACACATACCCTGTGGTTGGCCAAAATACTTTTTTTATTTATCTGTTTATCACTTTAATATGCTTAGGCATATGTTAAATGGAATTAAGTATCAGTAGTAAGTAACATTTTGAATTATTTATGTAACATTTGAATAATAATATTAAGTCATAATTATTATTCCTTCTTTTAATAAATATGAATGACACTATTAATGCTCATAAAATGCAATAGTTTTTGTATAGGTATAAACAATATGATAATGTTATCCTTTATTCACACCTTCCTAGATAATTGTACAATACAAGAAAAAGTTTAAAATATACTTCTTTCAGTCTTTCCCAACATATTATCTTATTTTTAAGTATTTCTAGGACACTCTGTGATTATAATCCTTACATTTATTAAAATGTTTAATTGTAATTATTCTACATTATGCGTGTTTATAAGGTTTAGGCCTTTGTAAATAAATCAATTATTAGTTAAGGCGACATTTATACTATTTATTTAAAAATTGTGCACTACATTTTGATCTGTTTTTGCACTCTAAATTTAGATTTAACGCTAAGTGGAAGTTTTTGGTAGTAATTTAAATTTCGAGTACAAAAACAAACCTATAAGTTAAGTGTAACTATTAAATAAATAGTATGTTTTCCGAGCGGCAGCATTTTCGAAATTGCAAAAAGATTTTTTTTTTTATTGAAGATGGGTTTTCTTTTGGCTTCACACTGAACTCTAGAGTTGAGAGGAATCCTACGATGGAGCGAGCTTACTAGATTGATGGATATCCGGTTTAGTTGCTAACAATTTCGATCAATTGGCGTCGCTAGTGTGCCCTACCCGTCACCTTATAGGCAAGGTACCATTAGGCAATTATCTCTAAATATGGTGTTATTTGCTGTCGGTTTTATAGGTAGGTACTGACCGCTACATATAAATGTATGCAAAGGATTGTAATTTCTTCATTCATCTATTTATGATCATCACAGTTATAGTGCCATTACACCATTTGTGATAAGAATCGTATGTATATTATTTGTTGAATGAGATGGAGAATTAAAAAGTCCATTGGTTTTAAAACATTTATTAAAACTTATTAACAATATATGTAACTATCACACTATCCGTTTATTAATTATGTATAGATCACTTAACTAAACAGTGGAAAGCGGCGGTTCTTTCATCTGTTTTGTAGGAAAAATCGCACAGGGAAGGGGAGAGTATGGGGACACCAATTTCTTTAGGACAACACCTTAAAGTGTACTAATTGTAATGTATTGTCGAACAACAAATGAAAATGCACTATATATTGACATATAGTTGTATTTTGTCAAATTCGTAGGTTTGAACGCTAAGATAATTTTGATGCCGACTGTACATATTCTTTAAAGACTTATCTTGATACCTACGCTCTTCCCCAAAATAGGGTGTCCCAAAAATATAGTAATTTTGGAATGCCTTTCTAAAACTTTAGCTGTGGCAGCCCTCCCACAATGTTGACCGACGATCTATCTGGTGAAGATCGCGGGAATCCCTAGGATGCGGGCGGCGCAGGACCATTGTGTTTTGAGAACATTGGGGGAGGCCTATATCCAGCAGTGGACGTTTATTGGCTATGATGATGATCCAACTTTGGGAAGGTTCACTGAGTTTTCGCCTCCTTAATATATGGGTTTGGTCATCTAGAAGATTTTTCAATATTTCTTTTAAAAATACTTATTCATTTAAATTCTGTTAAAAGACTAGCATTATGCAAGAAAACATTTTAATTCCTTTGTCGAGAAAAAAAGGGAAAAGATAGGAAGGAACCACCTTCATTAAAAGGGTACTTTTATACAATGCGACACGTGGAGTTACCCATTTTGGACTTTGGACTATCCTTATGCACCACCCACACCCACCGCAGTGCAAAAATAGCACTTGTGTCTTAGAAGACACAAGTGCTATTTTTGCACTGCGGTGGGGGTAACTTGACGTGCAGCTGACTGACTGTACCTAAGTCAGATTATACAATGTAAATTGCAAAAGTAAATATCAGCTTGTGTTTTAATTATATTGAATATATACATACATAGTTCAGGAGCCCAATTCTCGTGCTCGTGATATTTATTTTCATACGACATATATCACTAAAACATAGTTTTTATGTATGGTTTTCAGGTGATATCCGCCATGTTTTCAAAATATCACAAACCCGAGAATTGGGCTCCTGATTTTATTATTACAGACGCCAATATATCAACTATTATAATTCATTGCAGCAGTCTTACGTACCTACTATTCGGGCTGCGGTACCCATTGATGGTATTTAAAAAAGCAGTGTATATTTTTGTTACAAATTTTATCAATAGATGGCGATGAGTGTCAATTACATCACGTAAGTGTTTCGCCTATTTAGTTTACCTGTGGGCCATGTCTTTGTCTATAGACATTACCGCTTTATAAATAGGTTATGTAGCTATAAAAAAAAATTGATTGATGTTGACTTTTTTTATAGTGTTTTGTAAAATTACTAACGTGGAACGCCCTCACTTCGTTTCGGGACATTAGTTCCACTTTACACCAATAGATGGCGCTAGGTGTCAATTACATCGTGCAAGCGTTTCATGCTTTCGGATTACCTATAAGCGTGGCTGCTGTCTGTAGGATTTACCTTTTTATAAATAGTATAGAAGGTAGGTAACAGATTGTGACATTTTGGTTGATGAATTGGCGTCTGTATAACATAATAGGAAGTTCGATAGTTCATTCTTTTTCTACAGTGAAAAGTTGTATAATTTGGTACATGTATAACTTTATAATCTTAATACAATAGTAAGGTCTTCTTTAACAATAGGTACCTAATAAGATTTTCTAAATGTTTGTGCATATTTGAATCTTTTAAAACACCAATTTATAAATGTTGAAGCGTTTAAAATTGTGATCGAATCTACTTTGCCTACGTTTTTTTTTTCACAAGACATGTAGAATAAAATTTCTACACACTATTTACATTTATAAAATCTTGCCTTAATTTTAAAATCACAATTGAATACTAGAATAAGTCTGAAGTTAGTGTGGTAGATATGTAGGAAAGTAGTTTACAAGCACATAGCTTTGAAAGTCTGGTCAGAAATAATTGGTTTAAGTTTAACTTTTTAAATATCTTTATTATTAAGTAGGTACTAGAAGGCCTCAATAATAAGTTAAATAGAAAAATAAAGTGCATGTGCACTAGGGAAAAAAGACCCTATCGCAATGACCGTTCTCTTCCTGGCAACCTTTGATTAAAGTGTATTCAAATTTGGCTTTTTTCTGTAGTCAACATTGAACATTCTTCTAAATAATTGAAGATAAAAGTTGATTCGGAAATTTTTACAGGTTATTATTTAGGTTTATTTTTTAGACCGACATTAACAACAGTGCCTTATATCATTATTCCTTAATCAATAAAAGCTTTCTTTATTACTTGGTACTAACAAATAAACCTCTTATTTCTGACCAGCTAAATAATGTATATACCTACTTTGGTAAAGTAGAGAACCACATCACATACTAATTGTGTTATTACAATTTGTCAAACCTCCGTGTCCAATTACCCTATCAGCGGTTATCTTTACAATTCAGTATTCAACATAACTATATATCATAGACATTAAAATCTTGAAAATATTTATAGTTAAAATTACGGCCATTTTGTTAGCATAATCTGTACCTACTAAACAGTTGCTTGTGTAAATATCACCGTAAAAATTGCAGACTGTTAGATTTATTTTATTTAACAATCCGTACCATAATTTATCGATATTTATGAATTTAATATCGATAATAAACGTTACAGAAGCCCAATTCTCGGGCTCGTGACATTTCTTTTCATACGACATATTCACTAAAACATACATAGTTTTTTTTGTATGGTTATGTTATATCCGCCATCTTGTCAAAATGACACGAGCTTGAGAATTGGGCTTCAGATCGTAATCAAAAGGTTTTAGTTCGATAGAAAAAAGAATATAGTGTGTACGGATCACAACGGTAAGTAGTTTACGATCTCAACAGCTTATAATATTATTTTTTATTTTATGGTGACATAAATAGATTGTGAATCTAATCTAAAACAGTATTTTTTTTTATGATTCATTACAATGGTATCCCTCAAAGACACATCATAAAATATAGTAAAAGATCAATTCCAATAACATTTATTTATATACAGAAATATATTGTTTTATTCGAAATAGTATGAGTATCTCATCTATTATCATTTCTTTTTAAATGCATTCTTTTCATTTTACTTAGGTAAGGTCAGCATCAAAAGCTAGTAGCTTGTAGCCCAATTCTGGAGCCGTGTGGTCCCGGCAGAGTAGAATAGGCCACCCTCACTCTTACCGAGGTGTCGTAAAAGGCGACTAAGGTAAAGCTGCTGGCATGATCATCAGCACCCAGAGAAGGAAAACTCTGCATTTATATCAAAACCCTCGCCAACCCGTCTGCCAAGCGTGGTGAGTATGGCAATTACCCCTCATGTGATTGAGGGAGGCCCGTGCCCCAGCAGTGGGGACTTAAATGGGCTGATGATGATTGTACGCTACAACGTGTATACACGAGATACTTAAAGCCGTAGACAAAACACAAAGTGCTGTTAGCCAGTTCGATAAGTTTCAACTATGCTTTGTACGCTACCACGTGTATACACGAGATATATAAAGCCGTAGACAAACACACATAGTTCTGTTAGCCAGTTCGGTAAGCTTCAACGTGGCTTTACACGCTATCACGTGTACCGTGATACCTTAGATACCAATAGCCATGGACCAATGACAATAGTATCATATTGTTAAACATTACACCTTTTTCGACGCCGGGGAATGCCGCCTTATGCATAGCCTCCTGCGGGGCAGGCGGGTTATGTCGGGCTCTCCTCTGGCGATAGCTTCTCCTAACGAGAAGCCGGCCAGAGTCATACCGACTAAACCCCAGCGACGCTCCCTCATCGCCAGAGTGGGGAGGAGACATGAGTACTGGTTGGAGAACCTTACTTAACGTACCTCCCCAAAACGTTATACACCTGATAAGTTTGTGGTTTAAATGCTGATCGTGCTGATGGTGTCGGCGGGCGCTGGCGTCACGATCGGCTGTTGAATCGACGGGTCCAGTAGCGGGATGCTGTCCGTAGTCCTGTGAACAATTGAGACATATCTATCATACGTTGTTATGGTCATGAACGCATGACTGCCTCGGTGGCGCAGTGGTTAGTGGGTCGCACTTTAAAGCGACGGCTGCGCAAGAGGTCCCGGGTTCGATCCCCGGGTCGGGACAAAAAATTGTACCTAAGTTTTCGGTAAGAAATTCTTAGTGGCAGCCCGGTGTCTGGAAATTAGCGGTCTTGTACCCCCGTGCCTCGGAAAGCACGTTAAGCCGTTGGTCCTGCGCCCAATCCCTCTCTGGTCGTGTCACAGTAGTGTCCCATCGGAATATGAGGGTAAGGGAATAGAGATTGCACTTGTGTTTGCGCACACACTTGAACACTATAACATATCCTGCGTACGTGGCTGATCGTTGAGATTGGCCGCCGTAGCCGTAATCGGTTGGAGGAGGATGAACGCAAGTTCGAAACTCAATCTCTGATCTCTAAACTCTCACCTGATCTCATAAAACCTTATAAAAAATACCTATTAGATCTGTAAAATAACAACATAGATATAATTTAATAAATAATATTAGTCAATAGATACATAATTCGATGTAAGTATAAGTATTTTGTTAATTTCAGATTTATCAATGTAATCTTTTAGGACTACAGTATTTTGTCATACCAACACCATTTGCGCGCCTGCTGGCAGGCTGAATACCGTGACTCTGATACTTTTTATACTATCTATGTATCAAATGTGTATTATGCAAATAAATTTTCTGTTTCTGTTCCTCTAATTGGACAGCTTCTAAAACATAAGTGTGGGATTGGTGATCGGTATAGATGCATGATAGATAAGGAACGTGTAAGAGATCGATATATGAATTAGAATGACGTGCGAGAGTGAGATAGAAGACGAATGGCCGACAATGTAAAGACGGTGTAAAGACGACGCTTGAAGATTAAAATATAGAATACTTATTCCCGAATCCCTGGCTTTATTTTTAAACTCATCCCACAAATAATAAAATAAAATAGGACCTGAAGTGCGCAGAAATCATTTTTAGTATATTGTGCTATTTTACAACGCTAACACACCGCGTGGTCCCCGGCAGAGTAGAATAGGCCACCCTCACTCTTACGAAGGTGTCGTAAAAGGCGACTAAGGTAAAGCTGCTGGCATGATCATCAGCACCCAGAGAAGGAAAAGTCTGCATTTATATCAAAACCCTCCCCAACCCGTCTGCCAAGCGTGGTGAGTATGGCAATTACCCCTCATGTGATTGAGGGAGGCCCGTGCCCCAGCAGTGGGGACTTAAATGGGCTGATGATGATGAACACACCGCGGCCTGTATTAGTAGGTAGTTCGAAAAATGGGAGATCTGAGACCTTACCATGAGTTTGAAATACTATCCTCGCTATCCAAAACTATTGCTCTGTTTCTTTCACATGCACTACAATAAAAGGGAGAAAGCGATAGTTTTCGACAGCGAGAACAGTTTTTCAAACTTATGGTAAGGGTACAGATCTGATTGTTTCTCACCTGGTCCTGGTGAGTGTGGGTTCGGTGACTACCTCCTCGCAGCAGGAGGCCGGCGCGTTCTTGTTGCGCACGATGGGAAGTGTGGTGCAGATGGTCGCCGTCAGGTAGATATACTGCAATCGGTAGGTACGATGTAGTTATACTTAGATAAATAGATAAAAACACTATGGTATTATAGAGTGACCAGAGGACGTCCACAAGGCGGAGTCCTATCACCCCTTCAATGGTGATTGGTTGTTGACAGTCTCATCTGTGAGCTCAATAAAGCCAGATTTCTGACTCAGGGTTTCGCAGATGACATAGTAATAATGGTCATAGGAAAATGCCCTAGCACTATTTCCAGTCTTATGCAAAGGGCCCTACGAATAGTAGAAAACTTGTGCACAAGACACGTGCTAACAGTCAACGCACGTAAGACGGTCTTAATCCCGTTTACCAAAAGAAGGAAACTGGAGGCGCTCCACGCCCCAACACTTTTTGGTACGAAGCTATGCTTGTCCAACGAGGTCAAATATCTCGGAGTCTTTTTAGACCAAAAACTAACATGGACCAAGCATCTCGACTACAGTACTAGAAAGGCAAAAATTGCGATGGGGGCAAGCAGTAGGTTGGTGGGGCTAAAATGTGGGCTACGGCCCAAGGCCGCACTGTGGATTCATAAAACCATAGAGAGGCCGATCGTCACTTATGGCTGCTGTGTGTGGCATAAGAAGACGCACCAACTTAACTGCGTGGAGAATCTCAGCAAAGTTCAAAGAACAGCCTGCCTTATAGCCACTGGCACTCTTTCGTCCTCTCCCTCTACAGCACTGGATGCCTTCCTGAACATTCCACCTCTGCACATTCACGTGCAGATGGAAGCGAGGATGGCTATTACGAGAGCGAAAATCAGAGGGAGGACGAGATAGCAATCTAGGGTCATGAGAAACCTCTACAATGAACTAATGAAAATTCCGGTCATGGATATGCCCTCTGACTCCATGATCAGTGAACACCGCTTCGATAAGCGGTTTACGGTCTTGTTACCTAGTAGACAAGACTGGGAGGCTGGAACTCCCGAAAATGTTAAGCAGAATGACATCGTTTGGTATACGGATGGCAAGGCGTATCCGGGGCGGGATTTTGTAATGATCGCTTCGGAATACGCAAATTGGCCAACCTGGGTCGCTATACCACAGTGTACCGAACAGAAGTCTTCGCAATATTTGGCTATGTCCAAGAGAGTCTGCAAATGAATCTCCAGAATAAGAAGATATTCATCTTCTCAGATAGTCAAGCTGGCCCTCAAGGCGTTAACATCCTGTGAACTTGACTCCAAACTCACTAGCGAGTGTGTCCTGCTCTTAAACCAGCTTGGCAATGCCAACATCGTAAATCTGATTTGGGTACCGGGACGCTGCCATATCAGAGGCAACGAAGTCGCTTACGTGCTAGCAAGGCCGATGATCACTGATAATTATTCCTTTTTCATATAAAAAACACATTTTTTTCAAAATACTTCATTACGAAATTAGTAATTCCTACTTCCTACCATAGAACGAATCAAAGAGAATATAATCACTAACGAATTTAATATAGTCCGGTTTTTCTTATGACCACACAGTGACCATAAGCGGGCGGTGTTCGCGCAGCAATGAATACGAAACGAACAGTGCTAGTCGCCATAGATAATACAAATTATTATAAACTGGAGCCCAATTCTCGGGTTCGTGACATGTATTTTCATACGACATATATCACTAAAACATAGTTTTTTTGTATGGTTTACGGGTGATATCCGCCATGTTCTCAAAATATCACAAGCACGAGAATTGGGGTCCTGATAGTCACTTCGACATTCTTCGGCTGTGGCCCGTGCCTTGTAGTGATTTCCGATTCATCGACTTGCTTGTCGATACTAACATGTAGTATGACTGAATTTAAAAAAATACAATAGTCTTTAGTTAACTGAATGAATATAGAAAAATATATGTTATATAAATCACAAACTCACACAAAATTAAAGCGCAAGCGGAACTGCGGGCGAATGCTAGTTTCATTATTAGGGTCTAAAATCACTTTGCAGTTTTTTTTATTTTTCTATAATTGTTTGTTTGTTCGGTAATTTATTTCAGTAATCTCGGAAATGGTTCTAACGATTTCGATGATAGGTAGGTACTTGATTTGTGTGTGTTTTCATGCATTTTCCATTCGAGGCACAATGAGCTAGGTAACTCCAAGAACATCTCGATCTTTAATTGCTATAAGTACTTATTAGCTATTAGAGAGTAAATGCAATAAAGTGGTTTCATACAGTTAGGAGAGTTGTGTATATTTGATACAATTTTACAGATAGTAGACTGTGGTATCTGATATGTAGCTGCCTGTACATGGGCGACCCTACTTTGCTTTATTTTTGCTAAATCGTGTTTTTATGTAAAAAATAACATAACATATCCTACACTACATAATAGATAAATAAGAATATACTGTATTTAAGATGGTTAAGCGAGGTTACCGAAAGACGAAACATAGGCCCCCACTTTAGGGGGGTGTCAGCGCGGGTCCTAAAGGCAGCAGACCACCTTTCGTGGCTGCTGCCGAATCTGGGAGGGCCCGGAGAGAAGTGTCGGCAGCTATACGCCGGCATTCTCCGCTCCATGGCCCTCTACGGGGCCCCGATCTGGGCGGAGGCCCTGAACAGGAGGGGCAATGCGGCCCTCTTAAGGAGGCCGCAACGGGCCATTGCCCAGCGGGTCGCAAGAGCCTACCGAACGGTAGGCTTCTCCGCGGCCTGCGCACTCGCCTCCACCCCGCCATGGGAGTTGGAGGCTGGAGTGCTGGCCGCCGTCTACGAGTGGACGGCGGCTAAGCGAGCGGCTGGCGAGTCCTTCTGCCCCCGAGAAAGGGAGGCGAGAAGAAAGGAGGACCGCCAGCAAATGACGGAGGCATGGACGGCCTCTCTCCAGGTGGAGAGGTACGGCCGTCCAACGCTCGCGGCGCTCGCCCCGGTCTTGGACCGGTGGCTCGAGCGCCCCCACGGGTTTTTGTCCTTCCGGACGGTGCAGGTACTTACCGGGCATGGTTGCTTCGGTAACTACCTGCACCGAATTCAACGGGAGGACACTCCTATGTGCCACCAGTGCGGCGCTGCGGAGGACTCGGCGCACCACACTATGGTGGTGTGCCCGTCCTTCGACCAACAGCGGTCCGCGCTGATCGCGGAGGTCGGACATGACCTCTCGTTGTCCAGCATAGTTGTAGCTATGCTGGATAGGGAGAGTGCATGGTCGGCCTTCGCCCACTTCTGTGAGGAAGTGGTGGCACAGAAGGAGGCAGCGGAGCGGGAGCGCGAGTCTAACCCCCTCGCAGGCCCGCTTCGAGCAAGGAGAGGACGAGTTCGGCGGAGAACTCTTCGTCCTCTCCGTGGAGGTGGCCAGCCGGCAACAGGGACGGGGGTCCCTGTGCCGGCACTGCCATTGGCACCTCCACCGCTCGTTGGGGACGGCTCAGCTCTTCCGGCTGTCCCCAACCCCCCTCCTCCTAGTCTGAGGAGGGGCGTGGCCGCACACCCCGTGTAGGGGCCTGTGGGGGAGTGGGGTTGCGGGGAATAGCCTAGTGCAGTTCCCGTGACCCCATTCTATACCCACGGGTGGTTGAGCCCCGGGAGTTTTAGTGGGTATGCCCTCAGGCCGCTTCTTGTTAGAAGAAGCGGCCCGGAGGGTGAGTCCCACAGTACCCTGTCGCCCCCCGGCGGCAGGGTCTGCGTAATGCATTTCTCCCGGGAAAACAAAAAAAAAAAAAAAAAAAAGACGAAACATAGGTAATATTAATTTTACATAAATTGATGGGACGCTTACAAAAAGTTTTATTTATAGAAGAATCAATCTCTCGAATTTATTTATAAGTGTAGTCTTCCATAAATTAACGATAATATTTCGATCGAAACACTAATTAGTCGCCCTAGCCACCACAGGAAGACTCATTTCGCCGCGGAACTCCTTTCGTGGTGCGGACTCTACATATTATCTGTGACACTCCCTACTCACCATAGACACAACGAGAATCAAATAAATAGTCGGCGTGAACCAATGGGTAGCGTTCTCGATAGCCACAACCCCCATCACCCAGTTGACGGCGAAGAACGGCTCCAGCACCAGGCACAAGTTCAGGTAGCGCTTCAGCTCGTTGCCCTCAGTGTTCCAGCTCCACTTCCAGGATAAGTTGTCCATGTACAGCATGTTGAGGAGGCTCTTGTCCTGAATTGTCTTGGCTTGTACCTGATTTATTTAAAAATGTTTTCAAATCTGTTAAACTACAGTGCGACCACGATTAGATGACACTATAGTGACATTGACAGAAGGCATTGTACAACATTTTTTCTATGGGATAATATCAAAACAGCTTTAGTTCCGACTGTTGCCACGTGCCAAATAACCGTGGGTCAACTATACATTTATTATTTTAGAACCATAAACTTGTCATAGTTTTCCTATGTTCCACAAGGAATGAGTAGGTACTTAATGACGAAGGCTGTGGCATCTCCTACCTCGACACCTTGAGCATGAAAATTTTCACCCGCCTGTTTAAGGATTGCGAAGGTTTAACCTTCACCGGCGCAGTCGCTTCATTGTCGTGACTACCAGACATCCCTAATCCTACATCGGTTTACGCGTACCCCGGGCTCCAAAGCAACAGCTGGACGCAACTGGGAATGACACGCTGAGATGACGATGAACAAGATCAGAAAAATTTCGTTTTCTAAATCGATGTGACCGGGAATCAAACCTGGGATATTCCACGCTTTGGCGCCACACTATAGCCACTGTGCCATTAAAGTCGTCAAAATCTCCATTTATTTATTTTCCCAACTGTACTTTTCCATTAATGGGTCCTATTAATGAAAAAGTACAGTTGGGAAAATAAATAAGTAAATTCTACTAAAACCTACAAAAATATAATAATTTGTAAAATGGCAACACTTACATCACTCCCGCCATCACCGTTTCCGTTATTCGTCATTCCGTACTGGCAGTCATCTTCGCTCAAATTGTATTCTTTATCCAACGTATCCGAGCTATCAGTGTTCTTCCTACTACTCCCCGGCGTATAAATGTCCAGAGTATCCACACTACCATTTCTATTATTATCAATAACAGATTCTATAGGCCAATTCGCTATGTGATGATCCACTAGCTCTTGTATTTTTGCTGTCAACATTTCGGCTTGCTTCTTATTGACACTTTGAAGACCTAAGATAATGATGGCTGTGTTGATAAGGATCAATATCATAGCTGGGACCATGAAACCCATTACCATTCCCTTTTCTATTGACATCCAGCAGTAGTGCTTTATCTCGTAATGCTCCATCGATAATGCGTAGTTAAACTAAAAGAAAGTAAAAAACAATTAGGCAAATAAAACTAAGATCTAACAAACATTGTCCTGGCCCAAGCTAAGGTTTTCCCGACTATACCGAAAGATAGTACGAATAGGTACCAGAATAAATACAAATACAGAATAAATACAAATACAGAATAAATACATATCTATTTTATTAACGAACTTGTATTGGCATAGGAATTGAATTCGCGACATCACAATCAAAGCGAAAACGTAGTTTAAACGTTTTCGCAATTTTTAGCGGGTTGAAAGATTTTTTGCCATATGTAATAGATCAGATTTCGGTCTCGTGTAATGTAAGTAGGTAGGTATATTTACTTACCATGACGACTAAAGCAGGCACCCCGTAGGCCAACAAATAGTTATATTTCAAGGGCAAGAGGGTATCACAGGCGCAGTACTCTGCCACAGATGCAGCTAGCGCAACTATCCACATGGCGCAAGACACATGTGTGTAGTGGAGTAAAAGGGCTACCCTCTCACATTGAGTTGGAGACGACACCCCCTAAAACATGGAAATACATTCTGTTTACGCAGTTATTTTAACTTGGCAAGCGCACTACAAGTTTTTTTATGCTAGAGGTGGCAGACGAGCAGGAGCACTTGTACTTTAGATGCAGTGACGCTTTACGAAGTTAACGTTAGACAGACCCCGAAATTAGTAATGGAGGAATCCTGTGTCTGCAGTGGATTTATTGAATCTATGCGTAGTAAACTTAGGCGTATAATAATATTTTTTATTTAAATACCCATACATTAGAAAATTAAAAATCTGTACATACCCTTTCAATTAGACGAGAATAATATAATTTATTTTTATGAAATAAGGTGTTAAATAGTGTAAAATTGTACATTTACCAATAATGTTTGCAAAAAAAATCTCACTTACCACAACGGCTTGTATGTATATCAACGTACAAGCGATCAGGCAACAGCACAGATTAATGGTGATGGGATACAGTTTGCTGCTGCGTCTGAACTCCGCTGCGTAGTCGCTCCACATGAGCCACATTATAGCTGAGATCAGCAAGGTCACAGATATTCCACTCGTTACGAAAATCTGTAGGAAAAAAATTCAAGCTTTGACATGGTACATATACAGTGTGAAGCCAATAGAAGAATTCAGCTAGGCTGGGCAGCATTTGGTAAACTTCGTCAAGTCTTCTCGTCACCCATCCCTCAAAGTCTTAAGTCGAAAGTCTTCGACCAGTGCGTCCTTCCGGTCATGACTTACGGTGCCGAGACGTGGACACTCACGGCTGGACTAGTCCACCGGTTCAAAGTCGCTCAAAGAGCTATGGAAAGGGCTATGCTCGGAGTATCTCTGAAGGACCGCATCAGAAATGATGTAATCCGACAGTGAACCAGAGTCACCGACATAGCCCACCGAATTAGTAAACTGAAGTGGCAGTGGGCTGGTCATATTAGCCGCAGAACTGACAGCCGTTGGAGCCGTAAAGTCCTTGAGTGGAGACCGCGACTCGGTAAGCGTAGTGTAGGACGCCCTGCGACAAGATGGGATGATGACATTCGAAGGCTGGCTGGTGTGGGCTGGATGAGAGTGGCCGAAAATCGGGAGCAGTGGCGTGCATTAGGGGAGACCTATGTCCAGCAGTGGACGAGTGTGGGTTGCTGATGATATACAGTGGTAAATTACACTGAGATCTTATCCTCATTCCCAAAGACAAGATAAGAATAAATAGAGCTCCGACACAAATGTTTATTTGTTCAATTCCCGAATCAAGAACATTGTACGTAAACAATGTACATAATGAATCAGACAAAACAAGAGTTAAGAAAATCTTTCTCAACTGCAATAATTATGTCGGTAACTATAAATACAATCGATCTTTTAGGAATTTCAACCAAAGTTAACTAAAATCCATTCGTTAGTAGTCTTGTACAGTCAGCTAAAGAAAAAACATTGGAAAACGTAATTTTTGTTTGATGACTCATTACTTAAGAATGAATTCCTAAAATCTAGTCTAAGTTCTAATCAGTAATCAATAAGACTTACCAGTATCATCCATTCGTTGCGCATACCGTGACAGCTGTTGAACCCGTACAGATAGGTGACGCTGTCGATGATGTTGTGCTCCTTTAGGTCTGCGTCGGCCAGGGACTCGTCGGGCAAGTCCACTTCGATCTCCGTTTGTTTAGGCTCGGACATTTTGCCGACTGTACAAAAATAAAATGATGTCAATGAATGAATATTTTTATTGCACAAAAATCATAAGGTATAAAACACAAAACAAGATAATATGAGATTAATTTACGATAAAGGCGGACTTATTATAATGAGTGATCTCACACACACTGAATGATAATACTCCAGAAACCTTAACTCACCTTGATTACTCCTAGCTATGAACTCGGGGTTTGGATACAATGGTGGATTATCGTCGTAAATGGAAGACGTAAAATTAGATACCACTCCTCCATACTCCGAATCGTACGATGTTATATCGTAGTCAGGCCTATCATCTGCACGAGGGTACGTGGCCTTGTGGTACTTCACGGAAACTGGCTGGAACGAGCGGTAAGAAGGTAGCTTTTGTTTTTGGAAAAATGCATCATCTACGCTTGACCTACGCACATGATGCGAACTTTTATTTTGTTGAAAACCTGTAAAAGATACTATTTTCAAACGTAGAACACATATTTCTATTTACATTACACTCAAATATTAAATCTCACCACTAGACTCTACAGTAAAATATCCTTGTTCAATAAAAATAATAAAAAGTATAACTTTAAAAATTTTAGAGCTCATTTTATTGTTTATGGGGATTTGGTTTCAAAAATGATATTTGTATAATTGATTCCCGTTAAAATTTCACATTTTGTTCACTAAAACAATATCAGAAGTTTGTTTTGTTTTATTTTCTTTCGATGGAAAATCCCATTCCAGTTTGCGCGGAAAATCGATACAGGTGACACGTTCTGGTATACGCAGTGTCCAATTTTATTAATATTTGCTAATTATTAATTGTTAGGGATTTCTGAAACATACGTAACGAAGGAATAAATGTAACAAAATACTAATGAAAATCTATTAAACAGGTTCTATAAATAAAAAAATTAGTTTATGTATAATAACTTGTTGCTTTAAAATAGTAGAAAAATTAATTTGCTTGCAACATTAAATAGGAAATGTCATTTCCACCCACCTGTCAACCTTGTCAGCTGTCATGTTTTGTATCAAACTCAAAAACGCAATAGTTTTTGCAATGTAACCAAAAATAGATCCAAAATGAGTGCAATATTAAAATTTATCCGTGAAAACCACATCCTAGCACTTATAGAACAAACCATTGCCAAGAAAAAGTCCCGTTTGAGTCTGAACGCGTACGAAATCACTGAAATACCCAACCTTTTGTACACCTGTTTGGAAGTTGAGCATCTGTATTTACATAGGAACAAAATTACGAGTGTCCCGGTGCAGATAACGCAACTAGTGAACCTAACGACCTTAACCCTAGACTATAATAACATTAGCTCGCTCCCAGCCGAAATAGGAAACTTGAAAAACTTAGTGAATTTGAACATAAGTTATAATCCGTTAAAAGTGTTGATACCCGAGATTGGTGAGTTGGAGAACCTTGAGGCGTTCTGGTGCAACAGGATAGGGCTGCGGGAGATCCCGAAGGAGATCTGTAAGCTCGAGAAGTTGGACACTTTCGGGGCGCGCGGGAATGAACTCACGACCATTCCAGAGGAGATGACCAAACTGTCTAAACTAAGGTTAAATATTACTTTGTTACGTATTTCATCATTTTAAATCGTAAACTATCGAAATAATATAACAAAATATTAAATTATAATTTTATTTCTTCGTTTTTTGTGTTGATTAACACTTAGCTATACTGTAAAATATGTAGAAAGAATTATATAGAAGAAATAAGTATGTAGAGTATTATAACCCCCTGGTCAGAATGTGCCGTACCTACAACGAGCTGTTCCGCCGCAACAGAGACATAAATATAGATTTAGATATTTTTGATGGCAACTTTTCTCGCTTTAAGAAGGCCATATCCAACACTCTAAAAGAGGAATTGTTGATTTCTCCGTAAAAAATTAGTTGTTAACGTGAGTTGAACGTTAAACGTTGATTTGTATCGTATTGTGGTAGCATACCTGAATTAACTAAGCATGTTGTGTATACTATTTATGGGCTACGGTCCAGTTATGTTTGTAGAGCACTAATTATACCATGCAATGACTGTATCCTGTCTGTATACCAATTTATAAATAAATACATAAATAAATAAATAGAGAGGAATAAGCAATGTTTTTAAGCATCATATCCGTGAAAACTGTATTTAATCAAAATTATTATATGTAGAAATCAAGCGCATTATACCCATTAATGTGCCATTTTCTCATACATGATAATTGAATTACTTTTATAAATAGTATAGCGTCGGTGCGCCTGCAGAATCTTATATGTGCAAAATACCAACTTTTCAGGGCGTACAAAAAACTGTTTTTTTCATAAAGCAGCGATACTACAAATACAATAAATATTTCAATGTAAGATATAAGCATAACAAATTATATGATCAGACAATCGTTGTCCAAAAGTAAAACCACTTGCAACCAGATATTTTTTTTGACAATTTTGTGCACATATCAGGTTTTGTTTGTATTGAACTGATCCTTCTAAGTCTAGTATGTGGGGCCTGTGTTACATAACCGGTTTATTAATGGTAGGGATCCTGCTCCAATGTCAGGCATGTGTATGTAAAAAAATTAAAATAAGAACAATAAAATGAGTTATTACTCATTTTAAATGTAAAATAAGTACTGAACTGTTAGAGCAACTATTATTACCTAGGCAGGCAGGTAGATAAACTTTATTTATGATATTAAACTATAACTTTATAAATCAAAAATACAATTATCTGTATAATAATATATCTTTCCTGAAAGTGTTGTTTATCATTGAGTAGGTTACTTATTTATTAATTGAGAAACAAAAGAAATTGTAAGTTTATAAGTTCTTTAACAATCAGTTCCACATAACCTCAAACTCAAATTTGCATGATTTGCAAGAAAAATCTATAGACACACTCATAATGTTAATATAATTTTCAGTAAACAATTATTAAAACCTTATTAAGATCTATATTGCTTCGTTACCCTCATAGGTATTGTATTAGCACAGCGATAAATATAATCTTTAATTAATATTATAATAATAGAAATTACTAAGGCCCGAGATCAGACTTGGTGTCATATAATAGGAAGTTACATAATCTAAGTAAACATTTCAAAAACAAAACACCGAACATTCTAAATCTTTTAAAGAAAATATCAAAAATATTTAAAAGCTAGTACAACATTCTAAACTTACTTGTGACTCCACTGGTGTTGCGGGTGTTCATGGGCGGCGGAATTGCTTACTATCAGGTGATCCGTCTGCTCGTCTGCCACCTCTCATATAAAAAAAAAAAATCAGTCTTTGACTATGTTAAAAGTAACTTATAATTAATAATCAGAATCCTTTATACTGAGATCAATAATGTTCATTTGGAGAAGGAGATTTGTATTTAAAACTTATAACCATATTATAGATGATGAATCAGATTTGAGACTATTTTTAGTTTAAGTTTGTTGTCTATAATGGAACGAAAAATAACAAAATATTAAAATTAAATAACGGAAACTTTGTCAATGGAAAAAAAACAATTTCAAAAGAAGTTATGAAAGTAATTATTAATTCAGATTATCATAAAATAGATGATTATCTTTGTGCATAAATCTCTTAAGTGATTGTAAGCTTAAATATTTCGACGACTCAATTTTTCTTTGGAACTTGTATATTTGAAAGCAACCGCTGGGGCAACTTACTCCAATCTTTGGAGTGTCGTAATTTGTAAAATACTTCGCCATCTTTGTACAGCAAAGCTCTAATTTGGGTTACTACCGGATATCCAGACCTTTTTCCAGGTCTTATAGAATCAAGTTTACAGATTTTAGAGTAATTTTTAAAGGAAGCATAGTCCAGGTAATGTATGGCGTAGGGATGGCTTGGTCTAGCATAAGACATTAAATTTACGTAATCACTTGGAACATAAATAGGAGGTTTAAACAGTTTCTCTAAAGTGGAGTGGACGCTATCTGCTTCCATCATAGTATGACCTTTCTTTAAAAATCGTTGTTCGATTTCGATTTTCTTTTCTTTCGCAAACTCGTTAAGAGCAGAAGCTAATATCTTATTACGATTCTGATACACACATCAATCTGAAAACATCAACATTTTTTTGTAGCCAATATTTATTTGGGATTCTAAAAAATCTAGAAGACATGATGTAAATTCATTGGATGATTCATCGCCGTGCCCTTTGTGCCATACATATCAATGCACGTCTTTATTATTGTTGCAGTATATTGTGTAAGCTGATTTCACTCATGGATTAACAGGATTATTCTCTGTATTAGGTGTACCAGCGCCAACGGTTATTGTCAAAAAATTTTGATTTAAACTTTTTATCCATTCGGATAAAGTTTCATTGTTTATATCGAGAGTGCTAAGGAAAAAGCTTTTGCAAACTTTCACCATTTCATTATAATCGTTTCAAAAATAACAATCATAACCAACTGATTTTTAAGATGATTTAGTAGATTTTCTTCTTCGTACGCCTCGTACGATTTTCTTTTTCGTTCGCCGAATACGCACCAAATTTTTCAAATATACTTTCTTAGCATCCCAGGAATTTAAGGTCCAAAAGTATTCAAAAATACACTCTCTTTGATTTTCTGATATCACAGCACAAAGGGGACTTCTTGAAGATTTTAAAATTGCAGCGTTATGTGTACAGGGTTTTTCTTTCAATATCCTTTTCGGCTTAGAAACGAGTGTCACGTTGTCATTTTTATCTACTTTGCGCTTCAAACATGGCAGGCCTTTAAGTCTTTGCTCCTTATTGTATGCTCTGTTTCCTAAGGTTAAAATATCTGCCCTTCTATCAGAATCTGTGATATCTGTTGTTGTTGGACGGTCATATTCAATTATTTCTCCAGTCTGCTCATCTAATATTAAAATTAGCTGTAACTAATTGTGGAGTTTCAGTTACTTTCGGTAGCTTTTGATAAAGCCATCCAGTTTGGTCATCTAAAATATAATCTGCGCCTGATAGTTGGTTAGGTTTAATTGGTTCTGTGACAATGGCGCAATGATTTAAAGGTTCTAATACATTTGTTCCATTTACAGTCAGAGGCATGTGTTTTGAAACTACAGGGCTTCTTATCAGATGGTTTATACAAGATGTATCGTTAATGAAATGGTCATAGCATTGTAAAATCATGCAGCGTGGATAAGCAGCAAAAACTTCTTCATAACAAGCTTCTATATCACAAAGTTGTTCACGATATTCATCTCCGTAACACACTTCAAAGTGAGAAAGTTTATTTAGTAACAAACTTTGTATATTTGCACTTAAATCTACTTCTTTATTTTCAGCACATACTGTCACATCACTCATTGAAGACTCTGGTCTAGTCTGTAATAGTTTATTTTAGAGGGATTTTGATTGTCAGTTCTTTCTGAAAATATTGTAGTAGTTGTAGATTCAGATGAGCTGGCATTAGAGGTAGTTTGCGTTTGTTTTAAGTTTTTAGTGTCTGTTGGATCATATGCGGTGGATATGAAATGATCAGAAGTAACACCATCTGTATTTTCAATTCGAATTTTCCCTGTACTTAAATCTACCAGCATTTTGCCGCGTTTATTTTTTGATGACATCTTGATGATTATTGAATGTAAGTAGGTAAGTACCTAAAAGAAATTACAAAATTATGTTAAATCACTAAGCATTATATGCAAGAACAAAATAATGCGGCTTAGCATACATTTAAAAATCCAAAAAGCTAATTATTAGTTGATAAAGTTTAAAGAGAAGAAAACCAATACGAAATAAACAAAATCATATTTGCGCAGTGATTTAATTCAGTTAATAAAACATTCAAATATTATGAAAAACACTTACCTGTTTTGATTTATGCACTATTCTTGTAAATTTTGATTTTTTCTTTTTAAAACATATGCTCAAAGTTTAACTGTCACTCCCGCGTGGCATTATGAATGTTGTAGCAATGCCTGATAGGTGCAACATAACCTGTTATGTGTCAATGAGAATTTATTTAAGTTAATTTCACTACCTGATATGTGTAAGACCTACACATACAGGTTTTTTCACATCACATTTTAGTGTCATAACGCACATAGCTAATTAGGCATCTCGGTATCTAGAAGGAATTTGCACATGGGGGTTTTTGCATCAGATCCGCCTTGAAAAAGTGATGAAAAATATCAAATAAAAAAAAAATCATAAAAATGCACATATCAGGTTCTGCAGGCGCACCGACGATAGGTGATTATATAAAACAGTATCTCTTTACACTGACTGACATTGATGTATCGAATGTATAACTATTCATGTACCTATTTTAACATTTGTTTTTATAAACAAAAGAAGCAATAAAATTATCAGCTGTTCCATACAAAATATCCATCTGGCAATAATGCATGGAACAGCTGATTTTGGCTTCAACTATTTTTTTGATCTGCTATGCTAATGGACTTCATCCACAATACTTACTATGCGGTTATCGGTGTTGTATATATTGTTTACAATAAAAAAATAATGGTGTAGGTATTATAAATCAAATATATTAACCCAAAATATGCTGAACATTGTAGTTTGTGCCGTAGCACCATATTTTAAAGGAATAAACAATTGATATCTTTTTAAACATTCGAGATAGATGTTTATTTGTGGAACTGAAGAGACTGGTAAAATATATAGTGAAAAAATAATAAATTAATCAAAATAATACTGTCACCCACAGATGGCTGACCCTCGAAAACAACCAAATAGAGACACTGCCAAACTCTATGGACAGGATGGAAGCCCTCGTGCACTGCAACCTGCGCAACAACAGGCTAGGAGAGTTCCCTGCCTCGGTGCTCCGGTGTGCGGAACTCATGTTCCTGCAATTAAATAATAACCAGGTAACCAGAACTATTCATTTAAATTTAATTATACTTTGTCGTATTGTATTTATTTAAGTAGTCTCGCAAAAGCCGCTAGCCAACATACAGACAATCCATAATCACGACCACTCTGTCAGGAGTGTATGATTGAGAAGAAGATGAATATATTTAATATTGTCTCAAATAGCAAATAATGCTACTGTCTATTTGAGGAGATACCCTCTTTACCTTCCATAGCTTATAGAATCTATATCTTGGCTTCAGCAAGTCAAAGAATATTTGCAAAATGTTGCTATAACAAAAAATTTATTGAAAAATGTTTCATCATACTGCTGCCTTGGTATTATTGTAAGCGCTAAAATTAACTTTTGTTTTATGTAACTCGTGTGAGCTTTTGGATCATCTGTTAGTAAACGATTGCCAGCAACATCCAACAGGCATAAAATAATTTAACATAGAAAGTTGGATCTTGGCACATCTGTCTCTATTATTCACTCCAAAACATGCTGGAATCACTGTAGGCAGTCGGCGTACTGTATCTAATTAATGTGCCATATGTGTCCAAACCAGTTATGCAAACATTTTTAATTATAAAAAGATTTTTTTTTTATTTATGGCTAAGAACCAACAAAAAAGTTTACAATAGGCTTAAGCTAATACAAGAAAAATTGACTTAATTGATAATTGTCAACCAAACAGCGATGGTTACATTATTCTTAAACATCATAAAAAATACACCTTAGAGACTTGTGTAATAAAATAATAAAGTAGATAACAAAAAGTTAAAATTGGAATATGTGTGAAGTGCGTCCATGTGATGTTTGAAAGTAAATGAGCGTGGAGCATATGTGTACGTGTGTGTATGCGTTGCGTGTAACTATGTATTATGGCGTATGTAAAAGGGCGTGTTTGTGAGATATATTGTGGTGTTATTGATGTGCAATATTGATAGTAATATTGTCACTGAACTGATATCTTATCAACTCAAAACCACATTCTTTGTCCTAATTCATGTCTATTGGTGTATAGGTAATTATTATTTTATTATTGATTTACATTATAGTCATGTTCACTCTGTAAAATGCATTGTCTTAGAGGTGGACTTCTTCCGCACTTTGACTCTCTTTTAGTCCATATCACATGTAAACACCCACTGTAGGTGTTAGAGTATTTCTTTCTGATGATTTTTTTGGGTATAGCAATTTTTTGCAATTTATTCTTAAGGTGATGGGTAGGGCACCCTAGCGACGCCAATCGATTTTAATTTTTAGCTACTAAACCGGATCTATGTTAAACAATTTCGGGGTTGCAATCTCTCGGCAAACACCTATATTATTTATTTAATACTTATAGTTAACTGTTTAGTCTGGAATTTAGGATTACCGCCAAAAGTGGCCGCTTTTGGCGTGAATCAATTTTTCGCGTACAAAAACGGACCCAACATTTGTGCATGGTTATATAATAAATAGTATGAGTGTTTGCCGAGATGTTATAACCCCGAAATTGTTTAAAATAGATCCAGTTAAGAAGCTAAAAACTAAAAACGATTGGCGACGCTAGTGTGCCCTACCCGTCACCACACAGTAAATCCCGTCACAGTAAATAATGCTCTTAAAAATTATCGATCGTTTCATCTTAACGGTAAATATTTGTAACAATATTTCCACTATATATTTGTAGGTATATACCTACAAGTTTGATGAAACTATCGTCGGCTCACGGCGAAGGAAAAAGCACTTCTAAATTTCGTCGGCTTTCCAAGCTCTACGGTAGCTTAGTCGGTAAAGCAAAGTTTCCCGGTTAGCAAAAGATCGTGGGTTCGAGTCCTACCCGAAGACTGTCGATAAAATTCTAAGTGCATTAATTATTTCATTCATCAGGATGAATGATATTTATTGTGTTAGTTAAGTTGTTCAAAATGGTCAGTAGGTTTGAAGGCAAGTAACATGGATTTTTTTCCAGATATCCAGTCTCCCTGAAGACTTTGACACCAGTCTTCTATCTGTGTTAGAAATGATAGACCTACGATCTAATCCAATATGTGAACTAACACATCTGGTGAGTAAGTTAGATATTCCGACAGTTATTTTTAAGCTAATGTTACTTTTTTAACAATTGCGCCAAATCAAAATCATTTGTGAAGACATGTAAATGGAAAAGTGCTGCATTGGTTGATGCTAAAGTGACGACAACACATCCCTGTATATCGCCTCTTTACAGGAACAACGTGACATCTCACGAACCTCTTTACAAGAACAACAAGACATCTGATGAATAAGCTGCTGAGGGGCGGTTCAAGTATTATGTAAACACTATGGGGGGGCAGGGGATCTTTGCTTTGCTTATTTTGGATGACATGTGGAGTAGGGGAGAATAAGTATAAGAATAAGAATTCATTTATTTGCTTTTGAGTAGGGTATACAGAAGATGACAAAGATATATTATATAGACCGCCCATTCAGCCGTCAATAACAGCATGCAAATACAATTATTATAATTTACGACTAAGACTTATAGTATGCGCCTGATATTATAATTTCTGATATAATAGTATTGTTTAATTTTTGTTATTTAGAAACTCTTGGAGAGAATAAAACCCTTGCATTACAAGCCAGGTGCGCAGTGTATTCTTAAATTTATTAAAAGTTGGCATGTCTTTTATATACCTCTAGACTATAGGAGTCTAGATGATGATTACGTCATCGATAATTATTTTCTTTATAACACAAATGGTAACCCTCACATTCTGTTTGCATGAAAACGAAACGTATTTTCGGGGAATTACCTACAAATAAATGCATACGGTAAGTAGGGTTGCCGTGCTTTGACAAAAATTCGAAAAATGTTTACGTAAGCATGGGGGGAGGGGGTAAGAGCTTTGCTTACTTTTTCTAACAAGGGGGGTGGGGGGGTAAATAACTGTAATGAATCTGCTTACGTAATACTTGAACGGCCCCTGAGATGTCACGTTCTATTTGTAAAGAGGCGATATGATTGCTATCATTCATATTAAACTTGTTTGTCATAACCTTGGTAAATGCGCCATGTTGCTCTGCGATCGGTTTCGCGTGGTTTAGACTGTATTTTATTTGCAATTTTTGGGAGAGGTCGATCGAAGATAGCTATAATGACTGGATTCCTCACTATCTTGAACGCTCTAGGTGCCCTGTCGTGTATCGCCCAGACCATGAAACCATTAATGTTATAGTTGGAGCCATTTAAACGTGCATAAAAGGTCAATCACCTCCTCTTTCAGCATTTCTATACATAACATGTATTTGGCTTTCTATACAAAACTGACGCTGAAATTACGTAAAGCATCTCACTTAATATACCAAGATGAAAAGCCTTAAGGGCACACTAGCGACGCTAATCGATTTTAATTTTTAGCTACTAAACCGGATCTATTTTAAACAATTTCGGGCTTACAACCTCTCGGCAAACACTTATACTATTTATTAAATAACCATGCAAAAATGCTGGGTCCAACGCGTACGCAAAAAAAATGAGCTAAAAGTGGCCGCTTTTGGCGGTAATCAATTTTCCGCGTACAAAAACGGACCCAAACATTTGTGCATGGTTATTTAATAAATAGTATAAGTGTTTGCCGAGAGGTTGTAAGCCCGAAATTGTTTAAAATAGATCCGGTTTAGTAGCTAAAAATTAAAATCCATTGGCGTCGCGATCGTGCCCTACCCGTCACGTTAGCGTATATTTGTGAACGTCTTTTACGAGATGCACGCTTAGTTCCGTTTAGCGGTACAACCAATACGTTTTATTCATATCGTTATATGATTATAGAGATCATTGGTGGGTGTAAATGATCTTTTGTGCAAGTTTTTACAACTCTGACTATAGTCGTGGGTTTAGGGATCTCCAAGCAGTGACAACTCTTCTCCCCACAGGATCACCCTCTAGTCCGGTACACAGAGGAGCTGCCGATGCACGACGGTTCCGTGGAGCTGTCCCCTGGCTCGAGCTCCAGCCGGCATGGCGCGCAGGCGCTGGCCGTCAACGCCACGGCGCTGCGCCTGCCCGCTGTGCCGCCGGCCAGGATGCCCGACCCCGTCGTCGTAGGTGAGCAAACATCTGCCGGTTGCAGTCATAGGATATAGACCTCTCGTCTTAGAGTATCACGGTGGTTCTACCAAGTTGTCTCCAGGGTCCAGCTCCAACGCAACAGCGCTGTGGCTACCCGCCGTGCCGCCGCCTAGGATGCTCGACCCCGTCGCCGTAGGTGAGCGATCATCAGGCTGTTGCTGTTCACTAGACATAGGCCTCTTATCAAAGCGTGACAGAACAGTTCTACCGACTTGTCTCCGGGGTCCAGCTCCAACGCCATGGCGCTGCGCCTGCCGCCGTGCCGCAGCTTAGTAATCACGACCCGTGGTCATAGGTGAGCGATCATCTGCTGGTTGCAGTCATAGGACATAGACCTCTCGTCTCAGTGTGTCACGACGGTTCTATCGAGTTATCTCCAGGGTCCAGCTCCTACCGCCGTGCCGACGCCAAGGATGCGCTACCCCGTCGTCGTAGGTCAGCAAACATCTGCCGGTTACAGTCATAGGACATAGACCTCTCATCTCAGTGTGTCACGACGGTTCTACCGAGTTGTCTCCAGGGTCCAGCTCCTACCGCCGTGCCGACGCCAAGGATGCTCGACCCCATCGTTGTAGGTGAGCAATCATCAGGCTGTTGCTGTTCACTAGACATAGGCCTCTTATCAAAGCGTGTCACGACGGTTCTACCGAGTTGACTCCAGAGTCCAGCTCCTACCGCCGTGCCGACGCTAAGGAATCCCGACCCCGTCGTCGTAGGTGAGCAAACATCTGCCGGTTGCAGTCATAGGATATAGACCTCTCGTCTCAGTGTGTCACGACGGTTCTATCGAGTTATCTCCAGGGTCCAGCTCCAACGCCACGGCGCTGCGGCTGCCCGGCGTGCCGCCGCCCGGGGGTACCCGCCCCATCGTCGAAGGTGAGCAAACATCTGCCGGTTGCAGTCATAGGACATAGACCTCTCGTCTCAGTGTGTGACGACGGTTCTACCGAGTTCTCTCCAGAGTCCAGCTCCTACGGCCGTGCTGACGCTAAGGAATCTCGACCCCGTCGTCGTAGGTGAGCAAACATCTGCCGGTTGCAGTCATAGGATATAGACCTCTCGTCTCAGTGTGTCACGACGGTTCTATCGAGTTGTCTCCAGGGTCCAACTCCTACCGCCGTGCCTACGCCAAGGATGCCCGACCCCATCGTAGTAGGTGAGCAATAATCAGACTGTTGCTGTTCACTAGACATAGGACTCTTATGTAAGCGTGAGACGACGGTTCTACCGAGTTCTCTCCAGAGTCCAGCTCCTACCGCCGTGCCGATGCCAAGGATGCTCGACCCCATTGTCATAGGTGAGCAATCATCAGGCTGTTGCTGTTCACTAGACATAGGCCTCTTATCAAAGCGTGTCACGACGGTTCTACCGAGTTGTCTCCAGAGTCTAGACCTCTCGTCTTAGAGTATCACGGTGGTTCTACCAAGTTGTCTCCAGGGTCCAGCTCCAACGCAACAGCGCTGTGGCTACCCGCCGTGCCGCCGCCTAGGATGCTCGACCCCGTCGCCGTAGGTGAGCGATCATCAGGCTGTTGCTGTTCACTAGACATAGGCCTCTTATCAAAGCGTGACAGAACAGTTCTACCGACTTGTCTCCGGGGTCCAGCTCCAACGCCATGGCGCTGCGCCTGCCCGCCGTGCCGCAGCTTAGTAATCCCGACCCCGTGGTCATAGGTGAGCGATCATCTGCTGGTTGCAGTCATAGGACATAGACCTCTCGTCTCAGTGTGTCACGACGGTTCTACAGAGTTATCTACAGGGTCCAGCTCCTACCGCCGTGCCGACGCCAAGGATGCGCTACCCCGTCGTCGTAGGTCAGCAAACATCTGCCGGTTACAGTCATAGGACATAGACCTCTCATCTCAGTGTGTCACGACGGTTCTACCGAGTTGTCTCCAGGATCCAGCTCCTACCGCTGTGCCGACGCCAAGGATGCTCGACCCCATCGTTGTAGGTGAGCAATCATCAGGCTGTTGCTGTTCACTAGACATAGGCCTCTTATCAAAGCGTGTCACGACGGTTCTACCGAGTTGACTCCAGAGTCCAGCTCCTACCGCCGTGCCGACGCTAAGGAATCCCGATCCCGTCGTCGTAGGTGAGCAAACATCTGCCGGTTGCAGTCATAGGATATAGACCTCTCGTCTCAGTGTGTCACGACGGTTCTATCGAGTTGTCTCCAGGATCCAGCTCCAACGCCACGGCGCTGCGGCTGCCCGCCGTGCCGCCGCCCGGGGTACCCGACCCCATCGTCGAAGGTGAGCAAACATCTGCCGGTTGCAGTCATAGGACATAGACCTCTCGTCTCAGTGTGTGACGACGGTTCTACCGAGTTCTCTCCAGAGTCCAGCTCCTACGGCCGTGCTGACGCTAAGGAATCTCGACCCCGTCGTCGTAGGTGAGCAAACATCTGCCGGTTGCAGTCATAGGATATAGACCTCTCGTCTCAGTGTGTCACGACGGTTCTATCGAGTTGTCTCCAGGGTCCAACTCCTACCGCCGTGCCGACGCCAAGGATGCCCGACCCCATCGTAGTAGGTGAGCAATAATCAGACTGTTGCTGTTCACTAGACATAGGATTCTTATGTAAGCGTGAGACGACGGTTCTACCGAGTTCTCTCCAGAGTCCAGCTCCTACCGCCGTGCCGATGCCAAGGATGCTCGACCCCATTGTCATAGGTGAGCAATCATCAGGCTGTTGCTGTTCACTAGACATAGGCCTCTTATCAAAGCGTGTCACGACGGTTCTACCGAGTTGTCTCCAGAGTCCAGCTCCTACCGCCGTGCTGACGCTAAGGAATCTCGACCCCGTCGTCGTAGGTGAGCAAACATCTGCCGGTTGCAGTCATAGGATATAGACCTCTCGTCTCAGTGTATCACGGTGGTTCTACCAAGTTGTCTCCAGGGTCCAGCTCCAACGCCACGGCGCTGCGGCTGCCCGCCGTGCCGCGGCCTAAGATGCTCGACCCCGTCGTCGTAGGTGAGTGATCATCAGGCTGTTGCTGTTCACTAGACATAGGCCTCTTTTCTAAGCGTGACAGAACAGTTCTACCGACTTGTCTCCGGGGTCCAGCTCCAACGCCATGGCGCTGCGCCTGGCCGCCGTGCGGCAGCTTAGTAATCCCGACTCTGTCGTCGTAGGTGAGCGATCATCTGCTGGTTGCAGTCATAGGACATCGGCCTCTCATCTCAGTGTATCACGACGGTTCTACCGAGTTGTCTCCAGGGTTCAGCTCCTATCGCCGTGCCGACGCCAAGGATGCCCGACCCCATGGTCGTAGGTGAGCAAACATCTGCCGGTTGCAGTCATAGGACATAGACCTTCTCTCAGTGTGTCACGACGGTTCAACCAAGTTGTCTCCGGAGTCCAGCTCCAACGCTACGGCGCTGCGGCTACCCGCCGTGCCGCCGCCCAGGATGCCCAACCCCAGCGTCATAGGTGAGTCATCAGTCATCATCACTCGCCACTCTGCTCCTATCCAGCTCGTGCCAGCCATCTTGTGCAAGTCCACAATGCCGCGTCAACTCCATTTGTGATAAAAATATTGTGTGCAAGAACCTAGCTAAATGTGAAGTCACACATTTCTACATCATCCATCCCTATTGTGACGTCATTTATTACACATTTAGCCATCCATACAAAGTCCTAACACCCTCCCTAAAATAATAGTAAATGGAACCTCGCTCCAAATTTCGGAATGGTGTCTACTTGCTGTACTTTTCCTCTACCCGAGGGTTGTTTAAAAAAAATCGTTATTACCGATAAGACCGCCAAGATTGTATTTACTAATGACCGTAGCATTAAATTCATTATTTTTTTGTTTAAACAATAAAGAGTATTTTTCTCAGAGTTGTTTCGACTAATGGCCCTTTAGCATCCAATCCTATTTTCGAGAAAGAAAAGATGGTAGGTAGGTATTCATACACTGGAAGTTAATTGGCCCATATAATTTTTAATGGCACTTCAGTACTTACTTATTTTTAATTGATTATATATAGCTTAGCTACGCAAATGAGTCATGGCTTGCGATAAGAATTATCGCCAATATTTTTTAGTAACAAATAAACTATCACGTGTTTGGGGGCGTCTATAAATTACGTGATATGAAAGGGAGGGAGGGAATCTCATCTAATCTCACATTAGGGAGAGGGGGGTCTAGACAAATATCACGCAATTTTTTTCTGATTGAAACAAAAAATATATACTATTATGGTCCATCGCAGAAGCACATCCTGCGCAGAAGTGTTATTTTCGAAAACTAAGGCAAAACTTTACCAACCAATCACACCGCTCCATTTACAAGCGCCAAAAATCATTTTTCTTATTGGTTGATGCGTTAGCGCCATCTTCGGTGCGAGTGCGGTGAAGAGAGAGATAGCCTTCATCTCTGGATTTATTGCATTTAACGTTTAATCTTAACGTAACGCAATAAAGTCTGTATTTCAACTGCTTTCGCAATCCCAATAAATCGGATTTAACTTGCTCTTCTGCGTAGACGAATTTTGCCGATGTAACTTATAAACGTGGTACACCTGTACATTCTTATGATTTAATCTTAAGCGTCCTCGTAATAAGTACGATTAAGATTATTCATTAATTCGTTCGAAAGAAAATAATTTCATTCATACTTCGACGTTATATGTATATCTACTGAATTTCATACCACCATTTTTAGGGTTCCGTAGCCAAAATGGCAAAAACGGAACCCTTATAGTTTCGTCATGTCCGTCTGTCCGTCTGTCCGTCTGTCACAGCCGATTTACTCGGAAACTATAAGTACTACAGTGATGAAATTTGATGGGAATATGTGTTGTATGAACCGCTACAAAAATATGACACTAAATAGTAAAAAAAAGAATTGGGGGTGGGGCCCCCCATACATGTAACTGAGGGATGAAATTTTTTTTTTCGATGTACATACCCGTGTGGGGTATCAATGGAAAGGTCTTTTAAAATGATATAAAGTTTTCTAAAAAACATTTTTCTTAAAGTGAACGGTTTTTGAGATATCAGCTCTCAAAGTCGTAAAAAGTATGTCCCCCCCCCTCTATTTTTATAACTACGGGGTATAAAATTCTAAAAAAAATAGAGGTGATGCATGCTAATTAACTCTTTCAACGATTTTTGGTTTGATCAAAGTATCTCTTATAGTTTTTGAGATAGGTTGATTTAACTGTAATTTTGGACTTTGCTGCTACGGAACCCTTTGTGCGCGAGCCCGACTCGCACTTGGCCGGTTTTTTTTTACCAAATAGCTCAATGGGCTATGGGAACAAATTTTTAAGTATGCCTCGAAACGGTTTTCGTATTAGAACCTGTTTAATTTTATTTTCCCATACCCCATTTAGTAAATGTACGAAGTGTTTTTTTCTTTTAACAATAACAATCCAACGTGTTTACATAAGAAATCCACATTCTGATAATCTCACGTGAGATTAGGGGATGGCGGAAGGGGTTGAATAAAATCTCACGAAATCTCACCAATACGGTATATGACCTTTTTTTTTTAATTTTTGCAATCAAAAGACCTCTCAATGATAGAAACATCGTTGAAAGAATCACTTGATTCTCACTTAAACTACCTGAGATATCACAACTTTAAAATCACATTATTTTGGGCAAACCCAAAACGCTCCATACAAATGGCTACTAAGATGTGACGTCACACTTGAGTATTTTGTATGCATTTCATTTGAATTTTGTATGGTAGCTATATCAAATGTTTCGTTTATGTCAATGGTTCTATTATAATAGTTGGTGCAAATTGTATGGATTATTCAATGGTATAATTATTTTTTAATAATTTCATACTTTTAAAATGGACTTGCCCATGAATCTTTTAATGACCATAAAACCGGCTAGACGTTATATTTTTAATTGAGAATTTTTGCCATTTGCACATATTGACCTATATTTTGATAAAATATTTATATTTTGTAAAATCTTGAGCTTAGTCATATACCCTATTGGGACAGAAAATTAAAAAAAAACACCTCACGTAATTTATGGACGCCCCCTTTCTGATTGTACACAGATCACGCCATGAACGCCAACCCTCTCCGGCTCCCAGCACTGCCCGCGCCCAGACATCAGGACCCGCTGCTCATAGGTATTAATTTGTGTAGACAAATATCAAACCCCGGTATGTCCACTATAAACAAAAAATGGGAAATTAGAGAAATGTGTACTTGGCTAGTGATATAGATTTTTTTGGAGTTGTAATAAATTGGGGATTTATATAGTATATAAGTAAGTAATAATTTATTTGGCAAAATAAAGATACGAGCCTAACATGCAAAAGAAAAGGATCGGTTAAATACAATACAGTACAAGATATGAAACTTGTAGCTCATTACTGCCAAATAAATAAATATTTCATAACATCACATACATTGATGTGACTCCGAGATAGGTAGCTCAAGCACCTGTGTTACGGATATCAGAATCAACAGTGGGATTACAAATATGTACATATAATACTTTTCTTTTGTAAATACATACTTATAATACATAGGAAACACCCAGACCAATACAAACAAACATGTTCATGCACACAAATGTTTGTACTCGAACCCGCAACCCTTGTATCAGAGGCAGCGTTCACTACCACTGTTCCAATCGGGTCGTCAAAAAATATATAAATATAAAAATAGGCGCCCGCTCAGCATATTACCCTGGTCTTCCTGATCTGGCCGACCAGGGCGCTGATTTTCAGCGGGACCCACTTTAGGGGTCGCGCACCCGCTCCAAACTGACAATATCAGAAGTAAGCAGACCCGCAACTCAATTTGTAGCATATAATAGTTCTTAGGAATGCATCTGTCAAGTATCCGAACGATGAAGTAAAAAGTTGTAAAAAAAAAAGAAATATATATTCAATTTAAGTGGCTGCAATATGCCACAGGCAACAACTATAGGAGTTTATATGTATAATAATTAATAAAAATAAAGTTTAATTAAGAGATTATGTTTTTTAAACCATATTGAAATGTTGACATATCGGTGTTTAATGTACTTACACTAACGAAATATATCGGAATTTATTGTGGAATTGACTGATTTTAAAAAGTAGCTGCTGGACTTACCTTATTTTTGACATATTCCATCTTCCAACTGGCAGCCATTTTGGACGCCATACTTTGCTCTCATTGGTCGATGTGGACGTGCTTGAGATTGATATACACTTGTCAATGGAAGTGATTTCAAACTCCGTGAAATAAATAATTGATTTTTGACCGTTATTTTATAGGGTTTCTGGGGACTTATCGTAATTTGGAAAAAAGTAATAGAATAACAACTGAAATTCAAATTTGGCGCCATTCATAGTTCAATTTTCGAGTATGGGTGTGACTTACCGGAGTTTGATATTATTTATCTTTAGATTTTTAGTAGACTTTTTTTAGTAGATACCTACACATTTATCTTTAGATTTTTTTTATGCTAGAGACGACAAACGAGCAAGCGAGTCACCTGATGGAAAGTAATCTTCGCCGCCCATGAACATCCGTGAAATCAGAGAGATCGCTAGAGAGCTAATGTATTGCCGGCTTTTTTAAAAAGAAATTACCTACGCTCTTCTCTTGAAGGTCCCTAAGTCGTAGCCTTCGGGAAATACTCCCGCAGCCAAACCGTTCTACAGAATTGAGGTACGTGGTAGTGGTGATCTTTAGATGTGGGAGAGATTTGGTCATTGTTGGCAACACTGAAGGCAAAAGACCAACACGATGGTCGGACCAAATAGAAGGAGCTTCATCCCATACCAAAGTTCTACGACGTGGTGAAGGCTACTTCCAACCAGAATGGAGTAGTGTGTTTGATTGATGAGTACCAGTGACCACGATCTTCAGCAATGAGGAACCGACTAGAGACAGAGAGAGTAGGGGAGCCACGCTTCTTCATGAATAGGCCGGCTCGATCGGAATGATACCACGGCCTTGCAGGAAACCGGCGTTGCCTTGCAGCAACACCGTGTTATGTTTCGCTGCGTGATTGAGGGCACTGGAGGGACAATCCGAGGGAGGGATAGGAGGGTTTCAAGGCGCCCACTTGTGACTCCACTGTTGTCGCGAGTGTCTATGGGCAGCGGCAAACGCTTACCATCAGGCGGTTCGTCTGCTCGTCTGCCACAAGTCGCCGGTGCAAGGGTTGCTAGTTCGATCCGCGCACAGAACAAACATTTGTGTGCATGAACATGTCTGTTTGTATTGGTCTGGGTGTTTTCTATATTATATAATTATATTATGTATTATAAGTATGTATTTACAAAAGAAAAGTATTATTTGTATATATTTGTAATACCACTATTGATTCTGATATCCGTAACACAGGTGCTTGAGCTACCTATCAGATCAGTGTATGAGATGTTGTGAAATATTTATTTCTTATTATTATTTATAGTTTCAAATAGCGTATGTTGATTTCAGCTGAAATGGACCTCGACGCGTCGTTCAGTAGAGTCGTCGGAGGACTGGGAGAACAGCATCAATAGCTCCGAGCTGGACGTGCAGTATCAGAGCGACGAGGAGCGCGCCGAGAATGAGGTGAGATTGGATGGGGCAACCTTCTGGAGTTGTACCCTTGACCTGTGTACACCTTGCTGCCCTCTTACCCCCTTTGCATGTGCGTTCGCGCTCAATGGATTGCGAGTTCTTTACACACACACAAACATCACTGTCGCTTCAGCATAAATAGGAGCTCCCACTACAAGTATCATTTGACATTTTGTGTGAGTTTACTTTTATCTTTCCCCCCGTTGACTTGTGTCCACCTTGCTGCCCTCTACCCCCCGTATGTGCGTTTCTTCGCTCAATTTTTGGAGTGCGAGCTCTTGTACACACACACAAACACTCACTGTACTCTTCAGAGAAATAGGAGCTTCCACTACAAGTATCATTTGACTATTTCTGGAGTTACTTGTATCTTTCCCCCTTGACTTGTGTACACCCTTGCTGCCCTCTAACCCCCCCTGTATGTGCGTTCTCGCTCAATGGATTGAGAGTTCTTGTACACACACACACAAACACTACTCACTGTACTCTTCAGCATAAATAGGAGCTTCCCACTACAAGTATCATTAGAGTCAGCACTAGAGTCCGCAGTGTTTCCGGAGCCATGGAATATAACGCGAGTCGTCCCTGTGCCGAAGGGGGTACATCATCTAATGTGGAGGGGTATAGGCCTGTGGCTGTGTTGTCAACACCGTCAAAGGTGTTTGAATCCGCCATACATGCGGTTTGTACGAAAGGTGAGTTCACAACTAGCGAATGAACAGCACGGATTCCGAAAAGCACGCAGCACCACCTCCAACCTTCTCAGTTACATGGCGGACGTGATCCCGGTGGTCGACAGTGGGGGGCAGGTGGACGCCGCGTATTTCGATTTCAAAAAAGCGTTCGACTTGGTCGACAATGACAAGCTACTTCAAAAATTCGCTAGCGTCGGCTTCACCCCGCACTTATTACAACTGTTCGCAAATTACATGAGGGACAGACGGCACGTACGACAGTACGTGGATTACGAGGGGCACGTCTCTGAGCCGTACTACACTAGATCAGGCGTCAGCCAGGGAAGCAATCTTGGGCCTCTGGAGTTTTTAATAATGATTAATGATCTGCCGGCGGTCGTAGAACATGCTAAGTGCCTATTGTTCGCGGATGATTTAAAACTATATCTGCCCACGGAAAGCCTAGAAGATAGGAACAGGTTACAGAGGGACATAGACAGGGTGGTAGCGTGGAGTCTAGAAAACCGACTTCAATTCAACGCCTCCAAATGTGTGGTAATAACACTATCAAGAGCACATAAGGCCACATGCATGAATATAATATCGAAGGAGTTCCTATGAAAAGGGTAACAGAAGTCAGAGATCTGGGGGTACGGGTGACTGCTAATCTTAACTTCAGAGATCACATAAGTAAGATATGCAAAAAAGCTTACCGTAATTTAGGCTTCATCTTGCGCAGATCTCACGGCTTCTCTAACATTAAGGCGGTCATTGCACTATACAACGCGTTAGTAAGAAGTCACTTGGAGTGCAATGCACAAATCTGGGCACCACATGAGGCTAAATACAGTCTGATGTTGGAGAGAGTGCAAAATAAATATCTCCGATTTTTATATTTAAAACTGTATGGAGTTTACCCCGTTTTATCCACTCATGTACCCAACGTTGTTTGTTTTGGGTATGTGGGATACAACGAGCTCAGGGTTAGGAGAGATTTTGCGCTGGTTGGCTACATCGTTAAGGTGCTAAGGGGCCGAATACACAACGCAGAGGTACTGGAGCACTTAAACCTCAGTGTGCCTGACCGGTACGCGGAGCGCCGGCGGCGACCGCCGCTGCTGGCGGTGCCGCGCGCGCGCACCAACCTGCTGGCCGAGGCGCCGCTCACGCGCGCCATGCGCACTATTAACGCGGTGTCGGAACTCGCGGACATATTCTGTTGTCCCCTGAGTGAATTCGCAAGGACGACACTATATATATTATGTTATAAATAGGATTTAGGATTTATTGGTTTAGTTTATAAGGTTTAAAGTGTTTAGTTTATAATATATAGATACCTAGCTTTATATAATAATTAGATAGTTGCACTATCGCATTAGGCTAAGCCCTGTAAAGATAGCGTAAGAAGAGAATAAATAAATAAATAAATAAATCATTTGACTACTTTCTGGAGTTACTTGTATCTTTCCCCCCTTGACCTGTGTACACCGTGCTGCCCTCTGCATGTCCGTTCTAGCTCAATGGATTGCGAGTTCTTATATACACACAAAAACACTCACTGTACTCTTCAGCATATATAGGAGCTTTCCCACTATAAGCATCATTTGACTACTTTCTGGAGTTACTTGTATCTTTCCCCCCTTGATCTGTGTACACCGTGCTGCCCTCTGCATGTCCGTTCTAGCTCAATGGATTGCGAGTTCTTATACACACACAAAAACACTCACTGTACTCTTGAGCATAAATAGAAGCTTTCCCACTACAAGTATAATTTGACTACTTTCTCGAGTTACTTGTATCTTTCCCCCCTTGACCTGTGTACACCGTGCTGCCCTCTGCATGTCCGTTCTAGCTCAATGGATTGCGAGTTCTTATATACACACAAAAACACTCACTGTAACCCTTCAGCATAAATAGGAGCTGTCCCACTACAAGTATCATTTGACTACTTTCTGGAGTTACTTGTATCTTTCCCCCCTTGACCTGCGTACACCGTGCTGCCCTCTGCATGTCCGTTCTAGCTCAGTGGATTGCGAGTTCTTATACACACACAAAAAACACTCACTGTACTCTTCAACATAAATAGGAGCTTCCCACTACAAGTATCATTTGACTATTTTCTGGAGTTACTTGTATCTTTCCCCCCTTGACTTGTGTCCACCTTGCTGCCCTCTACCCCCCTGTATGTGCGTTCTCGCTCAATGGATTGCGAGCTCTTGTACACACACACAAACACTCACTGTACTCTTCAGCATAAATAGGAGCTTCCCACTACAAGTATCATTTGACTATTTTCTGGAGTTACTTGTATCTTTCCCCCCTTGACTTGTGTCCACCTTGCTGCCCTCTACCCCCCTGTATGTGCGTTCTCGCTCAATGGATTGCGAGTTCTTGTACACACACACAAACACTCACTTTACTCTTCAGCATAAATAGGAGCTTCCCACTACAGTAATCATTTGACTACTTTCTGGAGTTACTTGTATCTTTGCCCCCTTGACCTGTGTACACCTTGCTGCCCTCTACCCCTCCTGCATTTCCGTTCTAGCTCAATGGATTGCGAGTTCTTATACACACACAAAAACACTCACTGTACTCTTGAGCATAAATAGGAGCTTTCCCACTACAAGTATCATTTTACTACTTTCTGGAGTTACTTGTATCTTTCTTCCTTGACCTGTGTACGCCGTGCTGCCCTCTGCATGTCCGTTCTAGCTCAATGGATTGCGAGTTCTTATATACACACAAAAACACTCACTGTACTCTTCAGCATAAATAGGAGCTTTCCCACTACAAGTAATCATTTGACTACTTTCTGGAGTTACTTGTATCTATACCCCTTGGCCTGTGTACACCTTGCTGCCCTCTACCCCTCTGCATTTCCGTGCTAGCGCAATGAATTGCGAGGTCTTATACACACACAAAAACACTCACTGTACTCTTCAGCATAAATAGGAGCTTTCCCACTACAAGTATCATTTGACTACTTTCTGGAGTTACTTGTATCTTTCCCCCCTTGACCTGTGTACACCGTGCTGCCCTCTGCATGTCCGTTCTAGCTCAATGGATTGCGAGTTCTTATACACACACAAAAACACTCACTGTACTCTTCAGCATAAATAGGAGCTTTCCCACTACAAGTATCATTTGACTACTTTCTGGAGTTACTTGTATCTTTCCCCCCTTGAACTGTGTACACCGTGCTGCCCTCTGCATGTCCGTTCTAGCTCAATGGATTGCGAGTTCTTATATACACACAAAAACACTCACTGTACTCTTCAGCATATATAGGAGCTTTCCCACTACAAGTATCATTTGACTACTTTCTGGAGTTACTTGTATCTTTCCCCCCTTGACCTGTGTACACCTTGCTGCCCTCTACCCCTCTGCATTTCCGTGCTAGCTCAATGGATTGCGAGTTCTTATACACACACAAAAACACTCACTGTACTCTTCAGCATAATATAGGAGCTTTCCCACTACAAGTATCATTTGACTACTTTCTGGAGTTACTTGTATCTTCTCCCCCTTGACCTGTGTGCCCCTTGCAACCCCCTACCCCCCTGCATGTGCGTTCGGACGGTGTCGTTAACACGCTCAATAGATCGCCCAATTCTTCCAGGCGGTGGGAATGGTGCTCCCAGAACTGTCCCGGTACGCGTCCACGGCTAGTTGAGCAGTCGGACCTTATGCCGTGGCGTTAGAGATCGGATCGGCTTGACAGGTATCCTTCGACTGACTTGGGTATAGACTAGTGATGTTCCCAGCAATATGTTTAACTATCGATATTTCCAAATTATATCATTTTAATTTAGTTATAGGTATTAGTACACATGTTTATTTGTAATTTTGGTACCATTGGGAGTCGATATTTCAAGAGAAATACTGTCCATAAGTTTTAAAGTATGATATCGCTTAAATACCCTTGAAAATATCAATAGTTTTCGATCAATCATATTTTGATCAATAATACCTACCAATACAATTTTGTCCCTATCGGTATCGATAAATTCGTATTACTTAATTCAATACATTAATTGTTTTCTACAGTTATCGGTCAGTAACGTAGATAGTATCGATAGTTAATGCTATTGCTGCAATTATGTATACATAGAAATGGACTGAGCGTCTATTAAATTTCCCTAAAGTTGGACAACATCAAATCAATCCTCTAATATGATCGCTTAAGGATTTTTTAGTTCTTTTATTGTCTGATTTTAATATGGATTTTTTTATTATTTAAAAGCCTAAAAAATATAAATTATATTATAAACATTTTTAAACCTCGATAACTTTTTAATAGAAACCCTGAAAATTCCGGAATTCACTATTAGAAATGCTGTTATCTAGGGTACCTATAGTATTTGTTGACAGAGACTCAGTCTAGTTGTGTGTCTATGTTTACTTTAGTGTCAAAATAGGATAATAAATATGGTATATAATTATTTGTATCTGATATACTCACCTCTATCACATAAGAGATGTAAACATTTGTAATCGATAAAATTCTATCGACTAATCGCATTACCAGAAAAATCGTTATTTGCCGTCGAATTACAATCGACGGCAAATAACGATTTTTCTGGTAATATCTAATTAATCATATCGTTTGCATCTGAACTTAAAAAAGAACTGTCAGAATCATGACATCATAATATTGATATTTTATAATAAAAAACAAAAAATGCAAATTATGAATGTCACAAGACAAAACATAAAATTTTTAAAAAAATATTTTTTTGTTCGATTTAAAAAAAGAAACAAAATTAAAAAATATGCAGCCAAATTAAATACGGAAGTTGGATAAATATTGCAACAAATACACAAGTTAGATGCCCCATCTTTCCGCTAGAGGTGCTGTGGCTATATCAAATCTAATAAGATTTGATATGGATTCGGCTTATGTAGTTTTGCCAACCGTACAATAATACTGCACAAAAGATAAAACAAACTTAAAAATAAACTCCTTCATACGTGATATGAACTTTATTTTGATACTTTTCTAAAGTTTTTCCTCGTTCTGAAGACTCCTTTATATGTAATAATAAACACGTAAATTAATATTAAAATCTAATTTAATTTTATTTGACGGCCTATATTTATAACTTGAATTAAAATGTAAGTAAAAACGTCTTCGAGGACCAATCCTGTTAAATCATTCATAGTGACGTCATAATTACAAGCATTTCAATCATATTTGTTCTTAATCATTGGAAATTCAATGAAAACTAAATCAATCGTCATTAAATTTTTGAATTGTATATTACTCCCTCCCTATATCTTTCAGAAAATGTAGAAAAAACGTAAAGTAATTTAGTTTCTATAAAATAGTAATAATAAATTTAAAAAAACAATACATGGACCTGAATCCATAGTACGTAATTTATTCACTTTGGTACGAATATCAGACATAACTTTAATACATATTACATACAGACACTGAGTACACACTAGGTGTTCATCACACGAATGTTTGTCCAGGATTACCAATGCATCCGACCAGTCTTTGTAGAATAATATTGTAGTTTATTCATTATTCATTCTTGAAACGTAAAATACGTAAAATTTGAAAATATCAAAAAATAAAACCACCGAGACTTATTCCACATTTTATTTTTAGAATCTATGAATTTTCGTCTATGTTATGGTTGTGTATCTTCAAACGTCTGATTAACTAATAAAAACTTAACATTTAACTGTCCACTAAAGCTTTAATAAATATACATAAATGAAATACCGTATGGCCATAATGAATATTATGCTATAGGACGCCGAAGTGAGACCAAGAATTCGATACATGCGCTTGATATAGTCTATGGTGACTATAACGTGTGAAAAAAGTGCCAACCAAAAAAAAATGCTGTATTCTGATTGGTCTTTTCCCCCTGATGTTCAAATACCAAGATTTGAAATGCCGAAACATTTTTTTGTTGGTTGTTGATCCTCTGCAAATGTATAAAGATGTTGTTTTTCGAAATGAAATAAAACCAAGGATAATGCTTTGGTACCATAGTAATAAATACTCAAGGGGACAAACTCTACAGAATACAGAAAAAAGTTTTCTCACCGGTACTTTCGACCAAACCGTCGATGACGAATGACAGGGACGTATGGAAAAGGAAGACATACTGCGCCGACCCCAGATAACCTGGGAAACGGGCAGGAGGATGATGATGACTTGGACCAAAAAGAAGATGTCCTTTGACGCAATTTAAACACAAATTCATTTTGAGTTAGATTTTATATCAAGCACTTAGGTCCTATTATTTTATTTTCTCACTTTCCCTAAAACACTGAGTTATCATCAGTCACCACTATTGAAAACTCGAAACTCTTAACTTCTGTCCGAAGTAAACAATTTAGGAAAAATAGAGTAACTGGCACAGTTATCGAGTACTAGGCACAAAATAAGGGTAAAAGCTATGTATGGTGCTATTATCTTGAAATATGTATTAAATACGATGGAGTCATTATAAATATTCATCAATATTTAGAGTTCTAAAGCGAATAATATTAATGAAATCATTTTGTTTATATAAAATACTATAATATATGGCCATTGGCTTTTATATGATGTAAAAGCATATTATATTTATTGATTAATTTTATTAATTCTAATCTCAGGGTTCCCTATGATAATAAATAAGGACCTTATATCAAGTTAAATATGGGGCCCTTAAATTGACAATTTCGATTTAGGTACATTTTGATATTTTAAAGAGGTGTTATAGGTACTGTTTGCTATTTATAAAACATCAGATGTTTTCTTTCCAGCTGTATATTATGTATACTTAAAAATAGTAGTTTTCCAAAGAACGCCTACTTCTTCAAAATTCCTGTGTCGGGTATATTTTAGAAACTATTGGTACATGTGTAAAAATTGTAGTTAATCAATTGAGCTTACCTTATAATGTATAAGAATTGAAACCCCCTTCTTAGTCAGAAGATGACTGGCCCACCTCAAAATATGGTTATACCATGTAAATAACTATTATGTACGTATAAATTACGTAAATATTACATAATAGTAAAAACAAATTATTGGTATATTTCAAGTTTCCAAATTGGTGATACAATCAAGGATTAACTGTCGCAATAAATTGTTGGAAAACTGTTACGACCGTATTACAAAACGCGATCTAAAATTATAACCGTACTAAAAAAAACTTTACTTGCAAAGGCTTGTTAAAAGGGGCTGGAACGAGTTTCGTACCAGCAGAACTATTCTTAGATTGCGTTTTGTAATAGGGTGTTAAGTACTTTTGCAAAGCACTAAAGAGACTAGAAATATAACTTCATACCTAACTAAATAGATAAAAACCAGAAAATAAATAAAAAAATGATGATTTCTAACCACATTCCAAACATGTGGTTTAAACTTGTGAAAATTCAAATGTGTTCCGTATGCTTCGATCTTATTTAATTTATATATTTTAATTTTCACACTAGTCTAAAACAGTTCTTAGACTTTTGAAATACTGACCTTAGTTAGACCTTACTTTACTGTGACAATTATTTTAAGCACATTCTACTGAAATTGGTTCTTTTTGATAAGTCGAATGTGCCAAAAAAAAATTAACCCTATTATTCTAGAAGACGTAAAGAACTACACAATGAATGATATTTTTCTTTAACACTTTAAGTGTTATTAAACTGAAGAGCAAAAGGTTACAAAATGTGTTTATATTTGTATGATTGAAGAATAAGGACCTAAAGGGTATTTAAAATTTGATATATTTATTAGGTGCTCCCACACTCTGTTAAAAATGTTTGTAAACGTTTTCTAACATTGTTTGCCGGTTACTGATAAAAGTGTGCTCAATCTCAATAAAACGAGTACAGAAGACTAGTAATAAAAAAAATAAATCTTTTATCCCGGCTAAATAACGTTAATGACGTCAGCCTAAAGCCAATATGGCGATCTTTTTACTCTGACTTTTAATTACATACAATGAACTGACAGATGTCAATGTTAAGTCCCTAATCATTTTGACCATGTACAAACTCAGGGATCAGCTATCGATAGTCAGGCGTAGGACCAACAGCTTATACTAATTTAAAACCTTTGATTTACATCAGCCCACGCGGAATGTTTGGCTTGATTAGAATGACAGCTGTTATTGACCTTAATTTCAGTAGACATAAGGTTTATCATTCTATAAACCAAGTTTCATTCTACAGTTGGAAAATGTCAAAATGTATGGGGTCTTGACATTTGCATCTGTCAGTTTAGGTCACAATCAAATAAATACCAGTGAATATTCATAAGGTCCATACGACCTCAAACGAAAGAGTTTATTGTTGACTAATTGTTATGAAACATTAAACAAAAGTTTGAAATCACAAATACAATAAAATTAAAGGTATATGAACGTTCATTTACAATGTAATCATAGTGTTAGAGGAGGAGATGGAATCTATGGCAGAAGGTTATATAATTTTGTGAGGTTATATAAGTTTTGAAGGTTATATAATTTTGTAATTATTTTCTTTAATATTTTATTTACTAAATTGTATACCTACCAAAATTGTAATATTTCATTATCGTGTACATATCATTTAAAATCAATTTTATAGAATGAATATGGAATGTGCAGGTTTAATGTAAAAATGGTATAATATTACTGTCTATTGTCTGTAAATTATATCTTAGAACGGCAGTTGTAATTAGATTTTTATTTTAATGAACATAAGGTTTATTATTTTACCAAGTTTTATTCCATAGAATCTGATAACCATTGACATGAAGATTATTTTTCTGTGACATCAATGACTGTCATTTAAACGAGCTATATTTTACAGGCTAATAAGTTTGGATTCGTATCATTTTGTATTGTAGTGGAAAACAGGAATACTTACCGTATATCAGTTTCTAGTTTGACCACTGGGGGCCATTATCAGAAGTTTGAGACCAAACTGCCTAGCCAAATGATACAAAATCATGGATTGTAATCTTAACTACCTGGTAAAAGCCATATATAAAAGGTAACAAAATTCGTACTCTGAAACCTTTTACAGACGTCGTAGCATAGTGCAGTAGTAATGAGCAGTTTACCAGTAGGTATTTTCGTGGGCCGTGTGGTCCCCGGCAGAGTAGAATAGGCCACCCTCACTCTTACCGAGGTGTCGTAAAAGGCGACTAAGGTTAAGCTGCTGGCATGATAATCAGCCCCAGAGAAGGAAAACTCTGCATTTATATCAAAACCCTCGCCAACCCGTCTGCCAAGCGTGGTGAGTATGGCAATTATCCCTCATGTGATTGAGGCCCGTGCCCCAGCAGTGGGGACTTAAATGGGCTGACGATGACGACGATGATTTTCGGGTGGTTTCTAAAAGCAACATCAGATGACTCTCACTATCAATTAAAGTTCCTGTTTTGTCTATGATGGGAATTATTTGATAAACCAACTATCATTATGACATTTACAGTCCTGTCATATTTAATATGATTTTACCCATAAGAAAAAGTAAACAAGTATAATATGTATAGTTTCGTTTTGCATTCCTCTCTGCAATTTATATATAGCACTAAAAAGATACATATTAACTACGAAGTATTAAGATATTTAATGTAATAAACCTAAAAAAATCCCTTAAATTAGGGACCACATGAAATATCATACTACATTTAACATATACAGGAACTGATTGCGCCATCTAGCGACATTTGGAAATTTATAAATCCCTACTGGAAATCTGCTCATTGTTGCCTTGAATATGTGGCTATTATAGTCCGTAAAATATAGGTTGTTTAGAATGAAAAATGTATTTTGACTTTTATTTCAATGAAAATAAGGTTTATCATTTGAACAAGTTTGATTAATAATAATAATCGTATGTCCATTACCGTAAAGAACATTTTTCTGTGACATCAGTAACTGTCATTTTAATCAAACGATATTTTACGGACTATATAAGTTGTTATATTGTTGTTGCACAATATGATCATTAACGTATGAGCTTCCATGTGCTATGCCCTTATCCGGTCACCCGTCAAATATAGGTCCAGTCAACATCAAAGTAATCTTAGCGTTTAAATTTACCAAAAATATCTGAACATTTGACAAAAAAACACTTTACCACAACACATTTGAGGTAAACTTTAACCAATATGTACATCATTGCTTATACTGAGTTGTCTTTTGTAGATGCTCAAATATTTTTGGTGTGAACGCTAAAATCTTTTTGTAACTGACTGCACCTATATTTCGTTTGCACTGTGATGTACCTACTGCACAACTTGTCACACTATACTTTGTTGCATTACACGTGACGATCAATATTCCATTCGGCGTACGGAGGGGGGGGGGGGGGGGGTCACTACAATCTCGATCGACTTAATCTACAAAGACCGTATCCAGATGGGGATAAAGAATCGTGAATTGTCCTTATCCCCACTTAAGGGCTTAAGTGGAATCCCATACATATTTGACGTTTAATCAGCTGACAGTGACACCTTATAATCTTGTTGGATTCTGTTCCACTAGGGCAAGGAATGAAATACTTCGGCAAAATTATATGGAATTCCACTTGGCCCCACTAGTGTGGCATCTAGGTGGGGCTGGGTTCTATAATTCGATCTGACGATTTATATACCCACGAAGAGCCGAGTTCACCAACTTTTCGGTAATCACACTTTAACCAATGCTTATCAGTGGTTAAACCACGGTTAGAGTGTGATTACCGTTGCTTTAAAGTTAGTGAACTGGGTTCTAAGCGGGTTTCTGTGCCCCCCCCTATGTTAGCAACCGCATTAGAGTGACGCCGCTGCGATCCTAGCGCCGCCAAGTGATTTATTTAGATTGGCGAATAAGAGACATATTTTTAAAAAACAAAATCTGTTCGTCTGTTCGGAAGCTACGATGCACACAGACACATCTAACTTATAACACACCGTCAACTTTTCGTCGGGGGTTAAAAAGTGAGCTAAAAATACTTTCAAATACTAACAATCAATATAAATCACTTGGCGGCGCTAGTACCGTCGCGGTGTTGTCGCCTTAAGATGGCAAACCGCAAATCCTAACCGCATGCTGCGTGGAAGCTATGTGTTAGTAACATGTCAGTGTTGCCTAATGTCATATTATTAAATCACAAATGAATGAATGAATAAATCTTTATTTGACACAATCAGTAAAAAGAACATACGGATAATATGTAATACAACAAAACAATACAAAGACAAAAATAGATACAAAATTTAAATGAAAAAAAAAAATGTCAAATAGTCGCTCAGCTTTTGTCGACACTGGCCGAATATAGCCAGCGCCGACGCTGGCTTTCAGCGGCTAACCTAAGACATTGTTGCGCCTCTGTTCCTCTCCGCCTCCATTATACAATCCGTAAGGGTGAAGCCAAATAAATACAGAGAAAGAACAGAGGCGCAACTTGGGGACTGGATGGGACGGTACGAAATGCAATGTTCTATACCAAAATACACCCGCGAGCAAAAAAAAACGAATTAAGTAAGACTAATAAAATATTCATACATATGTGTGTTACACAATAAATCATTCTGCTCCCGAGCTGTATAAATTTTAAATAATGCGATACTTGGGTTAAAATAAAGGTCTTCACACATTTCGACTTTTTGCAGCGATACAAACGCGACTCGATATCGATGCAACATCGATGCAGTCACAAGACATAATTCTTTAAACACACGCGTTACAAAAGCAGTAATACAATCGCGATCCAGTAGCTTTCCGCGTCTTTATCGTCACAAAAAGAAGCAATGTGGAAGCTCCCTAAGATAATAAAATGTTGCTGGCCAGCCCACTGAGCAACATACAGGGTGGAAAAAACTCCCTCCAGGGCCCAATGTTTTTTTTCCCCATCCTATATAACGTATAGTTCAGTTCGTTATTACAAATAAAATCCACCATATTTTACTTTTTCCTATTTTTCACTCTAATCTTGTTAATTTTAACCATGATTGACATTTTTTTTTTAATATTATAATAAGCCATAGAACATTGCATTAAAATGACCTAAATATTTGGTATACCGTAGGACGAAACTATAAGGTTGTATATAGAATATTGCTCATAGAATCTAAATGTAAACAATGGAATAATAAAATGGATAACTTTCTTTGTGCTTTTTTTTGTTCCCACATCACCAACCATTTTAGTTTAAAAAAATGAAAAATAAAATACGTAACGTACTGCAAAAGACATATAAGAACAGTACGGCAAGGCTGTTGGCAAAAGTTTTGACACGCGTCTCTATGTATAGGGTTAACGCATACTTATTAACTTTCTGTTTACACATATTTTGAATTGAACGAAACTGTTTATTTTTATAATACCATACTTCTGTCACCGTAGCCGTGTGGTCCCCGGCAGAGTAGAATAGGCCACCCTCACTCTTACCGAGGTGTCGTAAAAGGCGACTAAGGTAAAGCTGCTGGCATGATCATCAGCACCCAGAGAAGGAAAACTCTGCATTTATATCAAAACCCTCGCCAACCCGTCTGCCAAGCGTGGTGAGCCCCAGCAGTGGAGACTTAAATGGGCTGATGATGATACTTCTGTAATGGTTGTAATTTGTCTTGTGTGAAAAAATAAATATAATACTTGCTGAGAATGTCCGTTTTTGGCCATTACAGCCTTGTCGCTTTATTCAAATTAAAGATAATATAGTTTTTAAAAATTTATTTCCAATTCCCTTATTAAATTAGAAATTACATTGATCGTTAAATGATAAAAATTATTAAAACATTAACAATAATGAAACAAGTATAAAAAATATTACATCAACCAACATATAACAGTTTTTCCTAAAATATTAAAATGTGTAGTAATAAACATTAATGATTAATGTCATGGAATGTAGTTAAATAATAAATAAACTCAATAATAGATATTTCAAGGCACGGAAGTGAAGATTTTATACACAAAGAAGTCCTTAATTTGAGCTAGATATTATACAATACCTAACTATAAATTACGAAGTATGTTTCGTAATTTATAGTTAGGTATTGTATAATATCTAGCTCAAGTGCCTCAAGTAGGCACTATACAAGGTGTTCATAAAAGTACAAGCCGACACCACATGTAAGCCTATAGATACGCCCACGACGAGCCACGCTTCGGCATCGCCGGCTCGACCGGAGTGATACCACGGCCTCACAGAAAACCGGCGTGAAGCTGCACTGTGCTGTGTTTCGCTGCGTGAGTGAGGGTACCGGAGGCCCAATCCATGGGAAAGGGGGTTTAAAGGTTGGGAGCGCACTTGTGACTCCACTGGTGTCGCGGATGTCCATGGGCGGCGGCAATCGCTTACCATCAGGTGATCCGTCTGCTCCTCTGCCAAATATAAAAAAAACTGAGGAATTGATTACACCCAACACCTTGTTGATATTTTTTTTACATTTAAAGTGCTTAGAACTTCATTCGAGACACATTTCTAACTTGCACCTAATGTATTTACATTTTCGAAGTGTAAGTAAAAATTGTAAAATCCCTTAACATTACGTTAACCATAACAGCCATACAGTAAATCCATCCAGAACTTTTGTATGGCACTATTTTTATCTTAAAGATAATTTGTGTGACAGCCACCATCTCTCTTGTATCAAAATTTAGTATCACTTCCAAAATAACGGCCATGCCAATATACAGAAACATAATTCCCTAACTTCTTTGGTCAAGCTTCTATTTTAAGCTTTTAAGCTAATTATCCGCTAATTTACTTAGTTATCCAGTCAAAGCTTAAATTATAGCATCACATGCTAAGTTTCGATGCTATTTACTGACATACAGGGTGTATCGGTTTAAATTTTCATCCCTTTACCCACTTTACTTTATCGGTGAACATTATGACTGTGGGAGAGCCACGCTTCGGCATGAATGGACCGGTGTGCAACCATGGCCTCACAGAAAACCGGCGTAAAGCAGCACTGTGCTGTTTCGCTGCGTGAGTGAGGGTATCGGAGGCCCAATCCGGGGAAAAGGGGGGTTTAAAGGTTAGCAGCGCACTTGTGACTCCACTGGCGTCGCGGGTGTCATGGGCGGCGACAATTGCTTACAACAAGGTGATCAGTCTGCTCGTTTGCCACCTATCTCTTAAAAAAAACACTTCTACCAACCATACTAAACAACATTTGTTCTACGATTTCTGGTAATTCTTAGAATTTTTTTTCGACTGCCCTATAAAAATCACGAGACCGAGTTTGTATGAGAAGTTGTTTTTTTTATTTACGAATTTTCGAAAGTCATAGAAAAAATGTTGTTCATAATGGATAGAAAAGGTGGTTAAAGGGATGTAAATGTTAACCGATACACCCTGTATAGCTTACATGAATATAAACTGTATAAAATACGAATTCTCAGGATTAAGGCAATTATAAACCTATTATTATTATAGTATCCTACTTTAATGGAAAAATAGGTCACTGAAATCTAAGTGTTATAATTAAGGCTCCATCGAATTTCGGTCTCGGCATTCACAACTACAAATCCGACCGAGAAATCTATCTCTGTTTTCGGCTTGTAATGGCCGAGATTCTCGGTCACGACCGAGATTGTAACTTTGTTCGGAACGGCATTCAAATTTAACCGCGCGTGGTCTATAAGAAATAAAATAAATAAATATTTCACAACATCACATACATTGATCTGACTCCGAGATAGGTAGCTCATCAAGCACCTGTGTTACGGATATCAGAATCAACAGTGGGATTACAAATATATAATATAATTTTCTTTTGTAAATACATACCTACTTATAATACATAGAAAACACCCAAACCAATGCAAACAGACATGTTCATGCACACAAATGTTTGTACTGTGCGGGGATCGAACCCCTTGCACCAGAAGCAGCGTTCACTCCCACTGTTCCGAACGGGTCGTCAAACATTAATAAAGGGCGAAAATAGCGGAGAAATTAACTGATTTTTATTTTTTTAAGCTTTGTCTATTTTCATTCTCGGCCCTGAGATATTTTATTCTCGGTCTCGTTCTCGGCCGAGAACGAAAAACCCATATCGGTCGAGCCTTAATAATGTAAAGGCGCTTTTTAACGTTTAACCAGGCAGCTTAGACAACTTTGTCTAAGCCAGGCAATAACCATACGGGACCACCACATTTTGAACTTTATACAGATGAGATAAGGTTGAAAACCCATGAAATAAATTATGTCTAGTGGCCTGATTAAAGGCTAAAGATCTATTGAAGCATAATAATTGACTAAATATTGATAAGACGTTAATTTTCAACGATTTTCGATCTTATTCTAAATCATTTAGAGACCTATTTCCGTTGAAGTTCCTAGCTTGAGTGAAATGCTTATACCTGTGATAAATATTCGCAAGTTCTTCAGTCTGGGTTATAGACTTTTCTTGGGGTCATCGATATTCTGCAACTCTTCCAGTAGACTTTCGTCGTCGAAGAGATGAGAATCTAAAAAAAAAATGTTCGTTAAAGATAGCGTTCTACATAAACGGGAAGTGTTTTATTACAAATCGCGAACTAGGATAGTGCCGGAACAATATGGACAACATTTCAAAATTGCTAAGCTCTGAAACAAAAAATACCAATTCTTTGTTTACTTTTCCGCTGCTCGAATATATATTTATTCATTTTTTATATTGCTTATTTACTGAGAAAAAAATTAAAAACTAAAAAACGTAAGATGACGTCATCGGACGGCAGAATGTAAAATATTTCTTTGCTTAGCACATTACAGTTTTAAATTTACGAAATGCCAAACCCATGACATGTAACTGTCAAAAAAAAAGACAACTTGTCAACGTTGAATGTATGAATGACGTTGACAATGTTGACACTAGTATTATTTACCTTTGACAGTAGTACCTTTTTTTTATTAAAACCATGATAAGCAAAGGAATATCGCTGTATTCAGCCGTCCGATGACGTCATTTGGCGCTTACGTCTATTTAGAATAAAAAGAATTTCAATATTTATTTTATGCATGAAAATGGACAAATTTTGAAAAAAATAAAATATGGGTCTGTTCATTTTATGTCTATTTTCATATAAAAAAACAATATGGACATGTTAAAAATATGAAATGTTGTCCATTCGTATCAGCCCCTTTCAACATCGCGTGATGGAACGTGATGACATGAGCGTTAGTACGGTAATAACTTTAGATCGCGATTTATATTAAAGTGATTCATGTATTACTAAAGATTTCTTTTACGAGAAAGGGAGCAAACGAGCAAGCGAGTCACCTGATGGTAAGTGGTCACCGCCGCCCATGGACATCAGCCACACCAGAGGGAGTGGAGATGCGTTGCCGGCCTTTTAGGAAGGTATAGGCTCGTTTCTTGAAGATCTCAATGTCGTACCGGTTCGGAAATACCGCTGCGGGAAGTTGATTCCACAATGAGGAGGTGCGTAGCAAAAAATTACGTGTAAAGCACAAGGTGGTGGACCTCCACCCATCCAGATGATACGGGTGGAATCCTAGTTTACAAATAAACTTAAAGTTCTAAAATAATAAATTATTTAAATTTAAAAAAATTAATAAACTTTTTTTTTTTACATTATAGCGGACAAACGAGCAGACCTTTGAGTACTGAGGCCTTACCATGAGTTTGAATTACTATCCTCGCTATCTAAAACTATTGCTCTGTCTCTTTCACATGCACCACAATGAAAGGGACAACGCGATAGATTTCGATAGTGAGCACAGTTTTTCAAACTCATGGTAAGCGTATTGTACCCAAAACTGCCAACTGAATACGCTCACATAAACGCCGCGTACATAACTGTGATATCGACGTGGGGACAGAGACAGACTATACTGCCTAGTCAACGAATTCTTTCATATTTTTTTTTATTTTTTGTTATATATTTTTTTAATTTTATGCGTATAAATATTTTGTTCCTTCATGAGTGACTTACCTTCTCTTTCGAGTTTGACTTTTCCCTCAATTTTGAAGTCTTCATCGACATTCTCCGTTTTCACTGAGGCACCGAATTTGCTCTGAAAATGTATTTATTATTTATAGCACAATAAAGACAGACAGCAAAACATCACTTACTGCTATCCATCAAATTCCCTCAATTGATATTGTACCAAACGTGCTTGACATTAAGGTGACAATCGATTGAAGAAAGGAGATCCTCGGACTTTCACATAATTTTGGTCGAGTCATTATGCCGAGGTGCTCCGAGGAACACCTCGTCGCTAGTCTTCCATGGATACCAGGTGTAATAGATGCCGCCACTGCGCGCACCAACGTCGTAAATATAAATATATTTACTATAAGACCTAATTAAAATTAAACTATCACATAAAAAGGTATTTCATAGTATTGTAAACGTTACCTTGACGAAGTCAGGCAGCCCATCCTGCAAGTGATACCAGCTGAGGATGAAGATCAGTGACACGAAGAATAAATTCGTGCTGATTCCTGGAAACACAACAACACTACACTGTGGTTACTAGCGATGTGGAACATATCAAATAAACACCTTAAATATTAGACAATAGAACATTAAATCGACCTGACCACATAGTTGGTAGCTATAGCTTTACCGCTATAAAGTCGACCTTCCCATGGTCCGCTGGGGGCGGGGGCGGAGTGCGCTTGACCAATCGAGAAAGTTATCTTTGGACCTCGCGCAGTCGTACGGTTCTAAATCTGATTTTTAATTCGGCGAACTAATCTGACAGGTGTCAATGTGTCATTCAGATACATTTTTGCTACTTTTGACAGATGCAAAGTGTCAAAATGTTTGGGAACTTGACATTTGCAGCTGTCAGTAAAACGGACCCGAGCGAAAACATATACATATTTCGTCACACCCAATTTTATTCCTTCGCTTTTTACAAATAAACGTCAAAAAGACAACAAAATATAAAGAATTAAAAAAAGTAAAAGTTTTAAACAAAATAGGTAAAAAAGGTTGGTTGTGGCCGTCGCCAACATGGTCCCCCCGGTGTGGCAACACCAGAACGTGGGCGGCGACGGTCACAACTAGTCGGGAAGGCACGGGTGTGAGTAGTTTTCTGCTGGAGCGGCGGATCGTGGTGTGCAGCGCCGTGCCAATAGCGCCTGCTGTGGCGCGACACGACGGCACTAGCGCGCTCCTGGAGGGGCGGCGCACGAACGCTCGCGGTGTGCAGCGCCGTGCCAATAGCGCCTGCTGTGGCGCGACACGACGGCACTAGCGCGCTCCTGGAGGGGCGGCGGACGAACGCTCGCACTAGCGCTTTGTCAATGCGCGGCGCGCGACGATCACGGGGCGTTGTTTCCTTTTTTTTTTCTGACACCAATAAAACGGACGGCCGGATTCGTCCGAGTGAAAACATATACATATTTCGTCACACCCAATTTTATTCCTTCGCTTTTTACAAATAAACGTCAAAAAGACATAACAAAATATAAAGAATTAAAAAAAGTAAAAGTTTTAAACAAAATAGGTAAAAAAGGTTGGTTGTGGCCGTCGCCAACAGTCAGTTTAGTTCGCCGAATTAAAAATCAGAGTTTAGATGCGAACGACATTACAGGAACTGTAACTGTTACACATGCTAATTTTCATGCTTAAAGCATGCTACTTTTGAGCAAGTGCTACTTAGTAGCATGTGTGGTCGGATGTGCTACTAATATGCATACTAATTTTGCAAAAATCGAACGCCGGTGTAGTGCGGGTGGAAGGTGGAGTGTGGCGGAGTGCTTTGGCACGTTTAGATAGATGCCTAATAGCATGCTTAGCAAATATGGACAATTCATTAAGCATGCTCATATTTGGCATGCTTTTAAGCATGCTTAAAAGCATGTGTAGCTTATTCTTCTGTGATGGCGACGGTGGACATCCGACCGATCAAGCTCTTTGCATTTGTCGAGCGCACTTCCGCGCTCCCACGTCCCGCGAACCACGGATAGGTCGACTTTGTGGCGGTAAAGTTATAGATTGTAAGGAATTTCCAAAAAATGCCAATTTATTCTAGATACGACATAATATATAAACCGATGACTTCAATGTAGCAGTGACTATGCTGTCGTGCCTAAACGGGTTCTATTCCCGGTATTTTTTGTTATGCGGTAACTTACCGTATTACCATTAGCTGGCCGTCATCATCGTGAGGAAACCTGCACGAATAGGATAGTTTCTGAAGCGTGTAACCATGATTCAGTTGGTCTGGTTCCCCTGTCAAAAGGGTTGCGAAGGTCAGACGGCAGTTGCTTCACTGTAATTATCAGAATCCTCAAATCCGAATCCTGAATCATGGTCTAAGCTGTACAATATGTATTTATGAGTTTTCTACCATGTAGCTTATTTTACCGTACCCGCAAAAACTTCAGTTACTCCGTGACCATGGCGCTTGGAACAGCGTCGAAATATCGGAAACTCAAAAATAAGGTACTTACATGGTAGAAATCACGTAGGTAAATAACTATTCTAATGTTAGTGACCTTGAAAGTTTAAAATAATACATGGTCTAAGGGAGTTGCCACGCTGGCGGATTGCGAGCGTTTTCAAAGCGGAGCGACGACGCAGCGAACACGTCGCGTATGCGCAACCGATTCGCCGCGGATGCGCAACGTTTCGACGCGAATGCGCAACGGATTTGCCGGGTTATCTGCAACGGATTCACCGCAGATGCGCAACGGATTTGCCGGGTTATCTGCAACGGATTCACCGCGGATGCGCAACGGATTTGCCGGGTTATCTGCAACGGATTCACCGCGGATGCGCAACGGATTTGCCGGGTTATCTGCAACGGATTCACCGCGGATGCGCAACGGATTTGCCGGGTTATCTGCAACGGATTCACCGCGGATGCGCAACGCATTTGCCGGGTTATCTGCAACGGATTCACCGCGGATGCGCAACGGATTTGCCGGGTTATCTGCAACGGATTCACCGCGGATGCGCAACGGATTTGCCGGGTTATCTGCAACGGATTCACCGCGGATGCGCAACGGATTTGCCGGGTTATCTGCAACGGATCCGCCGCGAAGCTAAGTTTGAACGTCATTGGTTTTTTGTGGCGGCCCCGCGGCGGGAACGCTGCGTCGTCGCTCCGTTTTGAAAATTTCGCATTCCGCATTCCGCGTTCGCATCCCACCAGTGTGACAACTCCCTAAGCGTACCCGGGGCTGCGTACGCACCCGGGAACTAAACGCTAAGACGAGGTGTGTTGGCGCTGACCTACGACGGCGGAGAGCTTGGAGTAGTGGAACATGAGGTAGCGCAGCCCGGTGAAGTGAGCCTGCACGTGAAGCTCGCACGCGTACACCTGCGCGTGCCGCGACTGTACCTCCACGTACGCGTCCGTCACGGGCAGCGTCTGACAGGAGACAACATACGATAAGTAAATATGAATTAATGTACCGGCTGGACCGGAGTGATACCACAGCCTCACAGAAAAAAAAACTAAAAGAATACTTTGGTAACAAAAGCAAAGACTACTAAATAGTTAAAATATTATAATTTTATTTGTTTTTTTTTGTTTGACATTGTATTTGTATGTAATAGATTAAAATTTTAATAATATTCTTTTATTGCATTTTTTTTTATATTAACAGTGGGAGAGCCAGGCTTCGGCATGAATGGGCCGGCTCGACCGGAGTAATACCACGTCCTCACAGAAAATCGGCGTGAAGCAGTGCATGCGCTGTGTTTCGCGTGAGTGAGAATATCGGAGGCCCAATCCAGGGGATGGGGGGTTAAAAGGTAAGCAGCGCACTTGTGACACCACCGGCGTCGCAGGTGTCAATGAGCAGCGGTAATCGCTTACCATCAGGTGATCCGTCGGCTCGTCTACCTCCCATTACATAAAAAGTCATTGATTTTAGTTTGTCATCATCATCGTCAGCACATTTAAGTCCCCACTGCTGGGGCACGGGCCTCCCTCAATCACATGAGGGGTAATTGCCATACTCACCACGCTTGGCAGACGGTTTGGCGAGGGTTTTGATATAAATGCAGAGTTTTCCTTCTCTGGGTGCTGATGATCATGCCAGCAGCTTTACCTTAGTCGCCTTTTACGACACCTCGGTAAGAGTGAGGGTGGCCTATTCTACTCTGCCGGGGACCACACGGCAGTTTAGTTTGTATATATAATTAATTAATTTGAATATCTTACTAATGCCTTAAAATGGTTAGTTTGTAACCTAGCATAAATAACTGCTCTAAAAATGTAAGATAAATGTACCATTTGTTACAAATTGGGTGAATAAATGACTATGACTATGAAAATCGGCGTGAAGTAGCACTGTGCTGTGTTTCGCTGTGTGAGTGAGGATACAGGCCCAATCCGAGGATAAGGGGGTTTAAAGGTTGACAGCGCACTTGTGACTCCACTGGTGTAGCGGGTGTCTATAGGCGACGGCAATTGCTTACCATCAGGTGATCCGTCTGCTCGTCTGCCACCAATCACATTAAATTTTTATGCCATTTAAGCCAGGTTAACCTGGCTTATAGTGATCAAGTGTGAGTTTACTTGTGTTTGCGCACACACTTGAGCACTATAATATATCCTGCGTACGTGGCTGATGGTTGAGATTGGCCTCCGTAGCTGTAATCGGTTGGAGGATACTATTATTATTAATGTATCATTTGCATGTCTCAAGTGGCAATGGGCAGGGCATATAGCGAGGAGGACAGACGGCCGTTGGGGTGGTGCGGTCCTCCCCTAGGCCACGTACAAACTGCATTCCACAAGGTGGACCGACCATTTGGTGAAGGTCTCTGTGGAGACCTCCACCGATCTGTGTGGAGAGCATTGGGGAGGCCTATGTCCAGCAGTGGACATCTGTCTGTCTATTGGCTGAAATGATGATGATCATTTGTGTAGAAACGGAAACTAACCTGATCATCCTCGAAGTCGCTGAACAGCTCGAGCTGCAGCAGCTGCTTCTCCTCGTTGACGCCGGAGATGAGGAACGGCGCGAAGAATATCGTCCGCATCAGCTGATGCAGCTTAGACCTGATCAAAGGAAGAGATTTTATCGGTGATATACAAATAAAACCTACTCCAGATTTTTATGTGATAAAGATGAGAGACTCTGTGGGGTAGCATGGGGTAGTGAACGCTGCTCCTGGTGCAAGGGTTGCGGGTTCGATCCCGCACAGTACAAACATATGTGCATGAACATGTCTGTTTGTATTGGTATGGGTCATCATCATCATCATCAGCCCATTTAAGTCCCCACTGCTGGGGCACGGGCCTCCCTCAATCACATGAGGGGTAATTGCCATACTCACCACGCTTGGCAGACGGGTTGGCGAGGGTTTTGATATAAACGCAGAGTTTTCCTTCTCTGGGTGCTGATGATCATGCCAGCAGCTTTACCTTAGTCGCCTTTTACGACACCTCGGTAAGAGTGAGGGTGGCCTATTCTACTCTGCCGGGGACCACACGGCCAATTGGTATGGGTGTTTTCTATGTATTTTACTCGTATGTATGTATTTACAAAAGAAAAGTATTATAATATGTATATATTTGTAATCCCACTATTGGTTCTGATATCCGTAAAACAGGTGCTTGAGCTATCTATCAAAGAGTCGAATCAATGGATGGGATGTTGTGAAATATTTATTTATTAATGGGTGTCGGTGGGCGGAAGACTATTTTGCCGCCCTCACTATCTTCTTTGACCCCAAAAAGATTCCGCCCTCTTTTCTTCCTCGAAACACCCCATGGATGAAGGCAAGATTTTGGCACCCCCTAAAGTGTACCTCACACCCACTACGCAATGCTACTGGACAGACGAGCAGTCGTATCATCAATGGGAGATTGCCGTCGCCCATGGACACCACAAATCTTCCTTTTAACCCCCCTTCCCCCTGATTGGACCTTCAACACCTGAATATAAATAAGGACCAGAGTGAAGCAGGTACGGAAGCCCAATCCGGGGAAAAGGTTGGCAACGGATTTGTGACTTCAATGGTGTCACATAATTTAAAAAAAAAGAGTATAATGTAACATACCTGTGTCGTAACATAGCCGAGCGACAAGACGAGGAGACCAGCACACCGCCTTTGGCCCTCATCTGCGTGCACACCATGAACATGCCTGGAACCAATCATGATCATCAGCCTGTTGCAGTCCACTGCTGGACATAGGCGTCTCCAAATGTTCGCCAGTCCGATCCACCTTTGGCTACTTGCATACGGCCAGTCATCTTGCACAAATCGTCCTTCCATCTGGTCTGAGGGCATCCTATACTATGTTTACAGAGACACGGTCTCCACTCCAGACCTGTGTAAGACTCTGACATTGATATTTGACTCACATTTATAAAATACTAATAGTGGCCCCCCATCACTTTGTTTCGGGACATTAGTTCCACTTTATACCAATAGATGGAGCTAGGTGTCAATTCTGTGTTTTCTGATAACCTATAAGGATTGCCCCAGTCTGTACCTTACGTCTTTCAAAATATTATAGACTAGTATTGTAATATCTGTGGTATAGATTAACTTGACATTGGCAAAATATCCTCACACCAGATTAGAGTCCATTTATAATATAAAAATAATATAATAACAATAATATAATAATAATATCGGAAGCTAGGTATACAAAACTAGTTTCGTAGATGCGTCCCCTTAAGAATATGAAAATTTGATTTATGACTAAAAATTATGTAAATTCATTAAAATTTTAATAATTTTACCCTGAAAAGGGGTTGAAATGTTAGAGGGGAATATTAAATTAAGTATTATTTGTGAACCTCTATTATTCAATGTGTGTAACACAAACCAAGTGTTTATTTGTTAATGTTACCTAAGTCCTTGTTGATTTCTGACTCGGGCATCTCCAGTATGAGCTTGATGCGATACGGCTGAGCGGCCATCAGCATATGGCTCTTCTTCGTGAGCTGGACGTGGGCTGATGGGAATGAGCATATCCCCATGTTCTCATCACAGGATCTGTGAATTGTATCTAGTGTTAAGTTTTTATACCTATGTTTTTGTGTGCAATAAAGTATATTTATTCATTTGTTCATTGTGTTAAATAAAATAAGTAAATGCATTAAATCAATTATAATTTTTTTATTACATAATGTAGTATTTCATGGTAAATATCTTTTTTATTTTAGTAATTAGTATGCAAGTATATTAAGTATGTAAATATAGTACCTAAGTACTTTATTGTTTATTGTGTTAATGTTGTTGCTGTTTGAATTTTGTGTACAGATAAACTGATATTACTAGTACTACTATTACTAGTACTACTATATAGTAGTACTATTTTTATCTAATAAATAACAATTAAATAATAAATAATCATTAAATAATAATTTATTAATAAATAATTAAATACCAGAAAATATATATTTAAAAAGGTACAACAACTGACTAAAAACGATACTAAATAAAAATATAAAACAAAGTCGGACTCTGAAGCAATGATCCCAAAATACTGGCAGTTTATCATTAATCAACAAAACAGTAAGATAATGATGACAACAAAGATTATAATTATAAGGTTTTAATATAGTATTTTGACCTACTTACAATATTTATTATTTAATAATATCAAGAACACTATTTGCAAGTTCTTAAATAGGTAAACATTAAGCTTTGCATTTGGTTTTAAAAAGAAATAGTACTTACTTAAACTGCAGATGCACTGGCCTTACGTGCGTCACATTCGGCATATAAGTGTAATAAAATACAACATACATGAATATAGAAATCCAAATTATAGCTGACAAAAACACTGTGATCACACCAGCCCTGTATAATAGCTCCTTCGCGCTACTAATTCCTTCATCAGTCTTCTTCTTATACCCCAAGTACTGCCGAGCTATGAAAAACTCTATAGGAGTTCTTACGTATTGGCGAAATACCCAAAAAGGGTTTAAATAGTTCAAAAACGCCATGTCGTCATCACCCGGAGACCTTTTAGATATCATTACACTAACAGGCGGTCAAGCAAGCGGATGTAAGGCGATTTGGGGGTAGATAAAGCGCTATATTATTGATAAAATAAGTCCTTTATAGATAACTTGTTAGTAACTTTGAAAGAAGTTTGTATCACGTCCGCAGATAGATCACGGCGTGGTTATCATTTTTAAGTAAATCAATGGAAGTTTAAGTGATTAAAATAATCACTGAATGTTTGAAAACATGTGTTGTTTGTTTATAATTTGTTTTTGAATAATAAAATGCAAATGTAAACATTGATTTTAGAAGGAAAAATGAAGGTCATTGACATTTTGACTATAACATGCTGTTTTCTGTCACAATGACATTTCTTACCAGTTCCGAATCTACTCGTATAAGTATTTTATATTTTTATATATTATTCTGAGATTGAATGAATGTAGTAGTCATAAAATTACAAGTAAACAAATTTATAATATTTTTTTCAACGTCAAATCCACACTACAACGCACGTTACTACAAAACGAAAAACACAGATTATTTTTCTATCCAATAATTTTACAAAGTAATTCGGAACAAGAAAAAAATTTTATGCTACATTTTATGTACTAAATATAAAATTGGAATGAATTGGATATTCAATTACTTTAATCGATTCATTAGTCAATCGGCAATTAAATTCAGGGTTCATTGCCATCTTTAATAAAATAAAACTTTGAAAATATTACTTATATTTCAAGCTAATGTTACAGACAAGTAATATAATGTGTGTATCATAAAAATCTGGAAAAACCTCACTAATTATTAAGTAATATAGTAGTAGTCTCTCTCATGCTTCATAACTACGCTACGAACGCACGCACGCTCATCTTGTCACTTGTCAAAACAAAACAGTTGTCACTTGTCATTCTCCTAATTTTCCATGGACATTTTAATAACAAAAATCTGGGATTTATTTTCGTTTTGGGTCACTTTCTAAACTGGACTGTTGCACAACGAAAGTCCGACATTCAAGTGACTACACGGTTTGGCGACACTTTGTTATGACAAAAGTATGTTTTGATTACTTCGTGTGAGTTATCAAGATGTCTTCAACATTGGAAAGTGAGGACCTTGAAAATGTGCAATTGGTTCGCATGGAGGACGTGCAGCCCTCCCGGGAGAGGCCCTGTGAGAGTGTTATAGAGGAGGAGGAGGTGGAGACGTGTGTTGTGGATGATTTGGAGTATGACAACGAGTGTGTGGTCGATGGGAACGATGAGGACTCCAATATCGGTAGTATGGTGTGGATCAAGTCGGAGGAGGTGGCTAACTATGACGACGGGAGCGGAGAGATCATTGTCCCTGAGATTTTGGCGCCAAGAAAAGTAGTTAAAGTGAGTAAATTTGGTTGCGAATAAGATAAGATAAGATAATTATTTATTAGGCACCTTAAATTTATACAATACAGTTGAAAAAGAAAGTTAAAATTGTAAAAATGCTTATGGTATTATTATAATTGAGAGCTACATCTAAATGCATATAGAAGGTTAAATATTATAGATTCTTTCCTTAGAGTATGCCAATAAAATTTTAAAAGTTGTATTTTTGGTAAAATATGATTTATTGAACATAACTCATTTTGAGTCCTTATTTGTAAATCTGTTTTGTTTTTTTAGTTCTATGGTAACCTGTATTCTGTTTTGTCAAAATTATAACTCAGTGATTGTTTAGTTGTAGGTGTGTTGGCATAAAACATTTAATTTGGAATACATTCTAAATACATAATAATGCCTGTTAAACTACACACATAATTTACTTTTATCATTGACAAACCTTTTTGTTGAAACAGAAATGGTGTTGGGTTGGCTGTTGGTGTTTATGATGCCTTCACTATATTAGATTTCCATAGCTTCAGGAAAACTCTTGTTAGAGTGACTAATGTATGTGTAGCTGTATCAATTAATTTATTTTTATCAATTAACTTGTAATGTTTCAGGATGTAGATTTAAACCCAGAACCAAATAAAATAGCCACCCCAACACCAGAGAGTTGGCCTACTCTAGAAATTTTACCCGGTGGAGTGATCAACCATTTGGAGAAGTGTGAAGACGAAGTAACAGACATATTGGAAAAAACAGAAGACAACGCGACAGGGGAAGAAAACAGTGGGATGTATGCATGCGCTAAATGCTCGCAGCGCTTCCAGTACCTGTTCAGTTTGGTGAAACATGTTCGATGGCACGAACTAGAGCAGAAGAGGAAGATGGAACCAGATTTAGCAACTTTATGTAAGTAATGAAATATAGGGCATATTTTGTAAATTGTTTAATAATTTCTATCAAAGGCTTATTGGTAATTTTCAATGCTTCTTGTTTATTTAAACTAACTAGGTTGGCGCAGCGATCCAAAGTGAGCCTTGGCCTCCAATAATAGGAATGATACTTGTTTATTTAGAAGTTTTATTTTTAAAAATTAAATAAGATATTTGAACACTTACACATACATTTAGCACTTAATTATTGGTGTATTTTAATATTTTTAAACATTTGTTTTCCAGGTGCGCCAGCTCGTGTTTTTAAAAAGAACTATGTTTATCTAGAATCTACCAAAATCAATGAAGTCCTGTGGAAAACAAGCAAAAAAACAATTAAAAAAGTAGTGAAAAGAAGGCCAAAGAAATCTAAATCATAACCTAAGATTGTTGATTGTTTTAAGCATATTTTTAAAGCTCAGAAAGACAATTTATGTAAAAACAATATATTTGTATGTTTGGCCGATGTAAATATGAGAATTTTTGGCAGAAGTTATTTGTGTGAATTTTTATATTTGAAATTTTACAGCACAGGTCTGATCCTAAAGCTGGTTTTAAGATTGGTAGGGCCCCATGTCAGTACTTTTAGCTCAAACAGAATCATACAATCCAGATTTACATAAGTAAATATTGTAATACAGACTTTGAAGTTACATGTCTGAATATATTTAGTTATTGAAATCATAAAACCTTCTGTTGATAGTCTCTTCACTTATTTCATCAATTCTTTTAATATTTTTGATCATTAATTCATATTTAGTATTCTGATAAGGGAGAGATTATTAAAATATCAAAGTAATTAAAAATTTTCCATTTCTAAGTAATTTAACATTTTATAGTCCAAGCTATTTTGAACTGCTATACAGAACGGTTCTGATGTATGTTTTAATAAAAGATTGAATGCATAAAACAATGCGTCTTTTATGCAGTACATCATTGACGCACGCCCGTCACAGATGCATTGTATTATCATAGCATTGAGCAGGTATACTCATGGTACTTGCCAGTAGGGCGCAACCAGCTGGAATACATTATGTATCCGAAGAACCATCAAATAAGTGTAATGAAACATAATTTTAAAAATTAAATTTTTACCAAAATGGCTTGCAGACTCTATTCTATTTCTTACTCTAGTCAGTTTTGGTTTTGCGGCACCTAATGCAAGAAAAATTGGGCAAAGCTGTGACCTATCATGAATATTAGCAATGCTTTTCTATGCCTCATATTTCCAGTCAGAATATATAAATGAATTGTGCTAAGTTACCTAGCGGGGTCATTCAATCTATCATTAATTAAGATAGTAAAGTGAAATGTATATAAAAGGTGTGTTATTATGTATGTGTTGGTTTTTGTAGATTTTAATTATGTTATTTCAAGCATTTTAGTTGTAGAAATGAACTAAATACAGGTGTCCCATATTATTATAGGATACCCAAAAAAAGGAGTAATTACAATTTTTTTTTTCTAAGATACACTATGATCTTAAGCAATTGCAATGAATTAGCTAATTAGGAATGATTTTACTGGTTTATAGAACATCCTTTTTACATAAACTTAGATTAACTTTTTAATTATAGGTTCCGTTTATAAAAAAATATTGTGTGTTTTAAAGAGAAACTGTCTTACTTTTTTGGTCTGAAGGGTCATCGCATAAGATAATAATATGTGGCTGATTTGCTTATGCGAGTCATCTGTAAAGCTGGAATATTCGAAGCCCTCATTGCAGATCAAAATGGCTTAGCATATATTAAGAGTCCATGAGAGTAGAAACAGCAAGATGTTTAAAAGGCTGTTTGAAAATTGTGTGCATTTCCGAATACAAAAAATGATGAATGAAACTTGATTATATATTGATTTGCTTTAAACATTGTGTAACTAAATACAAGCTGTGTCTCTGTCGTCTCTGTTAAATTACATAAATATTTTTAAAAGCAGGTGTTTACTGAGACATAGAGAAATACTTCCGTAATCCGAGTAACAGCAATGAAGTGTCGAGATATCCTCAAATTGCAAATTATTTTGCTATTACATTTGTATGGGAAATACGTTGTTTGCTGGACCCTTAAATGTTATCATGTTTTATGTTGTCTTTAGCATGCTAAAGTAACCACTAACGCAGCTAAAGTATTGATCTAACTTAGAAATCAATATTTAGATGTTTTAAAATTTAATCTTTCCTCAAAATTAATAAATAGCTAACCGCGATGATTACTTTCCATCAGGGGACTCGCTTGCTCGTTTGTTAGCCTCTAGCATAAAAAAAATACAAATCATAGTTCAATGTCTAATTAGTATTTTTGATGTGCAAATAGGTAATTTTTAGAGGGTTGGTTTAATAAAATTGGACGGCTAGGCAATCCACAATGAAGAATGTTAATACCTATTAATGTATGTATACCTATACAAAATAGCTTAAAACTATGGTTCCAATAGAGCTTTTATATATACAAATACGCAAGTTTTGGTTTCATTAAAATAGACCAGAAGCCCAATTCTCAGGTTCGTGACATTTATTTTCATACGACATATATCACTAAAACATAGTTTTTTTGTATCGTTTTCAAGTGATATCCGCCATGTTTTCAAAATGTCAAGAGCACGAGAATTGGGCTCCTGTATTAATGAATTTATTGAAAATTTAAATTTCGCAGGTGCACGCTAGTATTGTGACGTCACAGTACAACTCATTTTTTTTAAATTATGTATCTCGGGAAATACACGACGTATGTACCTTAATCATATTTTCAGTCATGTTTTTTATTTTCAACCAAGTTGATGGAGATACGGGCGATGTATTACCGGGACACGCGATTGGACTGAGCTAGTGCTGCGAAGTAATGGAGCGGCGATGACTTCACTTTACAGCCCGTGTATTTTGAAATCAAGTATGTCGGAAATTACACGACGTATCGTATTTTCAACCGAATTTAAGGAGAGTTAAAAAATAAAATTAGTGAACATTCTCCATTGCCGCCTTTTAATTATGGACGAGTATAACAATTTTTTATTGTATTTACCAAAAAATATATTTGTTACCAATTATGTTATCTGTAGTTATAATAAATAATGAGAACTTACTTTATAACTGTGTTACAAACTTAAGGTGACGGGTAGGGCCCACTAGCGACGCCAATCGATTTTAATTTTAAGCTACTAAACCGCATCTATTTTAATCAATTTCGGGGTATCAACCTCTCGACAAACTCTTATACTATTTAATAAATAACCATGCACAAATGTAGTAGCTAAAAATTAAAATCGATTGGTGTCCCTAGAGTGTCCTACCAGTTACCTTAACCAGGTGACTTTACTGCCTATAAGAAAAATTTAGGGCCATTTTTATAAAAAAAAAAAACATTTCTTTTTTTATATTTAAGAACCAACCTGTAGTTAACATTGCAGTTATCTGATTTGGGCTGAAAACATTTTTTCAACAATATAATCCCCTTGAAAAGTTACATGTGATAACAATGATTTCGCTAGTGTCCTATCGAAATACGAGGATACGGGAATAGAGAGTGCACTTGTGTCTGCGTAAATACTTGTGCACTATAATATGTCCTGCGTCGTTGGCTGATCGCTGAGATTGGCCGCCATGACCGAAATATCGGTTTGGACATTATTATTATTAAGTTGTACGAACATAACTTTAGTTAATTTGTTATATTGGTATGGTATGGTCGGTATAATATGGTCAAACGCTTACCTATCTACAGTAAAAAAAAAAAAAAAATTATTTTTGTTGAAAAAGTAAACATTTTTATAAATACTTATTATTTTGGTTATTTTAAAATTCTAAGCATAAACTACCTTATTACAAATCCTGATTTACAGTTATTACCGTACTTAAGCTCATGTCATCCCGTTCCAACACGTAATGTTAACCCTTTATTTGATTTTGTTCACCGTAGTAAACATTTAAAATAAAAAAATATTACTTGGTATTTTCTACAAAATTTTGCAATTTAATATTCTAAAGCTAAAGATGAGGGTATGTTTTTTTTGGAAGAAAATATTTTACACCACTGGCAACACTCTATCTGTCATTGACAAGGCAAAATGTCGACGAGCCGCAAGCTTTCTATTCTCCGCAAGGTAATTATAAATGTTTTAATTGAATTTAGTAGATATTTTATTGTTTTTATGCGTTTACTAACTAAATAAACATTTGTGCAATGGTTTTTGGTAGTAAGTGTATACTTTTTCACAATGTCTGAATAATTACGTGTTGATTAACTTGCATGTTCATCGTGATGAACGTTGCCAAATACCCCACTAACCACCCCTAAAATGTAATGTTTATCTCGGTGCACAATGCCAAATACTCGGTGCTTTTTTCATACCTAATTATTAACGCTTATTTTTGTTTAATTTTGAGTTATGGTTGACTTTGGTTATGGTTTTTTTTTGCCTACAAATTGTGTGTTTTGCTTGCCAACAGCACGGTCGTATTGGGAAAATTTTATCGCTTGTCCCCATTGAGCATGCACCCTCGGATACTAGCGACAAATCAGACATAAGTGACATTGAAACACAAGCATGTTATTCCCCAAGTACTGCTTCATCTCCGCCGCCATCCATAAACTCTTCTCTAGAACGCATGCACTTATTGAGCAGCCCCGAACCTGAAACTCAGTCCGATGACGGCGATGAGAATCACCAACCTGATGATCAGTTCGAAAGGATTCCTTTGACGCCGATTGTAGAAGAAATTTGCCCGAGTACACCTTCAAGGGAACCTAATTATGAAAACATACCTTCTTTGTCATCTATACCATCTCTTCCTTCAGTAACACCACAATCAACGCCCAAGATTCCAAATCCGAGAAAAACCAGAGCCAAACGCCAACTTGTCCCAGTTGCTAAAAGACAGAAGAAACCTCCCAAATTTGTCCTTACCTATCGGTGGAAAAAAAGTAAATCATTTCGTCACCGTGCCATAATAGAAGAAAACTATGAAACCTTGACTAATTTGCCGAATGACGACTCTCTCGATTGCTTTTATAAGTTTTTCTCGCCGGATATAGTGGCCGATATAACAGAACACACAAATCTGTACTCCGTACAGACAACTGGCAAGTCTATACAAGTTAGTGAAGATGAAATTCGTGACTTCATTGCCATCCATATCCTTATGGGAATTGTTGAAATGCCAAGTTACTTTGATTATTGGAGCAACAGATTTCGTTATGCACCGATAGCCGACCTAATGAGCCTGAAACGTTACCAGCAAATTCACAGGTATATCCATTTTGTTGACAATAGTCTAACAGATTCCGACCGTTATTACAAAGTACGCCCTATAGTAGAAAAAGTGAGAGAAAATTGTATGCGAACAGAAAACGAGAATAAGTTCAGTGTAGATGAAATGATGATTCCTTATAAAGGAAGGAAGGCTGGAAACAGGAAACAATACATGATAGACAAACCTAACAAATGGGGATTTAAAAATTACGTGCGAGCAGGTTACGATTTCATTCTATATGCCGGAGATGATACATTTCGTAATCATGCGTTCACAGACCAAGAAGAATCCCTTGGATTTGGTGCCAAAATAGTTATAGCTCTGTGCAAAACTATTCAAAACAAACCAGCAACTGTCTTCTGTGACAATTTCTTTACATCACCAGAACTGCTTTACATTCTGAAAGAAAATTACGGTATATTCGGTCTTGGAACTATTCGTGGTAATAGGATCAGAGGTGCTGAAGAATGTTTGCCAAGTGAAAAAGCAATGAAAAAAAAGGCGAGTGGCGCTTGTCGTCAGGCTGTCTGCGACAAAAACAAACTCACTGTTGTACGTTGGAATGACAACAAGCCAGTCACTCTTATCAGCACCTATGCTGGATCTGAACCTATGCATATAATAAAAAGATATTGCAAGGAATTGAAGAAAAAAATAGATGTCGATTGTCCAGATATAGTTCGGGAATACAACAAACATATGGGGGGAGTAGACCTGGCTGACATGCTAATATCATTGTATAAAATTCCATTTAAGTCTAGAAGGTGGTACATCGCTATTTTTTGCCAGTTATTAGACATTTGTATAAATAATGCCTGGATAGCACAAAGAAAATCAGAGACATGCAAAAAGAAGCCACTAAAAATGTTTCGTTATGAAATTTTCCAAAATTTGACCAAATGTAATAGATCTGTGCCTATGGAAAAAGTAGAATGTAAAATAAAAAACCCTAAGTCAGCCAGGCCTACCAGCCCCTTACGTTTCGATAATGTTGGCCACTTTCCTGATGTGAAAATAGACATGGGACGGTGCAAATTCTGTCTGAAAAATACGACAGTTTTTTGCATAAAATGTGATGCGCGACTTTGTTTTGTTACGGGAAAAAATGCACGCAATTGTTTTTTAAACTTTCATGCTAAATAAATAACTTTTTCTTGTATGTATAGTTGTTTTCATTTATGACCTAATTTGACCATGTTCACCACAGAGAATATTACAAAATAATGGTAGTTCATTGCGTGTTTCGCAACGTTCACTGTGATGAACATTGGTTTCCTGAAAAACTGATTACTTCAGATTTTTTTCATATTTTTTTTTACTTCAAATATTGTTCCATTATAACAAATATACATCAATTTATTACAAACTCAATGTTTAAAACCTGCGCCAAATTAAGGGTTAAAAAGGGCTGGCACGAGTTTTGTTCCGGGACTATCTTTAGTTCGCGATTTGTATAAGGGGGAAAAGGTCTACTGAAGGGTCTAATCATAGTATACCACGTAATTCAATGGTCATTCATCAATTGTAATTCCATTTTGAATTATTAATAGGTCCTTACCCAATAATACTTTTCACAATAAGATGTATAACTCCTTTAATAAGAAAAAGTCACCATATATAGGTACTTTAATTTTATTTTGTTTTAAGACTATCTTTTAGATATTATTGTATTTGTGATGCAAAAAAAAAACTTGAAAATTACTCTTTTTAACTTGGCAGAATTGACGTTTTTATTTTAGTTCATTTTAACTTTTTAATAAAAAAACACTTATTTTTCTGAAAATTATCCTGCACCTTCCTTAATTAAAGCACACTTACAACCTGTGCGGATAAAGAATGGGATCAGAAATGGCGGCGCATCTAATCACTTCTCGCTCGCACACTATTTGCGTCTATACTCGCACTCGTGGGTGTGCGAGCGAGAAGTGAATAGATGCGCCGCCCAGAGGCGTAGCGTGGGTGTCGGCCGCCCGGGGCGGAAGACAATTTTGCCGCCCTCTTATTTAGATATTTCAATTTAATGTATACTATACATTACATAACATACATTTCAATAAAAAAGTTTATCTAAGTTTTACAATCATCTTTATTATACATTGATACATTTTTATAACAGGTCCACTCATGAACGCGTTAACACTTTGGACTTTGCACCATTCTTATTAACAAACGCATAAGATCGAAACTTGAACTCCGAGTGTATAGCTTGATGTGAGCTCGACTGTACAATACCCATCACCGCAGATTAGGTACAGCTGTCGATCGTCAGATTGACAAAATTAAATAATTAGAGAATTGAATATAAAACGCAAATAAATTTTTAATAAAAAATTCGCAGTCGCAACAAAATATCATTCAAAGAAAGGGGATTCCCCGAATCTGTTACAGAATAAGTAATGAAAAATTCCATGCTCTTTTCAATCGGTCCTTTGTAGTTGCGTTAAAAATATGAAATGGTTCAAATATTTTTATTATTTATTGTGAAATTTTGCCGCCCCCTAAAATGAGCCGCCCGGGGCGGGCCGCCCCTGCCGCCCCCACTACGCTACGCCAGCCGCCGCCATTTCTGAACCCATTCTCTCGAGCTCGATTCTCAAGTGATATCCGCCATGTTTTTGAAATGTCACAAACCCGAGAATTGGGCTCTTGGTCTTTAGCTATGGAATTGCCGTTTTGTATGGCGATTTACTTAGAAGCTGTATTTTGGATACAATTTTTTTTAAACTGCTAAGTAACTATTAGGAAGGTCGCCCATGGCGACTTTTTGTAGCGATGCAAACGCGCGACAGTATCGCGTCAGAATCTGTGCCTAGGAGCCCAATTTTCGTGCTGCGTGCGTGTGATATTTTGAAAACATCGCGGATATCACCTGAAAACCATACAAAAAAACTATGTTTTAGTGATATTTATCGTATGAAAATAAATGTCACGAGACTTGGAGCCCAATTCTTGTGCTCGTGACATTTATTTTCATACGACATATATCATTAAAACATACTTCTTTTGTATGATTTTCAAGTGATATCCGCCATGTTCCCAAAATATCACAAGCACGAGAATTGGGCTCCTGGGCACCAGGATACACAGCTAGCGACCGCTTCACTGCTGTATCGATGCGGACGCGCGCCACCATCGACTGCATCCTGCATCGCTACAAAAAGTCGCCGTAGGCGACATCCCTACTACTAAGTAATTACAACCTGGAGCCCAATTCTCGTGCTTGTGATAATTTGAGAACATGGCGGATATCACCCGAAAACCATACAAAAAAACTATGTTTTAGTGATATATGTCGTATGAAAATAAATGTCACGATCCCGAGAATTGGTAGGAGCCCAATTCTCGGGCTCTTGACATTTCTTTTCATACGATATATATCACTAAAACATAGTTTTTTTGTATGGTTTTCGGATGATATCCGCCATGTTCTCAAAATATCACAAGCACGAGAATTGGGCTCCAAATATTTTACTTTGTAGACTTTTATTGTAACCAAATCACTGGGGTGCCTACCCCCATAGGTAAAGTGTGAATGTAACTAAAATTGGCTGTATCTAACTTAAAACATATTTGTTTTATTAGTGGTATAATGTAAATAATGTTAAGAACGATATTTAAGGTGACGGGTAGGGCACACTAGCGACGCCAATCGATTTTAATTTTTAGCTACTAAACCGGACCTATTTTAAACAATTTCTTGGTTACAACCTCTCGGCAAACACTTATACCTACTATTTATTAAATAATCATGCACAAATGCGAACCCAACATTTGTACGCGAAAAATTGATTCACGCTAAAAGTGGCCGCTTTTGGCGGTAATCAATTTTTCGCGTACAAAAACGGACCCAACATTTTTGCATGGTTATTTTATAAATAGTAGGTATAAGTATTTGCCGAGAGGTTGTAACCCCGAAATTGTTTAAAATAGATCCGGTTTAGTAGCTAACAATTAAAAACGAATGGTGTCGCTAGTTAGGCTACCCGTCGCCTTAACTAATTATTCCAGCAAACCAAAGGGCCTACAAAGGCGACCGTCCCGTACCGAACGAATACCTATACCTGTCGAATCCAAAAACATTTACGAATAGCTGCGCTTGTGAAAGAGATAAAGATTTGTCCGTTTCATTGTAGGCCTGTTGTGGTGTCAGCAGCAGTGGCGTAGCGTGGATGTCGGGGCCGTTTGGGGCGAAACCATTAGACCATCCCCTAAAAAGTTATCGTTCGCTTCTGGGATTACTTGATTTCATTCTTCTGAACAAATCCCGACACTCTAATAAACATTACTTGAGTTGAAAACATTATCACGATAGGTACCTAAGTTTCAATTATGTAAGACCCTTTTTTTGTTTTATATTTTGTCCCTACTGGGAATGTCCTCAGTCCCTACTGAGGACATTCCCAGTAGGGACAAAATATAAAACAAAAAAAGGGAAATAATTAATTTTACGAAGGGAAATAATTTCAACTATGTATTGTCACGTAACGGAGGGTTACGGAGCTAAAAGATAGGGGGAAGAAGAAAAGACAAGGATAGAGGGAAGAGGGCTATAATTATAAGCGATATGTACAAAGATGGCTCGTCCTAAAGTCTTAAATCTAACTTAAAACTAACTTAAAACTAGCTATTTACACCGGTACACTACACTAAATATATATATAAGGTAAAAGTTCAAAAAGGGCAACCGTGGTAGGACGGTATCACAGGGTGAGCACAGGCAGCGCGCCGGCAGAATCCAGCGTCGCAAGAGGCGGGCGGTAGGGCTCCGCCGAGCGCAGGAGGCAGCAAATGGGGCGCGAGACGCAGATACGCGCACGCCGCAAGCCGGCCGCGGGTAGGCGCGACGCGGATACGCGCACGAGTGAAGGTAGACGCGCGTAGGTGCAGGGAGGCAACACCTTCCGTGCCCCGGCACCGTTACTCTACGGGTAACGTATACTGGCACTGTTATAGCTTGAGGTTCTGAGCTTCTTCAGAGCTGGTGGTAGACTGGTCGTCCTGCCCATGTGCGTCCTTTTATATTGCCCATGCGCATTCTATTCTACAACATTTAAATTTTAAAATTCATACAATATAGAATATTCTCGAAACATAGCTAAACTCCATAGTTAAATTTGAATAGACAATTCGATAGAAAAATAAAAACAGTTAGACAACGTCAGCTGTCGGACAATGTCAGATAGACAATCTAAATATTTACAACAATAACTTTAAATTTATTTACAGATAAAAATGTACAAGGAACATTAAATGCTAATACAAGACATAATCATAAAATGATATACAAGCTCTATAGCAAACGGAAAACGAAGCTCTATAGTTAACACCAAAGGTAACTTTCTTTATGAGTAGTTATGTAGTATAACGAAGCCCCTGCAGGCTGCGTTACATTTCTCCCACGACCCCAGAAAAATTTTCGACTCAGAGAAAATTTTGATGATAAGGTTAAGAGAATACTATCCTTACTATCAGTCTAACCAGTCAACCTTCACTTAAACATACCATTCCACAATCCAAAAACAATTCAAATCCAGTCACTCTAACAATCACTCTAACATACGAACCAATCACAAAGAGGAGTAGGGTTCACTATCAATGACGCAAACTCCATAGGAAGTACCCTATAGGAATGACTTTAGGCTTATTTAGGGAGTTGTCAGCCGCTCCGTTTCTTAAAACCCATTAGTGTCGATGACCATAGCCGACAATCTAGTCTCTCTCAGGTATTCCCTATCAAAGGACACAAATTTTAAAGGTTGAATTTACCTTTAAAAGAAACGCCTCTGTAGTCAAAGAAGCGCTAAGTAGTAAGTAGATAAGGCAAAAGAGAGCCCTAAAGTTTAGAATTAAAAGGTCAAGAAGCGCCTTTTAAAAGAAAACGTTAAGCAAGTAAGTAGGTACTATAAGAGAGAATCCTATAAGTAAAGAGAGACGAGATTAGTCGCTAAGTATATATAAAAAATATCAGACTGAAGTAGCCAAAAATCAGTCCAATGTGTGTGCAAATAAATACATATAATACTAGTAAAGTCAAACAGTAAGGTAGTCATTACTTAAAGTCTTTTACATGCCATTTACCGCGGCAACCGTTGCAGTCCTCAAGAATGTATACAAGAGGTGACAATTTCTCAACGACTTTGCATTTAACATATTTAGGTGCTAATTTTGCGCTAAAATATGCACCAGCATTGCTTAAAGAGTAGTCTTTACGCCACACTATATCTCCAACATTGAATTCTTTAAAAGAGTGCCTTAAATTGTAACGGTTAGAATTCTTTACATGAGATATGTGCAGTGCAACCTGAACTCTATCAAAAATTGACGATAGAAGGCCAATATTTCTAGCATATAAATCACGAGGTAAAAAGGTAATTTCTTCTAAGTCGTAACCCTGAGAATAAATAGAACCACAAGTAATGAGTTCACGACCAAATACTAAAAAAGCAGGAGTAAATCCAGTTACTTCATTTACAGAGTTATTCATTGCAAACTGAATCTTAGATAGGTGAAGGTCCCAAGACCTATGGTCTTCACCGACCAGTGAAGCTAGTGCGGTAATAATTGTTTTATTGTAGCGTTCTGTAGTATTGACCTGAGGACAATAGTGAGGAGTGTAAGATATATGCGGAATTCTATAACGTCCAAGGAAATTATGAATTCATGCGATTGAAATTGTGGACCATTATCCATAATAATTGTTTGAGGTACTCCATGAACTAAGAACACGGAATTCTCTAAGTAATGCATAATACTAGTAGTTATAGCTCGTTTCAAAGGAAAAATAAGTGTATATTTGGTGAATAGACAATTTACAACGAGAATTGTACTGGTTACGTCGCCTAGTCATTGGCAATGGACCTATTAAGTCCAAAGAAATGCATTGAAAAGGTCTAGAACAAATTTTGGGTTTTCCCATAGGACCGTAAGGCGAGTGGTTAGAGTGTTTATAAGCCAAACAAGTTTCGCAATTGGAAATAAATTTAGCTATATCTTTAAACATGCCAGACCAGTAATATAACAATGATATTTTTTTGTATGTTTTAAATACGCCCAAATGCGGATCTGTAGCGGAACCATGAGCATTTCTTATCAAAGATTCTCTTTCAGAAGGGATAGGGACTTCTTTCCAGATGAAATCATCTGTTAAAGAATAAGGAGTATTAGTGCAACGAAATAGTTTATTATCCTTAATCGTATAGTTAGGATGACTTTGAGGATCAGTTAAACAATTACGAAAGATTTTATTATAGCGCTCTAAGTCTAAAGACGTGGCTTCATTCGAAGATAAAGGAGCGATAATATGACTGTCCTCGCTTTTAGAACGAGAAAGTAGATCAGGGACAATATTATCCTTTCCTCTTTTATGTTTCAGCGTGAAATTAAAGCAAGAAAGGCGAAGTGACCAACGAGCGAGTCTACCAGAAGGATTTGTTAAATTCAAAAACCACTTTAATGCGACATGATCAGTGTATACAGTAAACGGTTTGCCATTGTCAAGATAGCACCGCCAATGTTCTAAGGCAATGATAACAGCTAGAGTTTCTCTTTCAGTAGTAGAGTAGTTTCTTTCATTTTTGTTAAGTGATTTGCTCATGTAGGCTATAACAACTTCTTTGTCGTTAACCGTTTGAGTAAGCATGGCTCCAATGCCAGTGTTAGATGCATCACAATGCACAGAAAACGGTTGATCAAAATCAGGGCAAGCAAGAATTGGGGTAGTTACAAGATATTCTTTTAGTTTCAGAAAGGAAGAGTTAGCCTCAGAACTCCAAGAAAATTTCGGAGAAGTTTTAGCAGATGATGTTAATTTATTAAGAGGTGCAGCTATAGTACTGAAATTAGGAATGAACCTACGAAACCAACTACACGTACCCAGAAATTTACGCACTTCTTTGCGTGAAGTAGGTACAGGAAAGTCCATAATAGCTTGAATTTTGCTAGGATCAGCTCGTAAACCATTATCGTCAACAACATATCCAAGGTACTTTAATTCTTTCTTAAAAAATGACTTTTTTCAAAGTTAATGGTAAGTTTAGCGTAAGTTAATTTTCAAGCACTTTAATTAGAAGTCCTATGTGTTCTTGGAACGAGGAGCCTATGATAATAATGTCATCAAGATAACAGAACACTTTTGTTGTCAAATTCAGGAGTGAATAAGATATCCATTAACCTCTGCTGTGTAGCAGGTGCATTAGTTAAACCAAAGGGCATAACAGTGAATCTGTACATTCCTCTACCGGGGACATAAAAGGCGGTCTTATCCCGATCGTCTACATGTAAAGGAATCTCCCAGAAAGCTTTAGCGATATCGATACTCGATAAAAATTTAGCGTTTTTGAGATGGTCAAGTATTTCATTGATAAAAGGAAGACTATAGGCATCCCTACGAGTAACTGAGTTGAGTTTCCTACTATCGACACAAAATCGCCATTCGCCATTCTTTTTAGGCGTAATAAGAACCGGAGACAACCAAGGGCTTTCACATTTCTCAATGACCTTCCACTCAATCATTTTATCCACCTCAGCAATTAGAGCTTTTTGTTTCTCGGGAGAGAGTCTATAACAACGTTGTTTAATAGGCAGCGTATCTCCAGTATCGATACGATGGCTAACCAGATCAGTACGACCAAGTTCACCCTTAGCTTCAAAGGAAATTTGCTTAAAACGCGAAATAATATCATCAGCGATAACCTTTTCTTCAGAAGTAAGATTTTCGTAAGGTAGGATTTGTTTCTCCACAGAGTTGTTAAAGTGGGATGGTTTATTAAGAGAAAAGGCACACGATAAAAGTTTGGGAAACCAAATTAAATTCCCTCCAAAAGTCAACACCAAGTATCAAAGACGGGTATATTTCAGGAATAACATATGTTTTAATAAGTCTAGTTTGGTCGTTAAAGGTAAAAGGAAGAATAAAAAATCCTAAAGATTTAACACGATGCTTACTAGCAGTGCTAACCGTAATATAATCAGACTTGGATAACGAAAAGCCCAGTTCCAAAATTTTAAAGTGCGAGTTATTACCTAAAATAGTCATTGAACTACCGCTATCAAGTAACGCCGTAAACTCAACATTTGAAATAGAAACGTTAATAAAAGGACGGTTAAAATCTCTTTCGTTGTCGTAGTAAACTGAAGAAGTTCCATAACTTGCGAAAAAGTTCTTAATTATTTTTAAACCAATTATGCCAGTCATCAACATCAAAATTTTCTTTTCGTTTATCCAAGTCATATGTTAGTTTTTTTGAGTTAGAGGATGAAGAAGGTTGAGGCTTGTCCGCTTTACATTTCGGGCAATCCGGAGCTCTAAAGTCTTTCAAACCACATTTAAAACAGACTAAGAATCTTGGTTTAGTGCAAGAATTCAAAGAATGACCATTTATTCGACATCGAACGCAAAACAAATGCGCCTGAAACTTGGGAGCATTTTCAGATATCGCATGTGCAGAATTTTTATTCTGCGAAGAAAAGTTCGTACGAAAAGGCTTAAAGTTATTAGATTTATGAGAATCATAATTAGGAGTGAAAGAATGTTTAGAGTGAAAAGTATGTGTAACATTAGGTTTAGTGTTCGGTAAAGGTGTAGAATCGTGTTTAGGTTTATAGGATAATTCAGGAATAAGAGTATTCATTTCAGGTTCTTTAAAATTATTGTCGCGGTCAATACAGCGCTCAAATTGTTGACATACAGAAATTAAAGAGCCAATAGAATCAACTTTATTAAGAGCAACAAAGAAGTATAACAAGGACGGATGTTACGTAGAAGTATTTGCAGTTTCTCCTGCTCAGGTAATTTCTCGCTTAGTCTCGAAACATTTCAAACATTTTCGGAATATAAACCATAATAGACTCAGATTTACCCTGAGTACGAGATTTTATTGCCTGCAGTAGTTTATGGTCATAATCAGAATGGCCAAAGTCCTTAATTAACAACTCAGAAACGCGATCCCAAGTTAACGAAGGGTCACGACTTAGTTGGAATTTAAACCAATAAGAAGCATCGTCCTCAAAAATGTTGAAGGCCGAGCTTATAAGTATTTGCTTATCAAGTTTGTTCGTAAGTAAAAATTCATCAATTTTCGATAGAAAAGCTCTAGGACAAGTTGTCCCATCAAAGTAATTTTTTTTAGCTCATTTAGATAATTTGGTAAGAGAAAATTATGAAAAGGTGGCATACAGTTAGGTTGAGAAATCGGCAAAGGTGAGTCCAAAGAGGTTTGTACCTGTGAAGTCTCAGCTGGTTTTGAAAAAGCGTCAAAACGTTCAGTCAAAAGAGTAAACTTCTTTTTTAAGTCGTCATAGAGTTCTATAAGGTTTGAGTCGCTGTCACTTACATCAGTGTCAATTCTGTCAAGTCGATAAAATAAGTGATTTATATAAGTTTCAATTTTCTTAAATAATTTCAGATTACCCGATTCGTATCGGTCCAACATCGAAGATAAATATAAGATTGTAGAAGAAGCTTGTGACAAATCGTCACTCAGAGGGACGGGAGAATCAATAATGTCCTCCGTAGGAAAATTACGAAGCAATAAAACAATTTGTTTTCTAAGCGATACAAGATTATCCGCAGGAGTTTCGTTCCTAATTATAAGTTCGTATTCAAGTTCCGCCTTATTAAGTAAATTAAAGTTTATAAGACGAGCCATTTCTAAGATATTTGTAATTTTAAAGCAATAAAATATTTACAATAGTTTTTTATTTTATTTACTTTATTTTAGTGAGAAAAATAGAGGAAGAATAGGGAAAGAAATATCTAAGAAGTAAGAGACGTCTAATAGGGAGCCAAAAGGTATGTTATATACAGAAACTTGTGCAAGTTTATTTTAGAATTTTGAGAACAGGGAGGGATTCTATAGAGTTGGGCGCCAAACTTTCACGTAACGGAGGGTTACGGAGCTAAAAGATAGGGGGAAGAAGAAAAGACAAGGATAGAGGGAAGAGGGCTATAATTATAAGCGATATGTACAAAGATGGCTCGTCCTAAAGTCTTAAATCTAACTTAAAACTTAAAACTAACTTAAAACTAGCTATTTACACCGGTACACTACACTAAATATATATATAAGGTAAAAGTTCAAAAAGGGCAACCGTGGTAGGACGGTATCACAGGGTGAGCACAGGCAGCGCGCCGGCAGAATCCAGCGTCGCAAGAGGCGGGCGGTAGGGCTCCGCCGAGCGCAGGAGGCAGCAAATGGGGCGCGAGACGCAGATACGCGCACGCCGCAAGCCGGCCGCGGGTAGGCGCGACGCGGATACGCGCACGAGTGAAGGTAGACGCGCGTAGGTGCAGGGAGGCAACACCTTCCGTGCCCCGGCACCGTTACTCTACGGGTAAACGTATACTGGCACTGTTATAGCTTGAGGTTCTGAGCTTCTTCAGAGCTGGTGGTAGACTGGTCGTCCTGCCCATGTGCGTCCTTTTATATTGCCCATGCGCATTCTATTCTACAACATTTAAATTTTAAAATTCATACAATATAGAATATTCTCGAAACATAGCTAAACTCCATAGTTAAATTTGAATAGACAATTCGATAGAAAAATAAAAACAGTTAGACAACGTCAGCTGTCGGACAATGTCAGATAGACAATCTAAATATTTACAACAATAACTTTAAATTTATTTACAGATAAAAATGTACAAGGAACATTAAATGCTAATACAAGACATAATCATAAAATGATATACAAGCTCTATAGCAAACGGAAACGAAGCTCTATAGTTAACACCAAAGGTAACTTTCTTTATGAGTAGTTATGTAGTATAACGAAGCCCCTGCAGGCTGCGTTACAGTATGACCTTTTTCTCCCTAATGGGGACGTCCCTAGTAGGGACAAACGGGAATAGTTTCGACTATGTATGACATTTTTCTCCCTAGTGGGTACGTCCCTAGTAGGGACGAACGGGAATAGTTTCGACTATGTATGACATTTTTCTCCCTAGTGGGGACGTCCCTAGTAGGGACGAACGGGAATAGTTTCAACTTTGTATGAGCTTTTTCTCCCTAGTGGGGCATCCCTAGTAGGAACGAACGGGAATAGTTTCGACTATTTATGACCTTTTTCTCCCTAGTGGGGACGTCCCCAGTAGGAACTGCGGGAATAGTTTCAACTATGTATGACCTTTTTCTCCCTAGTAGGGACGAACGGGAATAGTTTCGACTATTTATGACCTTTTTCTCCCTAGTGGGGACGACCCCAGTAGGAACTGCGGGAATAGTTTCAACTATGTATGACCTTTTTCTCCCTAGTAGGGACGAACGGGAATAGTTTCGACTATGTATGACCTTTTTCTCCCTAGTTGGGGACGTCCCCAGTAGGGACTGCGGGAATAGTTTCAACTATGTATGGCCCATTTCTCCCTAGTGGGGACGTCCACAGTAGGGACGAACGGAAATAGTTTCAACTATGTATTACCTTTTTCTCCCTAATGGGGACATCCCTAGTAGGGACGAACGGAAATAGTTTCAACTTTGTATGACCTTTTTCTCCCTAATAGGGACATCCCTAGTAGGAACGAACGGGAATAGTTTCGACTATGTCTATGACTATGACCTTTTTCTCCCTAGTGGGGACGTCCCCAGTACGGACTGCGGGAATAGTTTCAACTATGTATGACCTTTTTCTCCCTAGTGGGGACGTCCCCAGTGGGGACCGAAAGGGAATAACCGTCGTTTCCGCCCTCTTCTCTTTCTCAAACCAACAAATGGGTGAAGCCCAGATTTTGGCGCCCCCACTACGCTACTGGGGCCTTAGCGCGAACTCTCCCTTTCACACGCGCTGTGTGTCTCCTATGCTTGGATGCGACAGGTATATTCTCGTTCGTTAGGGTACGTCTTCGCGCTGATACCCCTGGTCAGTAGTCTGAACACTGACTACCAACATTGAGAAGAAGGTAGTGTTATTATCTCTAAGGATGGGTTTTTAATGTAATGCTTTTCCAACTTTGTGAATGAGCGCTGGATCTCTTGTTAAAGGGGCCACTAATTTAATGTTGTTAGTCAATTAAGAAAACTAAATTAAATGTTTGTTATAAAATTAAAGTTTTATTGATTTTATCAATTAAATAATTTGACTTATTAGAGAAATGCATTATTCAATCTAACAGTAACAGAGACGGTACTAATATAAATAAATCACATGCAAAAATATATTGTCTTTGGCTTTCATTTTCGTCATATTAGAGAATTTGTATACATTGTGCATTTAAAACATTTTGCTTATTTAATATACATTTGCATGTGGCTCACTCAAATACTCAATCGCTTGTTCTATTAAATTGAGTGGCACTCAAACATGTTGTTCCCTGTCATAAACACGAGTTAGAAAGGGACAGGATGATGTTTGAGTAGCACTCAATTTTGACAAGCATGAGTATATAGGAGCAAGTTCAGTTTCTAAATCAGTCTTTTCAATTGTTTTAGCTCAAGCTGTTTTGTCGACAACTTCTGTTTATCCAACAGTTTATTCCATTCACTCGCAGAATTCAAATAATGAGCGGTTGCAAATCTATTTTCCATCTTTTGTATGCTATCTTCTAATTTCTGAATTTTCTTCCTTAGTTTCTCTTTAGCCGCGAATACTGCATGGTCTAAATCCCCAATAATTTGTACATTCACTTTGGTATCTTTATCTAACACTCCACTTACACAATTCTCCATAGAAGCTACGTCAAATTGTATCAGACCACACCTCGTCAAATTTAAAACTACTCTTTCATTATATTTGATATCCGATAAAAGACTTTCATCTTTCGATTCGAATTGTATTGAGGGCCTGTGTTTGTTAGAAATACCATAAATCCCTTTTAATTCTCTGACTAGATTTACGGCACTCAAAAGTTTACCAACCTTCTTTTCCAAGTCTTTGTTTCTTCTGGTATTTAAATATTCAGGTTTTGGGAAATCATAGTAAGGTTGTTTGCTATCATTATAATTGACTATGATGTTCCTTTGGAATGCTGGAATTCTCGGGATCAATTCATCAGTCAAATACACCATGAAGGGAGACAGACATCGTAAAGATGTATTTAAAACTGCCGATAGAGTGTGTGCATGTGCGAAGCCAATTTTGCTATTGTGGTTCTCAAAACCAGGCTTGGTAGCTTCTAAGTAAACGTCACAAAATTCATTGTATATTAACGTTCTCAAGGCTTTGGTAGCTAAGTGGAAATCGTATGCATCCATGGCGACGTTAACTTTCTCTACCATATCGGCGAGCTTGCTCAGAATCCACCTGTCGAAATACGTGAGATCCTCCTCGGTAATTCTATCTTGAATAACATTCAGTTTGTTATACGCAAATTGCGTATACTTTATGCTTTGCCAGATTTTGTTACAAAAAAGTTTGTTCGCATGGCACATGTCAACGTCAAAGTTAACAAAATGCGACTTTATATCGTGGGACAGAAGAGTGAATCTCAAAGCGTCCACGCCGCATTGAGGAATGCCATTAGTATGAGAAAAGTTACTTTTATGATACGCATGGGCTTTCTCCATCTCGTCTTTACTCAAAATGCCATTCATGTGCATATCTTCAGTTTTCTTTTTGAGGTCCTCCATCGATATCCCTTCGATGACATCAATAGGATCGATAACATTGCCTTTACTTTTGGACATTTTCGCTCCCTTGTTATCACAGATAATTCCATGCAGTAAAACATTGTTAAAAGGCAGTTTCCCTGTTAGTTCATACCCTAAAATCACCATCCTGTGCACCCAGAAGCCTAAGATGTCATGTCCTGTAGCCATAAGATCCAAGGGGTAGAATTCCCTATAATCTTCATCGTAGCAATGGTCAGGCCACCCATGTACTGCAAATGGATATATTCCTGATGAGAACCAAGTGTCCAATACATCGGTATCTCTTTCAGCTTTGATTTCACTTGGTAGAGTCCTAAGGTGTGTGGATGCTTGTCTCTGGGCGCTCCCTTCGTCTGTCGCAGCGATCCAGACTATATTTTTGTCCGCAGTACATTTGTATGCTGGAATCTGGTGCCCCCACCAGAGTTGCCGGGATATGCACCAGTCTCTATCGTCCCCTGTCCAATTGCTCCAGATTTTGACGAACTTTTCCGGCTCAATTTTTAAGTTACCATCTCGAGCCATATTCGACGCTTTCTCGTTTAAAATGCTGCACGACATAAACCATTGTTCTTTGGGTAGGTATTCTATGATGTCGCCGGATCGACTGCATATGGGGAGGGTCATTTTGTGAGGTTCAACGGTTTTGAGAAGGCCTAAGTTTATTAGTGCCTGGACTAAGATTTCTCTGCAGTCGTATTTTTGAGATCGTTGTATTTGCCGGAGTTTTGCATACGGCCCTCTTCGTTGATGACCTGCAGGAGGGGCAGGTGGTGGTGTTTGGCGATGTCGTAGTCGATCTTACTGTGCGCGGGGGTTATTTTCACAGCACCGGTGCCGAATTGCATATCAACGAAATCGTCGGCAACTATGGGTATAGTGGTATCGCGGAACGGATGGATTGCGCGCTTTCCGACCAAATTTTTGTATCTGAAATCACAAAAAAAAATATCAGAGAGAAGCTTACATTTTTTTTCAAATGTTTTTTGATTAACATTTTACTATGTAATACATATGCATGATCATTAATGAACTGAGGACCAAAAACGAAAACGTCTCGTAATGAATGCAAGAATATACCTATCATCCAAACAAAAGAGACGCATAGTGCGTGCGCTAAGGATGGGGATAAAGATTAGGTTGTGAATTCCGTATCGTGCCAACCAGATGGACCAAGAAAGAGGTAGGAAAGGGCTATGATATAAGGGATATGATATTTTCTATGATGATGAATAGACTAGAATTTACAAACCTAGGATCATATGGATGGACAGCTATAGCCAAGTCTCCCAACATTGTTTCTGGCATGGTTGTAGCAACGGGAATCTCTTCTTCACTTCCAAATATTCTATAAGCAAATGTGTACAGCTGACCAAACTTTATAGGTCTATTATATCCAGGCACATTTCTTTCAGTGGCCGCCTCTATGGTTATATTTTCAACTTCAATATCTGATACTGTTGATTTAAGTGCATTAGACCAATTGACAAGAGCTTTTTTCCTGTAGATTAGTCCTTTTTCGAATAATTTGATAAATGCTGCATTCACTGCATGCGTGTGCTTGGGGTCCATCGTGAACATCTGCCTGGACCAGTCGAGTGAGCATCCGAGGGTCCTCAGCTGTTGACAGATGGTGTCTCCATGTCTTTCCTTCCATTTCCATATTTCACTGATGAATCTCTCTCTGCCTAATGTGTGTTTGTTCATGTCCATTTTGCTTTCTAAATATTTTTCCACAACACCCTGTGAATATAGAGATAAATGTGTGCTTTTAAAATACATAAAAACATGACTACTTCTCACATTTTAATTTTATTTTGATTTTGATTATCCATAATGGTCATATCAAAAATAGAACTGGCATGAA